>VRYO01000516.1:667760-687434 GCA_009812075.1 Sialia sialis
GGACACAGGGTGTGGGGACAGAGGGACACAGAAGTGGGGACAGAGGGACACAGGAGTGGGGACAGAGGGACACAGGAGAGGGGACAGAGGGACACAGGAGAGGCTCTCGGGCCGTGCTCTGCCGCGAGAACTGGCCCCAGTTTACAAAGGAAGTGGCTGCAGTAGCTGCCAGCGTGTGCTTCCTTTTTCCTGCGTGGGAGGAATTGTCTTGCAAGTGAGAACAAAATCATTAGCGCTGTTTTTTGGGTTGTTGGTTTGTTTTTAATGGGAATGTTTGGTTTTGGTGCCCTCCCCAGAGCAGCAGCAACAGCAGAGGGAACCAAACAGTCTGGAGGTCACTGCTTTGCTCTGGTGGTCCCAGTGGGGCTGAAGTCACCAAGGATGGAAAGACCACCAGCGAGGATTTGGCACTGGGCAGAGCAGCGTCCCTGTCACATTTGCATGGCCCCACTGGTGCCCAGGGCTGATGGCACGGCCCTGTGGCATCTCCAAACACCTCTGTGACAGCAGGGACCACATCCAGATGGGATTTTTTGCCTCTGGACCAGGCAGTGCAGCCCCCCAGAACCAACCCAGCTGGGCAGAGTTTGCATTTATGGCTGCAAGGCAAAAATAATGCCCTGGCTGCAGGGGAATTTGGCCTCACTGGGGTCTGCACGTGGGGATTTCCTGAGGTGGAAAACACTTGGCAGCCAGGGTTCCAGTGGTTCAGTTCAGGGGTGTCCCCACTCCCCCTCCCCAAATCCCCCAGAGCACAAAACTCCCTTGGTGGTGCCCCCAAAGCATTTCCTGCACTAACGGCCTCTGGGTTGGGCATTTCCTCCAAAACATCCTCACTCCTCCCTCTGCAGCCCCAGCCCCTCCAGCAGGGAGAGGTGCCCATGTCCTGCAGCTCCCTTTGGGAGCCAAAGTGTGGCAGGAGAAAGGGCAGAGGGACCACCACCAACACTGGCCCCTGGGCAGGAGCCCCCCTGGCATCCCCTGCTCCTGCCCCAGCAGAGGGACCTGGACACCCTGCAATGAAAAAACAGCAAAAGATTTCACCAGGGAATTTCTGTTTCGCTGAAATAAAGAGCTCTGCAGTTCTCTGGGATTTCCAAATGCTGCCTGTGCCACAGCCAGGCCTGGGGGTGAGGAGGGGGAAGTGTCCCCAGGCCAGGAGGAGCCAATGAGGGCGGTGGCAATTTGCAAATATTGCAAAGACTCACAAATGTGACTTTACATTTCTGCAAATTAAGTCACCCCCGGAGACAGTGCACACACACAAACTCACACACTCATCCAGCAGCTGGAAGCTGCAAAAAAGCACCAGGGATTTCATCACAAGCACATTTTCTTGAAAAGCAGCAGTTGCTGGTACCAACACAGGTTCTGTCCCTTCTCCACCCTCTGCTCCCCAAAACCCTTGGTGTCTTCCCCAGCCTTTTTTTCTGAGCTGCTGATTGACTTCACCCACTGCTCCACAGCCTCTGGGCAAAAAAAAAATATTAATTATCCTAAGAATGAGCAGTGCAGGAGTCCAGGATGCTTCTGTGATAATTCCGGGGGATTTCTCCCCTGGAGTGTGGAGATGGCACGGAGCCTCTGCCCAGCTCGAGTTTCTGGGCCATCCCAGCTCTCATCTTGTATCTGAGGTTTCCATCTCTTCATCTGGGGCTTCCACCCCTTCATTTGGGTCTTTGTGTGCAGATAATGGTTTGGCCATTGTGATAAAAATCCAAGTTGCCTTTGCAGGAAAATCCAGCCAGGCTGCCCCTGCCTGGCAGAGAGCAGCTGGGCCAACCTCTGCTCCAGGGACAAATCCAGCCCCAGTGTGGCCCTGGCCATGCTTGGCACCAGTGCCAGGAGCTCAGGGCATGCACAAGGCTGGGCTCTGGAGCCCTCCCTGACCACACCAGCATCACCCTAAATCCCCTCCTGGCTGCCTGAGCCACCCCGGACTCTGGGGTTTGGTGCTTGGAGCCCACACAGGGACCCCAGACCCCTTCCCAAGGGTGTTCTGCCATGGTTTCCATGCTGGAGGAGGATCCTGGGGTGGGTAAGAACCCTGCAAAGCCTGGTCAGGGACAGGAGGAGGGTCAGGAGATGCCAGGGTGAGGCATCCTCAGCACCCCTGAGAGGAAACCACTGATGTCAGAGGGGCTGGGACACCTGAGCCAGGGCCAGATTGCTCCCTCCAGCCTGGCCACATCCCCCCTCCTGCAGGGTTTGTGCCACCACAACGGGCCTGGGCGGATTAAATCCTCCCAAACCTGGGGTTTCAGGGGCAGCAGCCCTGACCCCTTGTCCCCAGAGCATCCCTCAACAACAGCTTTGTGAATCATTTCTTGCAAATCATTTGCAAACCATCAGCTCTCTCTCCCAAGTGGCACTTGGGGGGCAGGTCCGCCAAAATCTCAGCTGGGCTTGGCCACAGCCACCCCCAGCCCCTGGCGCAGCCCGGGCACCCCTGCAGGCACAGAAGGACACAAAGCAACCCTCACAGTACCTATTTTTGCAGCATCCATCTTCAGGTTGAAATCCCAGTTTCGCGGCAGCTTGAGGGACATTTTGGATCAGGAAGGTTTGTTGTTTTGTTTTTTTTTTTTCTTCAAGGTGAGCTTGCTTAGGAGATGGGCTGGCACCAGGGCCTGGCGGTCCCGTGGGGATCCCCCCACAAACAGCAGCAGCTCGGCGAGGGTTGCTTTGCCAGCGAGCTTCCTGCCTCTGAGAGCAGCTGTGCAAAACCCCATAAAAGTCCTTTCCTGCCCTGTTTTCCTGCCCAGCTCTGGCTTCCCCAGGATGCTCTCAGGTGGTGCCAGGTGCGCTGCCCTCGCTGTCCCCTGCGCTGGCCGAGGGGACACAGCCCAGCCCGGGGCCGCTCCCCACGCGCCGCTCGGGGCATTTGAGGAAGTGGTGTCAGGAGCTTTGGGTGTCCTCCCGGGGCTCTCAAAGCTGCTCTGAGCAGGAACAGCCCAGCTCGGGGCTCTGGGCAAGGTTCTGCTCGTGGGCAGAGCTCAGGTGTGAGCTCAGGGTGACGTCTGTGCCCATGTGGGTCATGCCCTGATGGCACCGGGGCTTTGACTTTTCCTGTAAATTGCTGACGTGTCCCCCACGGCTGATTGAAGGTTTTTATTTTACAAACTCTGGCAGATGATGTTAGAACATGGAGCCCCCTGCACAGGTTCTAGTGCAGTTCAGGTAAGGCCACAGAGTTAGTACATTTCATGTTTAACAACCTATCAATCTTGTAAACCATGTGTTGCGCTGGGATCTTTGGCTGATTTACGAAGGAATTTCTGAGATTGGTCTTGCACTGCTTGCAACAATGCAGGCTATTTTTAAAGTTAATTTTTGTGCAATGCACAGTTAGCATACTTGCCATAGGACTATAAAGTGAAAGCAAGTTGGAGTTTGGAATTCTCTGAGATAGTTCACCTGCATGTTCCACAGGCAATGTGCCTTCTGCCAGTGGTAAAAGCCAAATGGGGATGAAACGAGGCAGCTCGTTGGGAGGAAAGGGCATGGAAATCAGAGAGGTGAGCACCAAGGGATCTTGGAGCCATGGAAGGGGTTGAGTTGGGTTGGAAGGGACACAAAGCCCATCCAGTGCCACCCCTGCCATGCCAGAGATGCCTTTCACAATCCCAGGCTGCTCCTCCTACCTGGCCTTGGACACTTCCAAGGACCCAGGGCCAGCCACAGCTTCTCTGGGAACCTGTGCCAGGGCCTCCCCACCCTCAGAGAGAACAATTCCTTCCCTCTATCTAAGCTGACTTCATTTAACCTGAACTAATTTTCACCTAAATTTCATAAATACCCTAAAACCTGGCAATGATCAAAGCAGGCAGAGCTCGAGCAGTTGCAGTTTTGCTCTCCCAAAGCTTTGCATCCCCACTGTGCCCGACCAGGCAGCGGTGACAGCTCAGGAAATGGATTCCACCAAATCTCACAACAACTGATGGGAGCTGCTCTGACCTCCCAGCCACAGCAGGGTCCCCCCCAAGGCCTGGTGAAGGCTCCAGCTCCATCTCCCACCCTGGGAAAGCCCTGTGCAGAGGGAAGCTGCCCCGAGCAGAAGCAGGAACAGCAGCAGGGGGATGATCAAGGACGTGGGCGCCAGTTCCTGTTGTGATTCCCAGCCCAGCTTTGTGCCTCGGAGCCATGGAGCCACCTGCAAGGGAGACTTTTGTATCCCAGTCACAGCACAGCTAGGGTGAAGCCCGCTGGAGTTAATTAATTTGGGTTTAATTTGGGTTAATCACAGCTGAAAAATGACTCTGCTGCTCTGGGCAGTGACTGGGGCCAGCTCAGAGATCCCCAGCTCACAGATTCCACTGCCCTAAGTGCAGAGAATATGACAGTGTGGAATTTCACAGCAGAGCAGCCCAGGACATTTCCCCAACTTGACAAGATTAACCCAAAACCCTGCTCTGGACCCAAACTCCTCAACTGGCTCCATTTCTGTTGTACCCCAAGCAAAAGGCCCTGAATGAGCTCCGGATTAAGCACCAGTTTTAACTGTCAGTAATACCTGCAGACAGCTGGAGTAATGCCTTAAGGTTTAGCTTTTATATTTCCCAGATTTTGTACTGCATTATTGTGTGACTGAACTTCACAGAAGTGTCAACAAGTTCTCCTCACAGCTCAGTCACACAAAACAATCCTTGTGCAACCCCAGAACTAAGGACACTGCTGCAGCTTCAACCCAAAAAGTGCAAACAGCAGCGAATTGAGGAGAGAATCTGGGAGGATGGGACTGCAGAACCTGGAGCTGGAACTGCACAATGAACCCCAACATGGAAATGGACCAGAACTTATAAAAGTGTGAAAACTCGTGACCAGGATCCATCTTGGGCTCTCGCACTGCCCAAGGTGAATCCTTTGAAGGCTTTTGAATAAATCCCTGTTTTGTTCATTTAACTCTGTCCAACCTCTGCTCCCAGGCAGCAGAAGGAGCTGCAGGAGCTCACCCATTTTGAGCCTGTTTGCAGTCTCTGCAGCCTGGAGCTCTTTCCCAGCCGTGTCACGGGCAGGATGTCACGCGGCCCCGTCCCCTCCTCCAGAACGGAAACTCTGCTTGAGCCCAAAACTGCGGCTTAGGCCAAGGCTGGGGCTACACCACAGAGCCCAGCCTTCCCTGGCACCCCAGAGCTGCTTTGGGACCTGGCAGAACTGGGGAAGGACAACACCAAACTGAATTTTTTCTTAGCCACCTCTCAGGACAGCCTGTTCCTGAGCTGAACCATGGAATTCCAGATGGATTTGGGTTGGAAGGGACCTGAGGGATGATCCAGTTCCACCCTTTTCCACACCTTCCACTATCCCAGGTTGCTCCAAGCCCCGTTCAGCCTGGCCTTGGGCATTTCCAGGGATCCAGGGGCAGCCACAGCTGTTCCCATTCTGCTCTGGGAATTCCAGCCCAGCCCCTGCCCACCCTGACAGGGAACAATTCCTTCCCAATGTCCAATCTAAACCTTCCATGCCTCAGCAGAACCTAAAAAAAGGCAAAGTTTGTTTTTTTTCCATCACTCTGCCATCAGGACCTCATGCACAGCAGGTGACAGGGCTTGAGCACCAGGATGCCCACTGGGAATCTGCACTTTTCCAGGTGTGACCACATGAAACTGGCACAGGATGGGGGGGAAGCAGGGAGGAGCCCTGGCTGAAGGGCTGGGCTGTGCCACCACCTCTGCCTGGCACTGTCACACACAGCCCCAGTGCCTGTGTCACAGCTCCACGGCTGCCTGAGCAGCCCAGGGTCCCTTCTGTGGCAGATTTACACCCAAAGGACTCGTCAGCCCTCGCCTTGCTTCACATCTTGCTGAATATTGAATATTGCTGCCCCTGGTGAATGTGGGAGTTGGGTCTGCAATCACCTCGATGGTTTCCATTCAGCTCTGCTGCTGCTGGAGGCTGAATTTGTCTGCAAGTGCCCACACAGTGACAGGAAGCCCTGAGAGGCAGCTGAGGGGCTGCTTTGGCTTTGCTGATAAGTCAAAAAAACAGACAAAATAACACCAGAGCTAAAAATAGTGTCTTGCTGGGTAAACAGAGGATTCTGCCCTCCTGACCCCCAGCAAGTCAGGAGAAAGGGCTGAAATGAAGGAATAACTTATGGCAAGTGGAACTCACAAGCGTTTTTCACACTCCCAGTGAAATCTTCAGGTAAAATGAGCTGATTTTGCAGTACCAACACTTGCCTCATCACTGATGAGGATGAGCCTGGATGAGCTGAGCCTGGGGTCACCACCAATCCCCCAGGGAATGTGGCTGTTCATGTTCAGCTCCAGTCCTGCCCACCTGGTCTGCTCTCCAGAAAATCCCTTAGGAAGGAGAGCTACAGGGCAAGGAATGAGGGAACAGGAGCTCGGAGCATCCCACGGCGCTGAATGAAACTCCTCCCCACATAATGGAATTTATATTTATTTAACAGTAACATACAGTATATAAATAGGGTAAATACTTTAAAATATACAATATTTCACATTCGAACATTCGGTCAAAGAAAGGCAACTCTACTTTGTGTAGCTAAAACTGGAATCAAAAGAACAATGCACAGAGGAAGAAGCCAGTGGTGGAACTGGGATTGTACAGGGATTACAGGAGCACAGAGCTGCTACCCTGGGGCTTCCATGCACTGCTTTTTGGGACTGAGCTGTTCCCAGGAGGGGCTGGATGGGCCCACACAGCCCTGCCCTGCTCCCAGCCCACTGAGGGGGAAGGGAAAGAGGGCAGGACCCCCATGGCCAGGCAGGGGACATTCCCTGGAATGGGACACTGGCATTCCACAGCCAGGCTTTGGGAGATTGCTGCAGGATCCCAGCTCCCCACGAGACCTGCCACTCAGCTCAGGGGCACTGCTGAGCCCAGGGAATGTGGCTTTAGCCCTGGGAATTCTGTTTAACCCAGGGAATGTTGCTTTAACCAGGCTGATCCCACAGCCTGGCTGCAGAACCCAGGTCTGGTTTTCCCCTCCCTGCCTCTCATCTGGGCTACAGGCAGGCAGGGAAAAGCAAATTCCCATCCAGCTGTCCACAGGCCTGGCCCAGCTGTGGGTGAAACCTGTGTCCAAACCCAAGCAGCCCCTAAAAAACCAACGCTGGGGGTGTCCAGTGTCCTGCCCAGCACACCCCAGCAGCTTCCCAGGGTCCTCACATGGACATCCCAACTCCCTGGCCAGTGACCCTGGTGCAGAGGTGGTTCTCTCACCAGCCTGTGACCTTCACACCAGTGACCTTGCTGTCACACACTAATCCCAGCTGGTACCACCTCCCCTTCCCTGCTCTGCTCTTCCCTTTGGAGTGTCCCTGCTGCAGGACCCTGCTGGGATCCATTTTTGTGCCACACTGAGCTGGAGCTGCAGCTGCAGAACTTGCCCCCATCTTTGGGGTCACTCTGGCCCTTCCACACCCAAATTCCCCAAGAGCTGCAGCATCACCAGGGTCCTGCAGGGCCACGTTTGCTGCTGCTGCTCATTCCTGGGCATCAGCTCCACCCCCATAAACAGCCAAAAGCAGGAACAGTAGCTTTTCATCTTTGTCAGGGAGTCACAGCCTCCCCGTCCCTGGCAGTGCTCAGGATCAGACTTGGTGGAGAAGATTCCCTGCCCATTGCAAAGGAGGTGGAAAAAGATTTTAAGGCCCCTTCCAACTCAAACCCAGGATCCAACTCCTGATCCTGTGAGTGCAGCTGCACAACTTGCAAACAATCCCAACCACCCTCACCTCCCTCCTCCCTGCACCCCCTGTTCCCATTCACTTCAGTGAGTTTTAAGGGTTTGTTTTTTTTCCATGCAGGAAACCCTTTCCAGGCAGCTTTCTCTGTGAGAAGGAACCCAGGTTTGGAAGGAAGGAAGCAGGAATAAAGCTGATCAGGGCATTGTCTGACCAGGGAATTGTCTAATCAGGGCATTTCTGACCAGGGAAGCCACCCACAGACAGAGCTGCTGCTGCTGCTTCTCCTGCGGCTCCTCCGTGGAACTGCTTTGCCCTCCAGTGCCCACATCCAGCATTGACACCCTTGGGAAAGGCCCAGACCTGCCCCAAACCAGAGCCTGCAGCAAAGCTTTACCCCTCTGATGACAACTGAAGAGGGAAAAAAAAGGTTTCAAGCAGGAGACTACAGACCCACCAAAGAAATTTCTCGCTGTGAACAGAGCACACCTTTGTAATATTTATCAACACTATCACTTCTGCCTGTGGGCCAACAGCCACAAGAAGAGATTTTGGCAATGGGCAGGGAGAATCCAGACCAGCACCAGCTGGAATAGCCCCCCAGGGCAAAGCAAACCCTGGCACTTCCACCCTGCTCCCATGGGTGCTCCTGGCCCTGGGCAATGCCAGATGGAAGCACCTCAATTCTCCCCTGCAGTTTCTGTGTCAGGGGCTTGGACCAAAGTTTGTTCCATTGACAGAAAAGAAACCCCTGCCTGATTCAAGCTGGAAGAGAACAGAGTCCAGAACCAGGAAAAATCTGTATGAACAGCAAACCCAATCCTGAACTGGCTCAGTGCAGAACTTTGCCAGCACCAATTGAGAACACTTTGTAAGAACAGAGCCTTGTCTGAAGGCTGTGCTTTCCATCAAAAACGTGCATTTGGAGCACAAACCTCAGCTTCTGCTCAGGGAGGCAGAGAAGAGCCCACCAGAGTCCTGCAGAAATGCAGGAGAGAGCTTGGGACCTGTGCTGTGTATTTACACACGCTCAGGGTAAATGAAAGCAGTGGCATAATCAGAATATGCAGTATAAGCTCTGAATTTAGGGCATTTTCAGGTGGTTTATTTTCTGTTGATGCCAAGCCAGCTTGCAGCAGGTGCAGGTCTCACATGGGGGGTTCTGTGGCTAAAGGTTTGTGGCAGCAACTGCTTGAAAACACCAATGTACTTCTGTATGAACTCTCCCTGTCACTTGTTCCCCAGATTAAAATCAGGTAAAGTTTCTCTCTCCTGTGCACAAACTATGGAAAGAAGGAAAATCAGAGTCACCTCAAGCTTGGGAACATTGCACGAGGTGTAAACGGGGATATTTTCACTATCTGATCACAAAAAAAAAAAAAATACAATCTTTAGGGCTCTGTTTCTTAAATAATAAAAAAGTATGACAAAATAAAGGAAAGGACTTCAATAAAACTTGCAGCTCTAAAGTACAAACTATTTCTGACAAGATTCAGTGAGCGAAGCAGGACAGAAGCCTGCAGAGAAATGAACCCAGACTGAAATGCAACACAGACTGTGATAAACTCAGCAGCACGACTTCTACAACTCAAGTAAGGAACAGACATGATCCCTGAAAGAAAACAAAACCCCCAGCTACAGCTGGAGCCCACCCAGCAACAAAACTGGCTGGAAACTGCTCCCCAGGTTACTTCAAATATCCCAGTGTGGGGTTTCCAACCTTGGAGAAATGAAGAAGTGTGGTTTTTAAAGGTTATTTAACGGCTGAAAACAAACCAAGTGATTTAAAAGTTATTCTCACTTGGCAGGAATTGCTCAATGAAACTTCAACGTTCTTTAAAACTTAGTTACTTCCACTACTTTTGGAGGAATCTGAACCTCCCACATTCCCACACACAACTGCCACTTCCTTGACTCCTCATCCCCAGTCTGTTTCTGGTGTAATTGCTTACAAAAATCTGATTTGCCAAATCAGGGAGGGAGGGAATGTGAGAGGCACTGCAGTAGCAGCAGGTGAGAGCACTGCAGGTGCAGGGCTGGGTTAGTAGAAGATCCTCTTCCTTGTGCAAGGGGATTGCCACAGGCAGGAACTGCTGGGACAATTCCCACTGCACCCCCAGCTGTCCCTGGAGAGGAGGATGGTCCCAGAGCCAGGGGACAGCTCAGCCTCCCTCCCTGCCAGGCTCTGCAGTCCCTGCCAAACCCAGGGAAATTTCCTGCATTTCCTGCAGGGAAAGCTCAGCTCTGCCCACACCCCCAAGGGTCCAGAACAGTCCACACCCTCCTGCTCCACCCAAATCTTCCAAGCCTTAACTCCTTCTCAGCTCCAAACCCAAGGTTTGCTCGTTTGAACCAAAGCTCTATAAATATATTATTTAAAAAAAATAAACCACAAATGCAAACATTTACCAAGAAAGGAGGAAAAGTTACAGTGAAATGAGGCCTTGTTATTGTCTTAAATCAGGCAAGCCAGGAATTCCCTGGAGGAGGCCTGTCTGTTCTTAGTCCTGTTCCAACCACCTCGTGTCTATGCGTCCTCCAGGCTGCCCAAAATTCCCCTGTCCACCAGGTGTGCTTTGAGCGTGTTGAAGATGTGGAGCTGCTGGTCTGGCCTCAGGGTCAGGAACTGCTGGATCAGTTTGCTGGGGTTGGGGCCTCTGCAACACAAAAGCATCATCAGCAATGGGGCTCCATTCAGTGCTGGGCTGTCCATTCCTTCCCCAGCTCTACCCTGGGAGCCTAACTCCATTTAGGATGTGGAACTGGAATCTAAAGGCACAGGAGGGTGAACTGTAAACACAAAATAACCCTCCCAAACCCAATTATCTCAAGAGGACTGTGCATCTTATCAGAATTGCAAGCAGCCACACCCAGCCTCAGCTCCCCCAGCACATCCTTCATGTACCCACAGGCTTCTTTCCTCTGTGCTTGGCTACAAAACGCTTGCTAGTGCTGCAAAATTACATTTCCCTGCTTGTTTGATTCCCAGAAGGGACACAGAGGAGTTCAGTGGGACTGCAGTAACAGCCCATGGGAAGTGAGGCTAGCATTTCCAGCTCTGCTGAAGATCCTTCCCCTCCTCAACCCCAGCTTCCTCTGCCGTGTATTTTCAGCTGTTCCATCAGTCAGAGAGCACAAGTGGCTCTGATGCCAGCCTGGCCCTGCCCTGGCAGTGCCAGCAGCACCCCCAGCAGGGCTCACCCACCTGATGAAGCTGGCGATGTACACGTTGACGAAGGTGGCCATCAGGTACTGGCAGTCAAAGCGATCCATGATCCCGCCGTGCCCCGGGATGGTGTTGGCAAAGTCCTGGCAGAGCAGAGAGATGGCACTGAGCCTTTCCCAGGATCTGTGCTGGCTTTGGTGGCCCCACTCACCATGCTCACCCCCTGACCCAGCTCCTCCCAGAAGGCAAAGTCAGACCAAGGAGATATTTTGTTTAATGTCTCCCTGGTTCTAGAAATTTCTCCTTCATGAAGCTCCTGGTGCCTGAGGGGCAGCGAGGCTCAACTCAGCTCTGTTACTCAAAGGTTTATCTGCTGCCACCCTGCCTTACCTTTCAAGGCATCTGAACTGAGCACAGGCTGTTTATATGTGAAACCAGCCTGCAAGACATCAATGAAAACCTCAGATTGCAAAATTTCCTGGCTAGGTCTTCCTTCCTCTACCTGCACCACAGCAGGGTTTAGAATATCACAGTTAAAATCTTAAGATCTCTTCCTTTTGATCAAAAAACCCAGATCCTGCTCCACTATTTCATCTGTGACTGAACAAACCTCCCTCCCCCTTGAGTGGCAGCACCCACTTTGTGTTTCCTCCCCAGAATCTCCATGACCTGGATGCTCACCTTGATTTTGAAGGCCCTCTTAAAGCCACTGGCAAAGAAGCCCCCGAAGGGCCCGATGAGGGAGGCGAAGGTGGAGAGGGCGATGCTGTGGATTTGGAAGGGGTACATCCGCACGGTCTTCTGCAGGACAAACAGCACAGAAGCATTTTCAGTGCCTGCCCCTCTTTCTCTTTCTTTAGCTCAGCTGGTTTCCTGGTGGGGCAATGTCCCACCAGACTAAGGATAATTCCTTTGGGCTCTCAATCCCCCTTTTTTCTGGCTGCACCTTTGTTCTTTCACTTCAGAACACAGCCCTGCTCTCTCCTCAGTGATCTACCCCACTAAGAGCGAGCCAAGGAGCAAAGAGGATCATACCCAGCCCACCACAGACTGCAGCACCATGGGGATGTTGTACTCCTGCAGCTGGAACAGCTCTGAGGGCTCACAGTCCACGGTGAAGCTGTTGGTGTCGTTATTGAACTCCACAGGGCAGGTGAAGCAGCGGTACCCGGACATCACGTAGGACAGCTCCAGGAAAAAGAGAAAACAGGGTTCACGTTTTCCTCAGGGATTTCTCCCATGCAAAGAGATGAGGGAACCATGCTGCCAGCTTCATTAAGGAGATTACTCCCCTGAGCAGCAGGAATTGGCTGAAGGCAGAGGAAAAGCAAGAGCTGCACCCTGAGGTAGAGGGACAGAGAGGATCATAAAAACAGAGCAAAGCACTCCAGGAGTGTGGAATTCCCCACACAGCCTCTGAAACGATGCACAGCACCATCCAATGGCAGCTGAGGGAAAATGGTGAATTATTGTAATGAGCACATCACAGATCTAACAGGGATTAAAAACCTCCTCCAGCAATTGGCTCCATCAGCAGTGCCTGCACACTGCCAGGGGCCACTTCAAACCTGGGCAGCAAGAAAAGGTGAAATATCTGAGAGGTTCAGCCTGACTGCATTTTTTAAACAGAACACTGGCACCCTTTGAAGGGAAAACTTCAGTAGGGGAAGTACCATAATGGCCACTTACCAGCAATCCAAACAGAACGGTGGAAAAAAATCCTCCAATAAAACCCTCCCAGGTCTTCTTGGGGGAGAGCTGCCAGAGAGAGAGCAAAGGGGACAATTATGATACACCTCTGTAGCCCTTCCTCACTTGTGAACTGCTGAATGCCACCACCCCACAAAGAGGAGTGTGGTCAGAAGCTGAGCCCAACGCCTCAGTATGAAATGGCTCATTCATGGCTGGACTCGATCATCTTTCCAGCCGCAATGGTTCACTGATTTCATTTCAGAGCCTCAAAGGCTGGGATGCCCACCAGTCTAATTTGGAGTTTAATTTTGAGATTTGTTTCAGACAAAGCAGGACCTGGGGGAGCACAGGGCTAAGACCCAAAGTTCAACATTTTGTCCCCCAAAATGTCCCAAACCTTAATGAGCGGTGTGCGGCCGAAGAAGAACCCGAACATGTAGGCCATGATGTCATTGCAGATCACACAGGAGATGGGGACAATGAACCTGTGGGAGACAAGGGTCAAACCACTGGCAAGTGCCACCACCACACATGTCCAAGGCTCAGTGAGCAGCTGGGCCATCCCCTCCTCCAGCTCAGTGCACGAGAAGCCACAAGGGGAATCTGGGGGTAACTGCAGTGACTGAAAACCAGGTTGTGTCCCCAGAAGAGCTGTTTGCAGCAGCTTTTCTTTAGCCACAGCCAGCATGAGCTCTGTGTGAATATTTCCTGCATTTTAGCCCTAAGCAGGAGGATCCCAGAGCACACTGGGGACCACACACAACCCTGAAGTGGCCAGAATTCATTCCTGGCCCACAGAGGGGCCCCCCTGTGCACAGCAGCTGCACTGATGGTGGCAGGTTCCCCCTCCTGCCCTTCAGTGCTGCTTTTACCACAGTAGCAGCACTTCCCCAGCCATTTGGGGAATCAGCAGAAAGCACCTACCCAACCCTGAAAGGTCCCTGCACCCCACAGTATACTTTACAAAATTCTCCTTTACAACATCTCTCTATATGGTGAGGCACAAAGCAAGGCCTAAGTCTCTGAGGGCTCACTTGATCTTTTGCTCTTCTAGTCCCTCACATGAAACACCTCCTCCCTGGCCATTTGCTTTTTTGAGAGAACAGTTTAACTCCAAACCAAATTTTGAGATTAAAAAAAATAGGTTTTAGGAATTTATTCCTACTAGAATGGTGGTGAGGCCCTGGCACAGGTTGCCCAGAGAGGCTCTGGACTCCCCTGGATGCCTGGGTGTGCCCCAGGCCAGATTGGAGGAACGTGGGATAATGGGAGGGGTCCCTGCCCACAGCACTGGATGATCACTAAAGCCCCTTCCATCCCAACCCAGTGTGGGATTCTGTGAAAATACAGGTTTTGTTTCAGGCTGCAGAAACCAAAGCAGCTCAGGGGGTAGAGCAAACTCACCAGATCATTCCTTCAAACAGGTTGTGGATGATGAGGTGGGACTGGGTAACAACAATCAGCAACGTCACGTGGGTCCAGCCAAACTGCAAGAGAGGAGAGCACCTTGTCCAGCCTGCCCAGAGCCCCTGCCTGGCTCAGAGAGCTCTTCAAAGCAGCTCCAGCACCAGGGCACCTCAGCCCTCAGAAAGCTCTTTTATTATCTATTGTTTGTCAACAGGATGAACAGGACAAGCTGTCTTGTACTGAGTTATTCTGAGTTATTAGGGCCAACACTGGCCTGGCACTGCCCTGCTGCCAATAAACATCTCACTGTTGAAGGAAGAGCTGAATAAATAAGCTGGATTTCTGACTGACTCATTTTCCAACTCCAAATTTAACCTCACCAGGCCCTGAATTTAACCTCATCAAAACATGAATTTTAACCTCACCATGTAGAACTGGAGGCGATAATGTTTCTTCACCAGACTCAGGACAAACATGCAGAAACCTGAGGAGAGACAGGAGGAAAGTCACTGGTGGGAATGTGCCTTCAGCAACCAGAAATCCATTTGGGCCACAATACCACACAGCTGCTGGGGATTTTACTGGAATCAGGGATTTTGGGGGTTTGACTGGAATGAGGAGCACACCAAGCAGCACTTGGGCACATGAACCCTCTGGCTGCCCCATGAAGATTTGGGAGTTTTCTCCTCCAGAACCTCATGGAAAAGATTTGCCACCACTACTACAAAAAGATTTGCCATCTTCCAGCATCTCTGATGATTTGCTGTGTGTGGATCCTGTTCTGGACACAGCAGCCCAGCCATTATCCAGGGTGGTGCCCACCTGTCAGGTAGAGGGCGAAGGAAATGAAGCGATGGTATTTGCTGAGGATCCTCAGGGGCTCCTCCCTCTGCACCAGGGTGAAGAAATAATCTGTCACTGTCTCCCCGTAGAAGAAATAGTTCACACACAGCAGGAAGTACCTGGGGAGGGCAGGAATCTTGTCAGCAGGAGCCTGAAAGGCTCTGAAGTGGATGATCCCTGAGGTCTTGACACTGGTTTTGCTTCTGCCAGCCAGAAATGCCTCCCCCAGCTTGGAAATGTCTCCTTCATCCCAAGGAGTGGCTGCACCTCTCAGCCCCACACTGGGATGGGTCACACTGGGCTCTGGGTTTGGCCTTCAGGTGGCACTGCTCAACTGGCCTCTGCCTCCCAAAATCCTCCACCCTGTGCCTCCCAAGACCCATACCCAGTGATTCCCAAAATCCTCCATCCTGTGCCTCCCAAAATCCTCCATCCTGTGCCTCCCAAAACCCCACATCTTGTGATTCCCAAAATCCTCCATCCTGTGCCTCCCAAGACCCACACCCTGTGATTCCCATAATGCTCCCATCCTGTGCCTCCCAAAATCTGGGGTGTAATTCCCAGAGAAGCTGTGGTTGGCCCTGGATCCCTGGGAGTGTCCCAGGCCAGGCTGGAGCAGCCTGGGACAGCAGGACGTGTCCCTGCCAGGGCAGGGGTGGCACTGCATGAGCTTTAAGGTCTCTTCCAACCCAAATCAATCCAGGATTCCATGGGCAGGTTTAGATGGGATTTTGGGAAGGAATTCCTGGCCGGGAGGGTGGGGAGTGGCTGAGATGGGATTCCCAGAGAGGCTGTGGCTGCCCCTGGATCCCTGGCAGTGTCCCAGGCAAGGCTGGACAGGGCTGGCAGCAGCCTGGGACAGTGGAAGGTGTCCCTGCCGGGGCAGGGGTGGCACTGGATGGCATTTAAAGTCCCTTCCAGCCCAACCATGCTGTGATTCTGTGATTTTCCTTTCCAAGTGCTGCCAGCACAGGTCCCTGGCAGCCCAGGGCATGTGGCTGTGTCCCCTGTGTGCCCAGCTGAGGGCCCAGGGCACACAGAGCAGGGGGAAGAGCCTCTCACTCACCAGCTGAGCGTCCTGAACCAGGGCAGGTCATAGGAGTGGTACACGTTGTAACCGATGGTGATGATCTCGTGGAAACATTTGATCTGGACACACATCACCTGCACAGAAAGGACATCCAGGCACTGCAATTCCTGCTGGTTAAACACCTCTTCCCTCGAGGAGACAAAAACCCAGCATGTGCAGAGCACAAGGTCCTTCAGCAGTTGCCATCAGCACTGCAGGAGCCTCCCAATCCCACATGGGATGCTCAGGATGGCATTTTTCCCTCTCAATCCCACGTGGGATGCTCAGGATGGCATTTTTCCCTCCCAATCCCACATGGGATGCTCAGGATGGCATTTTTCCCTCCCAATCCCACATGGGAAGCTCAGGGTGGCATTTTTCCCTCCCCTTTCCTCTGCAGTACATTTTTAGCAACCCCTTGTGTGAGTTCCAACTGCAGCCCAACATTGACCAGCAGATTCCTCCCAGGTTTCCTGCATGGAGAGAGGAATCCAGGATTTCCAGAACACGAGGCCCTGAGCTCCCCACCAACCTCTCCCTGCTGCAGGGAAGGTCAGAACATCTCTCTGGAGCACTTACTATTGTCATCAAGACCATGGGGCCCAGGTAGATGATGATGAAGAAGAAGGTGATCATTGCCAGTGTGAGGATGCCTCTCACCCACCAATTCTTCCATCTGGGCCACAGAGAAGGAAAACATCAGAGGAAAACAAGACAGAGCAAAGCAGCCAAACAGTACTTCTGCTCTCTGTGCGTCACATGAAGCAAACTGAGCCCTGGGGAGCCCAAGTTTCCTCTCAGTGGTGCAGAGAGACCTTGGTGTGCTGATGAAGGCCTGGCTGCAGCAGCTGCACCTCTGTAAATGCAGAAAGCTGAGCATCTCCCAGGGCACTGATGGGCCAGGGCAGCCTCTCCTCCTGTCCTGCTGCAGGACAAACTCAAATAAAATGGACACCATTCCCCCTCCCTCCACTGCTCTCCATGAGGAGAGATGGCCCCTGGCATGTTGTACCCTCACTGCTTTCCTGCTGGCAGCCTCTCCTATCCTCACAGCACACTCAGGAAAAACACTTTCTCTGTGATAAAAACAAGAGAATTTCCTCCTAAGCAGTTTGTGGAGAATATCCCCAGCTTGTTCCCAAATTCTGTTCTGAACAGTGCAACTCCCCAAGCATTACTACAGAATTCAGTGACAGTAGGGACTGAAAACTCCCATAGTGGAGGCCATGATCAGAGAGTGTCACCTCATGGACAGAGCCCTGCTCAGGAGTGTCACCTCATGGACAGGATGGACAGAGCTCTGCTCAGGAGTGTCACCTCACAGACAGAGCCCTGCTCAGGAGTGTCACCTCATGGACAGAGCTCTGCTCAGGGAGTGTCACCTCATGGACAGGATGGACAGAGCTGTGCTCAGGGAGTGTCACCTCACGGACAGAGCTCTGCTCAGGGAGCATTACCTCGAGGAGAGGTTGGAGAGGGCCCTGTTCAGCACCTCTGGGGTGTCATCCGAGGTCGGCACTGGGGATGAACCCCCAAAGTCAGATTTGCTTTCGCTGTCTGATGCTGTCTCTCCATCCAGCTTGTTCTCAGACTCCGACTCCTGCAGGACAAAGAGAGCCAAGTAGCTTTAGCAGCCACCCTGGAGAAACCTGGGCCAGCCTGCTGGCTCCAGCACTTACCCCACTCTGCTTATGCACGAGAGAGGGAGCAGAGGAGAATATTCTGGGTATTACACAGGGCTAAACACGTGAGAAACATCCCCAGGTGTTTTTGGTGGCATCCAGGAGGGGTTTGATGGTCCCTCAGCCTCAGCAGCAGGCACAGAAGGGAGCCTGTTTCCCATGCACAGTCACAGATGCCTTGAGGTTGATTAACGAGCATCTCCAAGAGCAGCAAGTGCTCCAGGGCTTGTTAGCAGGATTTTTTACAAGGTTCCAATCCCCAGGCAGGTCTCAAAGAATGTAGCACTGCCCAAATTAGCCAGGAAGAAAGGCCTCCAAGTGGACAGGCTCAAGGCTCCCAGACAGCCTTCGGAAGTGCTGACTGCTTGAGGCCACTAAAATAACCCTGATCCCAGCCTCAGGCAGCTGAGAAGGAAGAGCCTGGCTTATCACCCTGGCCCAACCATCCCCTCTGGCCCAGGAGAAACCCGAGGTGCTCCAGAGGGACACGTGCTCTGTGTTTTCCCTGCCCCTTGCACTGCTCCAGCACTCAGCTCTGATCAAAGTCCTGCATTTAGGGGCGAATAAACCCAGGAGAAGCAGGTTACTGAAGGCTCTGCCCCAGCCCACCCTGGGAAGGGGATTCCAGGTGAGTCCTGGCTCTTCCCACTCTGAGCCAGCCCCTGAACAGAGGACAAACACAGCTCCACGTTTCAGCAGCACAGCTTCATCCTGCTCCTGGAAGCAAGGAAGGAAAAGGCCACACCCAGGGGAGCATCCAGGCAAGGCAAAGTTCATGCCCTTGGCCCTCCAAAAACTGGAAAAGTGACTTTGCTTGCAGGAAAAGCACAGGGGGAGCTGAACTGTCAAATGCTGGGAGCTCTGCAAACAATGACACTTCATCCCCTGGGGCTTCCAGGCAGCTCCAGAACAACAAATCTGCTGGGCCCAGCTCATGGCTGGGGGTGTCTGCAGTTCAGCAGAGCAGCAAGGCCAGAGCTGTTCCCTTATTTCAAGCAGGAAAAGGTAATTACTCCCCAAGCTGGAACGTGTCAATGGCTGCAGGCCAGGATCTGAAATCAGACAAGGACAGTGAGGCACTGGCAGGTGGAGGCAGCTAAAAATACCTCAGTGATGTCAGAGATTATTCCCAGGGATGAGCAGAGCTCCAGCCACCAGCAGCAGCACCCAGTGTCACCTCCTTGTCACCTCCCTCCACACTCCTCCCTTCCATTCATCCACTGGGAAGGAAGAGCTTGGGTTTGCTTTCAAGCCAGCACCTCTGCCAGCCCTCACATGGGTGTGGGGTGCTGGCACTGAAATGCCACCTGGTTTTTGTTCAGGTACTTTTTAACTGACCCATAAAATCCATTTGGACCTCAGATTTTGTACAGATTTAGTGCCATTTACCTGGGAACACAAATCCATAAGGCAGCTGCAAATGGCAGCAGGCAAAGAGACTGGAAATGATAAAACTCCCTGGAGTGCACAGATTTGGCATCTTGCAGCACAGCACAGACCAGGTTTCAGGCAATCTATGCTCTGCATTTAGCTCCAGCCTCTATTCCCATTGCAATGTGTTCTCCAACAAAAGGATTCTCTGCAGAATTCCCCTGAGAGCAACCAAAATAGCTCCAGCAGACTAAAACCAGCTTTTCCTCTGTACTGAACTCCAAATCCTCAATTTCTCACGCAGACCCAGTGTCCCCACACAGCTCACAGCCTGCTAAAGGGATCCCAGCAGCATCCCTGTGTTTCACTCCCCAGAGTGCAAAGCAGGCAAATCATTCCTGCCTGGGGCCAGGAGGATCAGAAGCCTCCCAAAGTGCTCAGAGACCAAAAGAAAGAAAAAGAGTACTGTGCCTCCCTCACTTCCAGTCCTGGGAAAGAGGTGATGAAAGCAAAGCTCAAGGAATGAGGAATCTGATGGTGGAACCGAGCTGATGTCGGTTCCCTGCCCAACCTGAGCCCTCCTAAAGCCTGATCCCTGCTCAGCCTGATCCATCTCACATCCTGATCCCTGCTCAGCTCAATCCCAGTCACATCCTGATCCCTCTCACATCCTCATCCCTGTCACATCCCAATCCCTGCTCAGCCTGATCCCTGTCACATCCCAATTCCTCTCACAGCCAGATCCCTCTCACATCCTGATCCCTGCTCAGTCTGATCCTTCTCACATCC
>VRYO01000516.1:691535-713242 GCA_009812075.1 Sialia sialis
TCGGGAAGGAGATCTCAGACCCACCAAAATCACTCTCCTTTGCCAAAACAGGAAAGTGGCAATGAGCACAAAACACCACGATCCTGATGTTTACATCCCATTGTAAGGCATTTCTGCCAACACAGAGCTCTTTCCAGAAGCCTCCAGGGTTTCTGTCACACAAAATACGCTGAATTACTCCCTTTGGCACGGCTCCGAGTGTGACAAAGCAGGAATGGGAATGTCCCCTCCCCGAGGAGCAGAGCCTGGGCAGTCCCACACCCCCAGGAGCAGCACCCAGGAGTGCTTCTGCTGTTCCCAGGCTTTTCCAGCATGAAATCCACAACTGCTGGATCTCAGGGCAGGAAATCAAACCCTGCCACTGAGCGTGGAAAGCACAGCACTGAGGTTTCACTAAGGATTAGTTACCAGGTAACCTCCCAGCAGCTGCATTTGGCAATTTTGGAAAATTCTCTGCTCCCACCACTGCCTTCTATTATGAAACATCACATTCAGCACCTTGGAGGAGCTGTTCTTCACGGCTTGGGAACACTTCACTCCTTTTTTGTTTTTTTCCTCCTGCAATTCATTCCGAGCTGTTTTACGAGGAACAGCACAACATCAACGTTCCCTCTCTCTAGTAAGGACAGTCCAGGTCACAGCTCGAAGGAAATACCAGAGGAGTCCCTCAGAAGGCTCACTGTACATGGAAACACTGGCATGGAGATAACTGGATTGCCCTCTGACCTTCTTTAGGGGCACAGCATGAGGAGCTAAAGCGAATCCCAGCTTGGCCCAGCAAGTTTGTTGTGCACCAGTTAAGCAGCACCAGCCCTGCCAGTCTTCCAGCTCTCAACACAGTTGTGGAATATCAAACTCCCTGAAGGTTTTCTGCTGCAGAGTAAATTCCAGCTGAGGTGAGCCCACCTCAAGGTTTCATCCTGTGCACAACCACCACAGAACTGGAGCCATCTTAGAGCTCCTTCCCTCGGTGTCAGAGAGCTCCAGTGAGAGTCACCCACAGCAGGGTGACCCATCCCCACCACTGCTGGCTCCTTCTGTCCCAGATCCCTCCCTGATCACATCAGCACCGTGAAGTTTCCTCAAACCTGCCCACACAGCATCCAGCAGGAGTTTAACTGGCATTAAAATCACATTAAAATTGCATTTAAATTGCAAAAGAGTTCTGTCTGATGATTGTTGCTGCCCTGAGCTGCATCTTTCGTGCACTAATGCAGAAAACATCAATATGATGCTGCTGAGGGCTGATGGACCAGCCCCAAGGTAAGTGCATTAAACACCAGCACATCGAGAAACACTCTTCCCTCCAGCTTTTTGCTCCCTGTGACGCTGCAAATGTTATTTACAAAGTTTTCCCTGACTGTTTATTCCCGCTGGTGCCTTCCTCTTTGGGAAGGCGCAGGAGCAGAGATGACAAGAGTGACAAATGACCGTGAACATCCAGCCAGACTTGGGGCTGGAACAGGAGAGACATTACAGGAAAACAGAACCAGGTTTGCTTTCTGCCATAAAAAGGAAAACTCTTTCCTTCGGAGAGAAATGCAATGTCAACCCTCACGAAACTCCCACAGGGAGAGCATTCCCTGGGCATGACTTAGGAGGCACCGAAGCCTTCCCTAAGGGAACCTGAGGGGTTTGGAGCCCTTTCCCATGGGGACAATTTAGGAGGTGTCAAACTCTTCCCTAAAGGCAGGTTTGTAACCCCGGTGTCATTCCCTAGGGATGGTTTAGGAGGTACCAAAGCCTTGGCGGAAGGCAGGTGTGGAATCCCCGCTGCATTCCGTGGCGATGGCCTGGCAGGCACCGCACTCTGCCCTGAGGGAAGGTTCCTGACCCCACCTGAGCCATCCCACAAACGCAGCTCCCGCCCCGATCTCCGCGCTCCGGGGCGGCTCCTCCAGGGCCGAACAAACCGAGCGCGGGGCAAATTCCTCGAGCGCGGGGCAGCCCGGGGGCCGCAGAGCGGCCTCACCGCGGGGCGGCGAGAACCCGCGGGGCACAGGCGCCGCGGCCCCCGGCACTGCCCGGTTCCCCCCGTGCCCCCAGCCCCCTCACACCCCCCGGGGCCACTCCGCACCTTGTCCTGGGGGTCCCGTGCCCCGCCGGGGCCGCGCCCGGCCCGCAGCCGCACCTCGCTCATGCCGGACTTGCGACCGTCGCGCCGCGCGCCACGGCCGCCAGGGGGCGACGCCGCACCAGAGAAACCGCCACCGACCAATGGGCGGCGCGGGACGGGAGGAGGGGGCGGGGCCTAGGACGAGGAATGGCCGCGCCCAGGCGTACCCGGATGATGCGGGGCGCCATGATGGGTGGCGCAAGTGCGCCGCTGAGGGAGGCGGCGGCGAGCGAGCGTGGGGGAAGGTCCCCGGGCGCTGGGAGAAGCGTGAGGAGTTTGTCCTAAGGGACAAACGGGTTCAAGTTATGGCTGGTTTTCGCTCAGGATGCAGTGCCTGAGGAGACGCGCACCGTACGGATAGGTGCCGTGTGCGCCCCTGCCGCCATCGCTGCGCAGCGAGGCGGGACGTGGGGGGCCTCTGTAACCCACGTGTTGATTGGCTCCCGCCGCGTTAAGGGGCGGAACTAAGGGGAGAAGCGGTGCTAGGATTGGCCAGAGAGCGGCGGAGAGCTGCATGTGAGCTTGGAGGGGGTTGGGCTGAAGGAGAGCGGCGCTGGTGATTGGCTGATGCGCGCCGAAGGGCGGGGCGGCGGAGTGCATAAAGAGGGCTTGGCGGGCCACTTCTCTTGATCTTCAGTTTTTCCGCCGCTGGATTCTGTGTGTGCTGCTCCCGCTGGTGCTGCCAAGATGTTCGAGGCGCGGCTGGTGCAGGGCTCGGTGCTCAAGCGAGTGCTGGAGGCTCTCAAGGACCTCATCACCGAGGCCTGCTGGGACCTGGGCTCGGGCGGCATCAGCTTGCAGAGCATGGACTCCTCACACGTCTCGCTGGTGCAGCTCACGCTGCGATCGGAGGGCTTTGACACGTATCGCTGCGACCGCAACATCGCCATGGGCGTCAACCTGGCCAGGTCAGCCGGCGGCGGGGTCTCAGCGAGCGCTGGCAGGAAGCGGCCGAGCAGGCCCGGGGCCTGTGGTGCTGAGGGGAGCGGGGCCCGGCGGAACGCGGTGTGAGGGGAGATCTGGGGACCAGGTGGTGGATTTGGAGGTGTGGGGGGGGTCCCGGGGCCGCTCGGAGCCTCCTCAGCCCTTCCCTTCCCCCCATTCCCCTCACGGCTCTCGCGCCGTTTTTCGCGGCGCGCGCGGGGCCGTCGCGGCCGTGACGTCACTGCCGGCGGCAAGTGGCGGGAAAAAGCAGCGCTGGCGGGGCCGCCGCCATGGCGCTCTTTAAAGTCCTGCCAAAGGAAAGACCTTCCAGAATTCTGGGGAGCGTCAGGATGAGCACTCCCAGCACGGAGGTGGTCGTTCCTGCCCCGCTGTTCTGCCCTGTGAGGCGATTTTGGGAGTGCTGTGCCCAGCTCTGAGATCCTCGCGAGAGGAAAGACAGGGAGTTCTTGGAGAAGGTCCAGCGGAGGGTGACAAAGATGAGGGGCATGGAGCATCTCTGAGGGAGCTGAGGCTCTTCAGCCTCGGAGAGAGACTGCTGAGAGAGGGAAACTCATCCCTGTGTGTAAATATCCTTGGGAGGGGTCAGAGGATGGATCCAGGCTCTGCTCCGAAGGGCCCAGCCATGGGACAAGAGGAACAGGCAGAAACTGATGAACGGCAAGGTCCAACCTGCAGACGTGGAAGAACTTTGTGGGTGACCAAGCACTGGAAGATACTGGTCAGAAAGGCTGGGGAGTCTCCCCATACACCCACTTTATCAACAGGGTTAAATGGAGAGCGTGATAGCTGTGATATCATGTCCCCTCCTGTTCTGTCAGCTCTCAGCCCCATGAGTCACCTGCTTTTCTCTCCTCCAGCATGTCCAAAATCCTGAAATGTGCAGGGAATGAGGACATCATCACCCTACGGGCCGAGGACAACGCGGACACCTTGGCCCTGGTGTTCGAGGCACCGAGTGAGTGTTGCACTGGGGAGTTCCTTTGTTACTGGAATGTGTTCAGGCAGCATCATAAACCACAGGGGGTGTGCAGGAGGGAGGGAAATGGCAATGGATTCTGCAGGAGTGGGAAGGGACACCTGATTGTTGGAACAGTTTGGAGATTGAAACTCCACCACCTTGATAAATACTTACTTTGTGAGACAAAGACTCTTTTAGGCTGCGCACAGATGTCCTTGGCTGTAGCCTTACAGCCTGTGAAAGGCTGTTGGGGAAGTCCCAGAGTTGCAGCTCTAAGGAAACAAAGGAAAACTTTTACTGGGAGTGGAGAGTGGTAGCAGTTTACTTGATGATTGTCACTTGTTGTAAACACGTGATCTAACTGCTTTGCTTCTGCAGACCAGGAGAAGGTTTCTGATTATGAGATGAAGCTGATGGATCTTGATGTGGAGCAGCTGGGAATCCCAGTAAGTAACAAGTGGTGTGACATTGACATCAGATTCTGGGACATGATGTCCTTTGGGGTGCTGGACAAGCCTCGTGCTGGCAGAGTGTCACTGTGGGTGTCACCGTGAGCCCCCAGCCCTGGCAGGCTATCTCTGTGCCCCCAGGAGCAGGAGTACAGCTGTGTGGTGAAGATGCCCTCGGCCGAGTTTGCGCGCATCTGCCGGGACCTGAGCCACATCGGTGACGCCGTTGTCATCTCCTGCGCCAAGGACGGTGTCAAGTTCTCGGCCAATGGCGAGCTGGGCAATGGCAACATCAAACTGTCCCAGACCAGCAACGTGGACAAAGAGGAGGAGGCTGTGAGTGGGGTGGCTTCAGGGCTCACCTGCACAGCCAGTCCTCTGCCCTGGGGAGTGGGGAATAGCTTGGGTTGGAGAGAGCAGTGTCTCCCTCTGGTTCATGGAGAGGAGTCCCTGAATGCCTCCAGTTTAGCCTGAGGGTGGGAGCAGCAGCACAAAGGGTGGCCTTTGCCTGAACTATGCCAGGCTCTGGAATCCTTTCCTGAGCCTGCCTGCTTCCCCAGGTTACAATAGAGATGAACGAGCCGGTCCAGCTGACCTTCGCCCTGAGGTACCTGAACTTCTTCACCAAAGCCACGCCCCTGTCCCCCACAGTCACACTCAGCATGTCTGCTGATGTTCCTCTGGGTGAGTACCATGGCTCTGCCTCAGGACAGTTGGAGGTTTGAGGCTGGATTTTATGTAGAACCTTCTGAACCTTTTTTTCATTCTCTTCCTCAGTTGTGGAGTACAAGATCGCTGACATGGGACACCTCAAGTACTACCTGGCCCCAAAGATTGAGGACCAGCAGGAAGGCTCTTAACTGGAGCAGGACTGGAGGGAATCTTGCTCCTGCCTGGAGGCAGCAATTCCAGAGCCTTGGAGCATCCTGGGAGCACTGTAGCCGTGTCTTGTAGATATCTTTTGTAAATATTTTTTCAACTCACTATTTTGCTATCCTGGTATCATTGGAAATAGGAAAGCTGAGTTTTTCTAGCCTGTTCTGTACTCCCAACAATCTCTTGGATGCTGTCTGAAGGTGAAATTCCTTACTCCTTTCAGCTGCTGTTGGAGAAGAGGGGCAATATTTAATGGGTCAAGATATTCCCTGGAGTTTCCCCTGTGGAGCTGTAGCTTAGGGTTGCTGTTTTGTTATCCCATGAGTTTGTGACCTTACTTCATTTATTTTTGAAGCCAATATTCTGACTGAAACTTGGAAAATGGAAATAAAAAATATAATTTCGTGGAGTTTGTGGTGTTTAAATGTGGGTGGACTGCAAGGCTCAGAGTTGCAGCTTGGATTACTCAAGGTGTGGAAGAGGTGCCAGTCTGTTCCCTGCATGTGGGGTTAGTGGTGACCGTGCTGCTGCTGCCCTGACGGTGGGAATGTGTATTTTTTGGGAGGCTGTGTACTTCCCGCGGGTCGGCAAGATACAAGAATCCCAGGAACAGAGCATGTCACCAGGTGGCAGTGTCGGCCACGAGCGGACCCTGCCGGCTCCGTGCGGGGACAGTCCCCGCTTCGGGCTGGGGACAGCACTCCTGGGGAGGGGCTGCAGATGTGCCGGGACACCCTGGCACCGTGGGGGTGTCCCTGCTCATGGTGGCACCGGATGGGCTTTAAGGTCCCTTCCCACACTAAGCATTCCAGGGTGCGAGGTTTAGACACTGATTTTCTCCTCAGGTGGCTCAGGCGCCTCCCTTGCTGAGGTCTCCCCTGTCTCCAGCTTCCTTGGCTTGCTGGTTCCCTCAGCACCGTGAGGAAAACGTCTGGGGAGGAAGAGTTCCCTCAGCACCGTGAGGAAAACGTCTGAGGAGGAAGAGTTCCCTCAGCACCGTGAGGAAAACGTCTGGGAAGGAAGAGCTTTCGCCCTAAAGCTTTTTCAAAATTCCTGGGGGAGAATAAATAAAGAACCTGGGGCTCTTTTCCTCTGCTGAGGCGATGCTGGGATGCGGCAGGAGCCGGAGATGGCCGGGGCAGAGCGAGGCTGGGGCGGGCCCGGCCGTGACCTGGAAGGGAAGCGGCGTCAGCGACATCAACTTCCCGGGGAAGGGAAGGGAAGGGCAGGGCCGGGATGGGCCGGGCCGGCCGCAGGTACGGGCCTGGCTGGCCTGGGGGCTGCCCCTGCCTCTGCGGGAACCCGGGAGGGCTTCCGAGTGGGATGGGATGGGTTGGGGTGGGCTCGGATGAATTTGGGTGGATTCGGGGTGAGTTCGGAGTGGATTTGGATGAGTTGGGGTGGATTTCGGGTGGATTTGGGGTGGTTTTTGGGTGGATTTCGCGTGCCGGGTCCCCCCATTGCGGATGTCCCCGGGTGTCCCCGCGGGAGGTGGCGGCTCTCACAGTGACATCGCCGCCCCTGCTGCTTTGTCGTGGGGGATTCGGGATTCCGGGCAGAGCTGCCGTGTTTGGCTTTCCCGGCGCTGCCCTGGCGCCTCCGCGGGCTTTAAAGCACAACTGCCCTATTAGAAATTTGGAATTGCACCATTAATTGCTTTGGCCACGCTGCACAAGCCCCGATTATTTATTCGGCTCCCAAAAAGCATAGCACTGTGTTGGTTCCATTGTGGTGCACACTTGGTGTGAAGCTCAGTGGAGTTGAACCTGGCCCTTAAACTTGAGAACTAAGAGATTGTTTTATATTTATATTTTATACACATTTGTCTTCAACAGTCTATTTCTTGTTGGTAAGTGAGGCAATGGGAAGGACAGGGTAGCTTGTGCAAGTGTAAAACAGGAATAATTCTGGAGAAGCCCCTGAACAGCCTAGCAAATAATGGGGCAATGGGTTAAGAACAGAGAGCAAAATGTGGCAGAAATGGGAAATCTGGCACCTTGCAGAAAGGTTGGTTTATTCTGGCTTTTTTCCCTCCTGCACATCTACCCTCGGGCATGTGGAAGAGCCTGGGGGTGTTTGGGTCATGACCTGAAAAACAAAGAAGTGTGGGGAGCAGGGAATGCCACCCTGCACGTGAGAGGTGTTTCCATTATCCATGGGGCTGAAAGTGTTCTGTCTGTGTTTGGTTTTTGCTGCTAAAACAAAAGCCCAAAGGTCAAATCAAAGGTTGAGTGATGGAAATTTCGGATCAGGGAGGACTTTATAAAAGTCAGTTTTACAGCAGAAGGAATGAAGCTAGGTGAGGATGTGCCAGCAATTAGTGACGGGGAGACAAAGGGCTTCAGTTCAAGTGAAGAGTCAGTGTTTTGAGAGAAGCATCACCTCTGATGAGGATGAGTGTTGTGGAAACAGAGTTTTTATCCCTTCCTGTTGGCACCGCTGGAATACCTGCTTTTGTTCCCTTGCTTCCAGGCTTCCTCAGAAAAGAAAAGCTCTGTTGAGGCTGGGAGGTGTGGGGAGCCCTTCCCTGCCTCTCCCCTGGGAATCCATGTCCTGCTGGGAGAGGTGCCCGGCCCAGTCCTGTGGCAGGGGGAGGTTGGCAGGATGGGAAGGCTCTGAGGGACAGCAGCTGCCTCTGATCCCTGTCCCCAGTGTCCCCTTGGCACTGGGACCCTGCTCTGCACACCCTGGGCTGTCCCTGGGGTTTGGTGACCTCACCACTCACACTCTGTCCCCTTGTCCTGCTCCCTCTGAGTCACTCCTGTCTCCATGACACCTCCATTTCATTTCAGTTTCCAGTGGTTTGTGTTGGTTTTTTGTTTGGCTGATTGATTTTTGGTTTTTTTTTTTCCCAAAATTGCTCTCTTGCAAAATCTCCTGGTGATTGAAAAGCTGCTTTGTTTAGCTCTGGTTTGGGTTTATTTGCTGGTTCAGAAACAGCCAGAGCTTGGACATCTCCCTTCTGGCAGCAGGAGCGCCTTGTGGAGTGAGAGCTGGGTCAGACCCTGGGCCCTGCTCTGCAATTTCAATCTAGTTTGAAGCACAGATTCTGCATTGATTCCAAATATTGTTGCAGCTGTATCCATTTTGTATTTTAGGCTTCAAATGAAATGCTTAGATCCTCTGTTGGAAAAGTTTTAATTTACGAAGGGGAACAGAGATGCTCTTTGGGTGGCACAGCCTGGACACAGGAGTTTCTCTTCAGAACCTTCAGTTCTGTCTCTCAGGCTGCCATCACTCAGGTTTCTCTCCTGGTTTTGCTCCTTCCCTGGTTTCCAGGCTGTAGCTGATGCCCAGGCCTCCCTGGAATGATGCCGTCGCGGACCAACCTCTCCGCTGGGATTCCCAGTAGCAAAGTCAAATATTCCAAGCTCTCCAGCACTGATGATGGATACATTGACCTGCAGGTAAAAAGTGGGAAAGGAAACTGTTAAACCACCAGGATGGACAGCCACAGCTTGTCCTTGCACAGGCAGCTGCTTCTCGTGTATCTCTGGTGGAGCAGCTGCAGTTCAGGGAGGGACAAAGCCAGGTGGGAGGCAAACCCTCTGAAAATCCCAAAGAGCCTTTCTGGGAACAGGACTGGGAGTAAGGGCTGGCTCAGCAGGGTCTCCATGGGCAGAATTCCTCCAGGAGGGGCTGTTACAGAGCCCAGCAGCACTTTGTCCTGTGTCAGCTGTGGGGTCACATCTGTGCTGCGCTGGGAGGGGAGCTGTGCTGAGTTCAGCTGCTCAATATTTGGGTTTTTCCATCCAGTTCAAGAAGAGCCCACCCAAAATCCCCTACAAGGCCATTGCACTGGCTGTGGTGCTCTTCATGATCGGGACCTTCCTCATCATCATCGGAGCCCTGCTGCTGGCAGGGTACATCAGTAAAGGGGTGAGTGCTTCATGGCACTTCTGCCACTGCTCCTGTCCTGTCCTCAGAGCTGCCCTGAGCCCTCACTGGCCATCAGGTGACAGGAAACAGCCTCAAGTTGCACCAGGGGGGGTTTACATTCAAAATTAGGAAAGGTTTGTCATGGAAGGGGTGGAAAAGGCGTGGCACAGCTGTAGTGGTAGAGTCCTCGTGCCTGGGAGTGTGCAGAACACCAGGACATGGGTTAGTGGTGACCCTGGGGGTGGTGCTGGGTCATGGTTAGAGTTGATGATCTGAAGGTTTTTTCCAGCCTCAAGGATGGTGTGATCATGTTCAGTGTGGAACTTCAGAGCCACAGAAAATGCGCAGGGAACTGATTCCCATCACGGCCTGGCTGTGCTGACAGCCCCCTTTCCCTGGGATCCTGCAGTCAGCCTGGCTGGAGCAGGCTCAGAGCTGGGCCGCCCATCTCTAGGGAAGGTCACATCTCTGTCCTGGTGAGATCTCAGCCTGTGCAGATCGTGCAGGGACAGGGAGGAGCTGCCAGACCCTGTGTGGGGCAATGCAGCACTTCCCCATCTGGCTGTGGTTGTGATCCACGGGCAGGGGGTCTGCTCCTGCAATTGTGGGTGCTTCTCCCCTGCTCCCTGTGCTGTGGGCTCAGGGTAGGCTGGCAGCTCTGCATTATCTCTGTGGCAGCAGCAGCCTCTGGGCTCTATCAGCAGCACTCCAGGCACAGATGGAGCTCAGCCACGCTCGCAGCTCCCAGCCCTGGCTGTACATTCATGGAGGTTCCTGATGCACAATGAGATTCCTTGAGGACTTCCTGCAGCAAGGAGGAGATGCCAGGACAGCATTAAGGGCTCAGCCTGACAGCAGCTGAGATCTTTCTGGTGGAAGATGGATTTTTATTTCTCAGCTCGCCAGGGCTTGGGGATGGATCACAGAACCACGGGATGGTTTGGGGTTAAAGGACCTTACAGATCACCTCATTGCAGGCATTGGCACTCTCCCCGAGGCCAGGCAGGGTGTGAGAGGGAGGAGAGCCCCTCCTGCATTTGTCACTGCCCCAGGCTGTCTGTCCCTGCAGGAGACCGACCGGGCCATCCCAGTGCTGATCATCGGCATCTTGGTGTTCCTGCCGGGCTTTTACCACCTGCGCATCGCCTACTACGCCTCCAAGGGCTACCGGGGCTACTCCTACGACGACATCCCCGACTTCGACGACTGAACCGTTAATTAATCCTGCTCTAATTAGGTTGCTCAGAGCTGGTAGTTCCCCTGGATGCTGGCAGGGCACAGCTGATTCGTGTCCCTTGTGCGGCGCCGCTTCCTGGGCTTGAGGTGTTGCAGGTTTTCCAGTTTGGGGGGTGGGGGCTCGAGCCCGGAATTGACCAAAAAGAACTGCAGAGAACTTGGGATTTATTTTTTCCTCTCGGGGTTGCATAATTCTGCTCGCTGGGAAGCTCTTCCTGGGCGAGGCAATCCTTGCAGTTTTCCAAAAATAGATTAGCTGGTTTCAGCATCAGATACTTGTTTTCTCTGTGTTTTCTAGAGTTTATTTTAGCATTCCATGAGACTGTGGTTATTGCTGGGTTACCTTTGCACACAGACCGTAGTTAAATTCTCCTTTTGCTCTCTGTCCATCAGAAATGCTTCCAAACTACTGGAAGTCCTGAGCATGCCTGGAGTAAATGAAGTCTGATGAGAGGGGGAAAGCAGCACTTGCAGGAAGTGATTTCCACACAGTACACTTGCTCCACAGCTCCCTGTCAGCCTGGCCAAGCTCATTTCCTCACTAACACATCCTTCCCAAGCGAGCTTTCCCTGTGCCATTGGTGCTTTTGGCAAAACCCGCTCACCCTTCACAAGGACTGGTGTTGGAGCTTGCCTGTTATTTAAACAACCACATGGATACTGGGAGAAGGATTGGGACCCAGACTCAGGTGTCTAAATACCAAAAATCTTGGGCTTGACAAGTGTGGGTGTTGGAGACACTTGAATTCCAGCTATCTGTCTTTTGGAGTCCTTTAGTCCTTGTGTAGATAATTTGCTGTGCAGACCTGCCCAAGCCAGTGAAAAGAAGTTCTCTGTGTAGTTTGTGCTGAACAAACACCCTCTGGATTTCTTTGCCAGCTTTGTTGATGTGTCATTCAGGGAAAACAGAGTGATAGCTCCACTTCTGTGAGGTAAAACCAGGCAGTCTCCTGAACTGGGGTGTCTCGGTGTCCTGGAGAATGAGCAGTGATGCAAGTGGATGCATTTAACATGAATAAAGTTCTATATTCTCTGTAACCATAGGTTTGTCTTTCCCACCTTCACAGTGTCAGAGTGCACTAAAAACTGCTCTGGGCTTTGGCTGTGCTGCCTCCAGCTCCCAGGTGCTGCTGGAGTGAGGGAGGCAGCAGCTCTGGAATAGCCCCAGCATTGTCAGTCTGCACAAAGTACTCCACAGTTGTCACCTGAGCCCCAGGTGGGCTGAACATTTTGGAAGGAGGAGGCAGGAGTGACTGACAGTGCAGAGCAGGCCATAGAGCTGTCCACAAATCAGGGCTGGACAAACACCTTGCTCTGAATGTACTCCTAGAATTGCCTTTTTTCCTCCTTCAGTGCTCCAGATTAAATCCAAACCCTGAGCCAAGCTGTTTTTCTTAAGCTGCATCTCTTCCCTCACTTATCTCTACTCCTGTGTGTGAATCCCAGCGCTGCACTTTGAGGAAGAACTGGTTAAATTAGGATCTCCCTTTCCACCTCTGGAGGCACAGCTGGGCACGTTCCCTCCCTGCTGCCAGCGCCAGCTGCCAGGTTGGCTCAGGGGACAAGGGACACTGCTGCTGGCAGCAGCTGGAATGTGTCAATTCCAGCTGGTTCTGGCCAGGAGAGCGGCTGCTGACGTCAAACCATGAATCAGCCTCTCCTAGGAACATGAACCTGCGTTTATTTGGGGAGAGGAAGTGGAAGGGAAGTTAAATGGAGAAGCAAAGAGGGAGGAAGAAGATGCAAAAAGTTGGCAAGGAGGGGTCACCTGAGCAGGATAAATGTAGGGGACAGGAGAAGAAACTGGACTTGGATGAGTTCTTTCCAACTTAGGGCATTCTGTGACTCTGATTCTACGAACATGCTGACGTTCCTGGAGGAAAGGAATTAATGAATTTACTTTTCTTTGACGGAAGCAAAGTCCTCAAGCAGCACAGTGGATAAATAAGCAGGGCTGTGTGAGGGATGGCCAGAAGAAAAAGTCCTCTCCACAGGGGTTTTTCATATCTAACTGGGAAAAACAGAAACACTACTAGGAAAGAAAAAGGGGATTCCAGCCACTGGAAATACTTGGATCCAGAGGAGTTCAAGCTGATACCCAGGTTTTGAGGAGCCCTGACTGATTCCCTGCAGCGATGAGGGGGATGGGAAAAGGCCTGGGAAGGAGTTTGTGGTTCTAGAGCAGGGTTGGAATGACAAATGAGGCACTGATGAATGAGGGTAACACTGAATAGCTGCTCCCTTTGTGGAGCTTCCTCCACTGCAGGCAAGGCAGCTGTCTCAGGGAAAAACAAGCAGCATTTATAGAGCCTGACGGGTGTTACTGTGCACAGAAGCTCTGGAGAAAGAACAGGCAGGCAGATTCCAGGCTCTTCCCTGCTTTATGAGTGTCTTCTCAATGCCATTCTTCGATTGCTGTTGCAGGGTGTAGTTTCACTATTAATTACCTGCTTAATGCCATGGTGTTGCTGGAAAGATTTGGAAATGTCATTCTGGAGTCCTGTGGCCTGAGCTATCAGCAGTGCCCCAGAAATCCTCCTGGTGTATTCATTAGAAAAACAAATATTTCGTCAATCACTTTCTTTTTGTTTTTTTTTTTTTGAGTGAACAAAGCCAGAATTATCCAAAGCATTGTGCAAATGGTTCCATAAACCCTTGAACTAAGAGGCAGAAATTGTGCTCTGTGTTGTTGGAAGTGGTGAAGGGATGGGGAGGAGTTTCACCAGCCTGGGGACTGTGTGAGAGCTGTGAGACCAGGAAAAGCCGCAGCCCTGAAGGGGTCCTCGCCCTGTCCCAGTTCCTCTCTGGCTGCAGTTCCCCAGCCACCATGACTCTCACACTGAGGATTTTGCACATTTCCATACACAGGTCCATGTAAAGAGACATAGAATCATTAAGAAACCTTTAATTAACATCACTGAGTCCAACCATTCATTCCCCAGTGACATCAGACATCATTCCCGCTGCAGGGAAGCAGTTGCAGGCTCTGCAGGCCAATGCTGAGAAAGCTGGTGCCAGTTCTCCAGACTTGTGCCATAGATGTTTCTGGCATCACTGCTGCTCCTTCTCTTTGAGATTCTCCACGTGCTGCTGGAAGTCCAGCATGGACATGGGATGGGGCGAAGAGCAAAACCTGTGGCTGGTCCCATGGAAACTCGAGTTTGTAACTCCTTGTGCGCATTTTCTCAGCACTGAATTCCATTTCCTCTCACTTTTTGATAAGCTCATCATGAGGGCCTGGCTGGCTGTTGTCCTGTTTGGGAAAGGTGTGAGGAGGCTGGGCTGGGCAGCAGGGCTCTGACCTCAGTCCTGAGAACATTTCAGTAGAAGTTTTGTGAAACAGCACAGAGAGGATGGGAAGCTACGACCCCAGGCTGTATGCACAGCCACAAACCCAGTGCTGTGTGTGAGCAAACAGCAAAATGAGCAGCAGCATCTCTGCTGCTTCCCTGGGGCTCTTCAGGAGCACTCAGCCCAGCCTGGGTTTGCTTTCTGTCACCTGCAATTAGCCAAATTCAGCATCACTCTTCACAGAGAGGCTTGGTACAGAAATAGGGATTTGCTGTGGCACAAAAACCTCGTAAAAACCCCTCAGGGCAGGAAGAAATGACTCAGCACAACTTCGAGAGGGATCTGTGCTGTGCCCTGCTCCGAATCAGCTTCTCCAAATGCTCTCCACACTCCTCCCCCTCGTGCCTGGTCCTTAAAAGTCCCCAACAGCAGCCCGTCCATGCAACTGCTCCTCATCCCCTCTGCCTCTTCATGAACCTCGCCTCCAGCCTTCTGCTGGCCCTTCCCTTGGGGTGTTTGTCCTGCTCTTCTCAAGATTTCTGCTCTGAAGGCTCCTCCAGGACTCCGTGGCTGGTCCTGCCTTCCCAGTTTTTTTGCCTTGTTGCTGTCCTCAGGAGCTGCATCCCTTCAGCAGGTAGGGGACATCACCCAGCCCTTGCATCTCACTGCCAGCTCAGGCCAGTCCTGCCTTCACTTCCTGCCTTCTCATCCTGATGAAAAGCAACAATTTTTGTTTTCCCAGGCTCTGTGCTGGCCCAGCTGTGCTGCCCTGCTCCAAGGCAGGTGCTGTGTCCCACTCCTGCGTGGGATGTGCATGTGCACGTGCACAGCAGTTCCTCTCCCCCTCCTGAGAACAAAAGCAGCTTGAGGGTTCTTAGGAATGCTGGATTTGATTAAAAATAGTCCAGACAGTCCAGCAAGGCCCTGACAGAGCCTCCCAAGAGAGTTGGCTTTGTTCTGAGGTGGAGCTAAGGGTCATGGGGGGAAGAAGTCCATTGTTGATCAGAAATTATTGTTTCCAATTGATTGAATTGACTGGTTTGCTGTTGTGGGCTCAGGCAGACCATGGTTTGTGCTGGTTCAGGACTTGTTTCCCTGAGGCCTTTCCTTCCCTGCTTTCCTGTGTCTAGGGAGGGATTAAGGAACTGCTTTCAACTGGAAGTAAGGCAATTACTGAGAGCTCTTCATGGACAGAGCTTTCTTCTGATAAGAATCAGGAAGTGACATTTCCTTCCTCCACACTGTACTTAGGCTGGATTCTGAGCCATGCTGTTGTCCTCATCCCTGCAGCAGCACAAAGGGAACCTCCCCTCCCACAGCAACACAGATCTGTGAAGTTCACGCAGAGCTTTTCCAGCTCTGCAGTTCCAGAGAGGAACAAAACTGCGATGAATCTTCTTTGAGAGGACTTTCAGCTCCTGTGAAACAGCAGGTTTGGCACTGAAGCAAAAATTCTGTGGAGGAATCACCGTTTCATCGTGGGCTGTTAAAGCAAAGGGCAGCAAATCCACTAGTCACCACTAATTAATTTTGTTTTGAAATATTTACTTGGGCTGAAGTAGTAGCTGCTCTTAAGTCTTTAAAGGATTAGCTGCCTGCTACTCTTTCATGCCTGCAACCATTTATTTAAGCTGTTGCTGCAAATCATGCTGTTAACCTGTCATGAGAGGTTTTAACCTTCCTTCTCTTGTCAGTGGGAAATGCCTGGTGCAGATGGCCCTGCTGATGTCACAGAAATTAAGCATCCGGTCAGATCCTCTGGGCTCTTTCCCCAGCTTCTTCAAGGAGGAGCAAGACAGAAAATAAATGTAGTGATAATTGTCTGCATCAGGCTGTTGCAAAGCCTGAGAGGGGCTGTGAGGAGGTTAGGGAACGTGAGCTGGTTGATGCAGGAGCATCAGCTTCACAGCTAAAGCCACGTGTAGCAAAGGAAATGCTCTGGATCTAGAACAAATCCTTGAAGAAAACTGAGAACTCACCTCAGTAGGGATTATTTCTTACTCTCAGGCACATGTTTAGTGTAAAAGGGAAAGATCTGAGGTCCTTAAACCTACAAATACTGATTAGCATCACCATGCCATTTTCTAGCAGTTTTCATTAATGTGTCATTAGAAGAAGTCTGCCAGCTCCTATAATCCTCATTTTTCTTGTCTCTCAACATTAACAGTCCATATCACAGCATGACCTCTTCCCTGCTATTTTGGGTGGTTCTTTTCCAGACAAATGCCTTATTTTTTCTGTATTTGATACTGAAGGTCAAGTGAATCCTCTCTGTCTTTTATTGCACAAGAACAGAGGCAGGATTGTAAGAGAGCAAGTGCAAATGCGTGCCTAAAAATAAACCAGTGGAAGGTCTCCAACTTCAAACACAAAAAGAGTATTTGTAGAGGTCTCTCTTTGTTGCGTGATCACATTTCAGATCACTGGGTAGACACTTCAAAGTTCAGCTCACAAACAGCTCATGGTTTAATCCTCCCCACGAAACAAAGGCAACTCTGACTTGGATCCCTGGCCGGCTGCCACCCTGAACCCTTGGAGCTGGCAGAGTGGAGTGGATCATCCCTGGGGCAGGGGCAGTGCCTGGGATGCTGTCCTGGGCTGCTGCTCCCACCCTGGCCTCGGGTCCAGGGCTGCAGAGGAACAGGCAGGCCCACAGCCCTTCTCCCACCTCTGCTGGAAACAATTCAACAGCGGCAAGAGGTGTCAGAGCTTGCAGAACACTTCAGTGACACTGGTTAAGAATAGCAGAGAGGTGGCACTTCAGGGAGGGAAGGGGTTAACCAACTACAGGGCAATTTTCAGGGGAGAAGTTGGAGTTCATTGTTGCAGGCTCTCTGGATATCTTTTTTGTCCTTTCAGCTCTGATTCTTGATTTTCGTCATAAAAGGGGTCACTAGTCCTTCCTCTCTCTGTTTTCATTTGGCCTGTGAGCCTTTCAGGGCATGGCCTGTGCCTTCACCTGCGAGCAGGAGCACAGAGGGAGAGCTGTGCTGGCAGGGAGCTATAAATAGAGAGCCTGGCCAGCCCTGTGACATCCCTGCTTCTATAATTGCCCGCTCTGCACTCCCGTGACAAGCCTTGCTCCAGCTGCCAGGGTAAGGAGGACTGAGGGTGTCTCCACAGTCAGTCCCAGAGCTGCACCTGCCTGTGGAGCTCTGCTTTGGGCCCAGTTCTCCCTCTGCCTCCAGGTGTTCTGCTTTTGCCATGTGAGTGGCCACTCCCAGTGTCTGCCCAGTGGGATTTGGACAGTTCAGTTTCAGCAGCTGCTTTGTAGAGGGCTCCTGGTTTAACTCACCTCTCAGCACCACTTGTTTATTTTGCCTTCTGCCCCTTGCTGGAGGAGGCTGGTGTGTCTGTGTCACTCCTGATGTCACAGCGTGGTTTTGTTGCTCACATGAGGGATTCAATGAGTCACGGGCTAAAAGTGACCCAAGCCCATGGCTTCCTCTCTGAGGATGTTTTGGGGAATGACTTGCAAGTGGGTTAGAGCAGGGACTGTGTCTTTGCTCTCACTTCTCTGCTGAGGGATGAGTAAGCAGCCACCAGGCGTTGCTGCCAGGGCTGTGCAGAGTGAAAGACCTTCACTTGAACTCCCAGTGCAGGTGGCTTAAGGAAACCTCTTATTCTGGGCTATAAAATTCCTTTAATGGACTTCAAAATTATGTCCATCTCATTCTGGAAGTAGTTTACGTGGGAATGAGCCGCCCTGGTCCTGCTTATCCACATCTGCCCACAGCAACTGCTCTCTATTCCCAGAGCTTTGAGCAGCTACACGTGAATGTGACACAAGGTGACAAATCCCAGCTTGTCTCCCCCTTGAAGACCATCCCTGCAGATGCCTCAGGGTTCATCAAATGGGGAGAAGATCGAATGGAACAGAACTCCAGGGTGACTGTGCCCAGGAGAGCAAAACCATCGGGAGGCACGAGCCCCAGGCTCCTGTCTTGCCTCTGCTGCTGCTTCCTCAACGCCTCCGAGCCAGATGTAGCTCCAGAGATTCAGCATCCTGACAAGGAGAGCCTGGCAGAACAGACGAGGCAGGACAAACACAGGCTGCTTTCCTGGGCCCCCTCCTGCCCACACTCTGCCCAGGATTTAAGGGTTCTCGGCTCATTTCAGGAGCTGTGGTTTTGGGAAGCAGCCTGGGGATGAACTCGGGGAGGTGACTCAGCCCATCTCCTCCTGCTCCTGTCAAACATAGGCTTTGCCCCTGACTCAGCAAGTGAAATCTCATTTCTTTGGTACAGCCCTGAGGTACCAGACAGAGCAGCAGCAGGAAAATTGCCTTGTCCTGCGGAGCACAGGCTGTCCAGCTGAGTTAGTGTCACCAGGAGCACTCTCCCTGCCCTGTATTCCTGACAGCTTGGGATGAATATCCCGTGTCTAGTGAGGTTTGAGCAATGCTGCAGGGACAAGAGAGGGACCTGGGATGGGTTGTTTGTACTCTCCTGTTTGTTTATACTCTCCTGGTTGTTTATACTCACCTGGTTCTTTGCATTCTCCTGGTTGTTTGCATTCTCCTGGCTCCCACAACCTAGTCTCCACTTACAAAATATTTTGCAAACCCAAAGCTGGAGGAATGTCTCCTCTCTCCGAAAGCTGCCAGAGGGGAAACCATGGTGAGAGGAGCATCAGGGACCCAACAGCTCCAGAGGCACGCAGATCTCTGCTGCTCACCTACTGATTTATTCATGACATGAATTCAGAGCGCTGCTGTTCCCTCCCCCGATCGCTAACCGTGGGTCGCTGGCTGGAGCCTCCGTAATTTGAGTGCTTGGCCCGAGATGCTCAGACCCAAAGCTCTCTCTGCTGCCGAGAGCACTTTGCACTAATTAAACCCCGTACAAATTCTTCCTGCCTCCATTTTGCAGATGACAACGTTGAGCTGGGCTGGCAGAGCCCATTTCTGAGAAAGAAACGCGTTTTTTCTGACTCGACTTGCACCTGACATTGAGGGGAACAGCGAGTCGTGGCTGTCCCCGAGATAATGATAAATTCCTGTGGGTCGGGAGGAGTTTCCCACCAGGTGGTGTAGGTGGCATTTTAACCAAGGGCTGCTCACACTTGCTTTCCTCACCTCACAGAGTGAAACCCAGGGTCTCTCCAGCTCCTCCCCCCAGTTACCATTCCATATTCCAGAGGGAGAAGCAAAAAAAACCAAAAAAAAAAAAAAAAACCACTGTTGGTGAGTTGTTAACTTTTTTTGCTTATTTGGGGGCGTTTCCACTCACCTCCTAGGCTGCTGTTGAAATACAGGTGTTCCATTTTTATTTCATCTAATCCAGTGAAAGATATTATCCATAGACAGGAGTACTGGGTTCTTCTTAACTGCTGGACTCCATCTGTGGGATCCACACAGAATGTTACTAATCTAATGCAAGGCAGGCCATTTTTTAAATTTTTTTTTTTTAATGTTATAAAACCTAAACTCAAAACATGCCAAGAAAACAAGATTGGATAGGAGCTTTGGATCCCAAGCAATTATAGGATCATGGGATGGTTTGGGTCCATGGAAAGGGACCCTCTCCTTCCACTGCCCTGCCAAGGGTGAGGATGCCATTCACTACATACCACCCCTGGATGTGAAGTTTTGATTTGGTCTTTTGGACATCCTGTGCTCAGATCAATGATTCACATCGCAGCAGAGACAACTCTTGGATTTATAATGGAAATTTTGAGCAAGAGATGCTGGCCAAAAACATTTCAGCATTGAAATTTATGCCAGTGATGTCCATGCTGCATCTGAGGAAAACCCTGACCTGCAGTCCTGTCCTTCCTGTTCGATCCACGCAGAGCCATGAAGAAACAACCAAAATAAAAGCTGGAAAATGTCCTCAGTGAAGCTTCCTTGGACTGTTGTGATAGGGTGCAGCAACACCTCACCTGTTCAGGTAAGTCCCTGAGTGAGCTTTAAGGAGCTCAAGTAATCCAGACAAGATGAGGAGTAGAGGAGAAAACAAAGGGATCTGGATCTCAAAGGTCTGCACACCAAATGATTAATGATTGCTAATTTCTCATGCTGCATGATTGTGAAGGACATGCACATCTCATGGCTCCAATTCTTCCAGCTTTTTATGGACCTGGGAATCATTCAGGCAGGGAGTGATTGAATGTTTAGATAAATACCCCAGGGCTCTTCACTACATTTTAATAACACAAATTATGTATGTCAATAATCCCAGTGAAATTGTTTCTATGTCTGTAGCTGGACAGTCTGATGGCATAAAATGGGCTCTGACTTCCTGAACAAGGGAATTGCCAGGGAATTTTCTCAGACTTTGCAGCATGGGAGGCCACCTGGAAAGGAAATTATCAATTTAAGATGAAAAAGGACTGAAAAAGGTTTCACTGGTTTGAGCCCATGATTCCAGGGGGTCTAGCTACATCAAACTCAATTCTTGGAGCACTAAATCCATCTTTATCATCCTTCCCTGGCTTGTCCTTGGGATTATCAGAACCCTGAGGTCTTTATCTCTTACTTTTCAATCTGAACTGATGTGTTTTCTCTCACTGTATTACCTGTATTTCCCTCTGCCATCTTTCACTTGGGGAGGGCAGGTTGGAAAAATTGTAACACTCAGAAAAAAAAATAAACAGATCTGTGTCTCTGTCCCTGATCCTGAACACAGGGAGGCCTTGCAGGGACACCGAGCACGCACGATCCGTCTTCCTGCATAAACTCCTGTCAACAGCAAAAACTGCTGCAGCCTCCATCAATCTGGCACTGCTAAAATGTCCACCCCCCCATCACGGCCCCACACTCCCCTACCCTGACAAACAAAGGCTTTTAGCGTTTCAAAGCTGCACTGAAGTCTGTGTCTATGTTTGGGATAAGGCCAGGTATTGAATAATGGCAAGGATCAGGATCAATAGCCATAATCAGGCGTTGTGCCTTAGCCCTGCCCTATATAGTTCTCCATATGTTCTCATTGGAAAAACCTTTCAGAAGCTTAGCCAGGAGAGTAATGCAGTGAACGTGGAAAAAAAGTATGCCCGAGGATAAGCACAAATGCTCCAGAGGCCTCGTAGAGTCTTTGGTCTTAAAGTAAGCTCCTGGCTTTTCATGGGATCAGATGAAACCCTCTTTATGGGGAAGTGGGAGGGAAGGGGTTGGACAGCTGGTGAACAAACACCCCGCCAACATTCTTGGTTGCCAAACAGCAACCCAATCACCAGAGAATTGCAGGTCTGGGTGAAACAGGATCCAGTTATTGCCTGTAGTCTGGAGAGCCCTTTCCCATCGACTGAGGGCTGCACCTTAATTAAAAACCAGCAGGGCTGGGGGAGAAAGCCCAGCGTGGGTCAGTATCTCCTCAAGGACAGCCGGAGTGAGGAGCAAGGCAGGAATCAGCTGCGGGGGCTCAGCCCTGGCTGCCCAGAACAGCCCTGAGAAAGGGAGGGAGCCACGAGCTGCTGTGTCTGAGAACTGCACGTTCTGGAAAGGGCAGGACACAAATTAGAGTGAGTTAACGTTGTCAGAAGCCATTAGAGATGTCAGATGTTGCCGAGAGCGACGTGAGAGAGGCAGCGTCGTCGCTGCAGACATCAGCCCTGCCTGAAAACATCCACGGGAGATTTGTCACATTTGTGTTACGTTTGTGTCACATTTGTCCTGGCCCCCAGCAGAAAATTGGAAATCTCAGGAAAAACGGTGTTTTCAGGCCTGTGGATGTGGTGGAGGTGTCATCTTTTAGTCTTCAACGGGGAAGGTTTAGGTTGGCCATCAGGAGGAATTTCTTCACAGAAAGGGTGATTAGACATTGGAATGGGCTGCCCAGGGAGGCAGTGGAGTTACCAACCCTGGAGGTGCTGAAGGAATGACTGGATGCGTCACTCAGTGCCATGGTCTGCTTGGGCTGACGGTGATTTGGCACAAGCTGGGCTTGACCTCAGAGGTCTTTTTCCACCTGGATGATTCTGTGATTCTTTTGTTACTCCCTAAACTCACACTCCTATT
>VRYO01000516.1:714242-770201 GCA_009812075.1 Sialia sialis
TTTTTTTTATTTTTTTTTTATTTTTTTGCTTTAAACTGAAACAAAATGGGTGGCTGAGCCACCCAGCTTGCAGATGGGATGGAGAAATGCAGGTTAATTCTCCCCTGGTCCTGAAGGGGTGGCCTCGCTCTTCCCTGATCCCATTCTCGTGATATGCTTTAAAGCTTCCCCCCCGCCTTTAAAATTATTTATTTGCCTTTTTTTTTTTCTTTTTCAGTGCACATCGAGGCAGTAAATATTGCGGTTTTCTGGTTTTAACTTGCAAGCTCCATTCGATATCATGTGTGGTTTTCTTTTGTTTTAAGGTACATTGGGTAGAAAGAAGTGATGTCGGTAGCACAGAAAAATGCCCGAACAAAGCTTGTTGTAAGCCTATTAGGTTTCCTATAATAAGGACTAAACGCTATCATATTTTCCTGTTATATATTCCTGTTAAAGGCTTTTGTCTTTTTTCCATAAAAGCTGGGAATGAGGCAGAGGCTTCCAAGTTTTATTCCCATCCCTTCATTTTGGAGCCGTCGCTGTCATTTTGAAGGCAGGGAAAAGCAGCCCTTGAGGCAGTTTGAGGCTCTCCTGGCCAGGTGAGTGCGGGCTGGACTGACCCCAAAGACAGCAGCAGAGCCAATGGAAGATTCTGGCAGGGAAGAGAAATCCCTCGAGGTGTTTAAGATAAGGTAAAGACCTGGCCTGTTCAATTTTTTCTGCCTTGTCATTTCCCACATGCAGCTGACTCTTGGTGTGAGTTCAGTGACAGGTAAATGCCATGCTCCCTGTTGCTGATGAGCTTTAATTTTCAATAAAAACATCAAATGCTCCATATTCACAGGCAGCTTAATATGTCTGTGCATCCTCACTGCAGTGTAGTGCTGCCAGCCTTGAGCAGGCTTTAAATTACCCAGTTTAAACTTAAATAAAGAGCTGGTTTGAGTAGTGTGTTTTTCCTGTCAGGTAAAGTTTGATGCAGGCTGTAAAACCGAAGTGGAGAAGCAGAACAAATGCTGGAATGATGGGCTGCACCATGCCTGAGCCAGGCTTAACTGCACACCTCCGTCTTCAGTTGATTTCAGTGTAGATAAATGATTATTGCAACAAGTAGCTCAGGTTAGCAAACTGGAAAATAGTCCTTGAGATATGTGGAACAATTGGATTAGTTGATGAGCTCTGCACCCGCTCCTCCTGGCTCCCAGTCATGATCCAGATAGCTTGAAATTAGAGCAGTGTTAGCATGGAGATGCACTGAAACAAATTCAACCTTGGGGATAGCCAGGAGGTTAAACAAGCCCTGAGATTTTTATCATGGATTTCAACAAGCCTTTGGCTTAGTCACCATGCGAACAGGACTTGAAAATGTCTTGTCAATGCCCTGGGGACAAGAGGAGATCGAGCTGGGGTTCTCAAGGATGGCATGTGCTCCTGCTGTGTTTTATCAGGTCGAACTCGAATGGTTTAAGAGCATCTCTGTGTTGTCACTCTGTGTGCCCTGAGCCAGGCTTAGCTTTGCTGAACTCTCTGGAAGCATGTGGCTCTCAGCAGATGGGAGGACCAGGATGGGAATCAGGTTCTCAGAGCACGGGCCTGTTGCTTCTTCAGCATTTTCAGCCTGAAAACAAATGGGAAGGAAAAGCAGTTCCTCAGACCGTGGGAGGATTTGGACTGCAGGTTTTTGGGTGTTTCCTTGGGTGTTAGCAGCGATTGAAGCAGCTCCTGTCCCTCACTCCCTGGCAGTGTCCCCTGGGGAGATGGCACTTCAGTCAGGGGTTAGCCCACAAAACCTTGTGTCTCTGTGGCAGCCACATCTGTTTTGGGAATTTTTGTGCTCTTTGCCCTCCCCGAGCCAGGCAGACCTGCGTGTACCTCCCTAAATCCATATTGGGTGGTATGTGGGTGTATTTAAACCTTGCTGATAGAAGAATATGTGTCTCATGAGGTCGTCTAACAGTTGAATTCCAGTGGAGAAATAGAAATCATTTATTTTTGCTATGACTTGGTTGGAGACTGCTTCAGGAGAAGCTTGAGATAATGGCAGTGTTTCAGGTTTGGATTTTTCCTAACAGAAAATATTAACTATGAATTTCCCCCACGTTTGTTAAGAAGAACCTGTAAAAAATGCTGCATTTGTATGCAGTTCCTATTTCAAATGTCTTTTAAATTGAACCGAGTTTTTTATCTTTGATTCTGTCAGTGTGTTTGGGGATTTATTTCTTCCTGGTGTAGCCAACTTCCTCAGCATGGTGGAGTATCCCGGGGTTTTGTTGTGTTGTGGAAGTTGATTGGAGACCATTGAAAGGAAAATGAGTGAAACTCCAGGCCTTGTCGGTGTGGATTCCTCCAGAAGTGGCTGCTAAGCTGCTCTCATGACTGGTCTGAAGCGATTAAACACTCCTGATCCCGAGGGCAGGGGAAGGCAGCTGGCACCTCCCTCCCCTCCCCGGGAGCTGTGTCCATAGGAGGGTGATGAAATCCTGGAATGGTTTTGGTGGGAAGGGACCTCAAAGCCCACCCGGTGCCACCCCTGCCGTGGGCTTGACACTTTCCACTGTCCCAGGCTGCTCCAAGCCCCAGTGTCCAGCCTGCCCTTGGACACTGCCAGGAATCCCGGGGCAGCCACAGCTGCCAGGGCCTCAGCCCTTTCCCAGGGAAGGATTTATTCCTGAGGAAATCTTGTTCTGCTGTAGCTGCTCCTGTCAGCGTCTTTGTGTGAAGCACGTAGGAAATCCCAAGCCCCAGAAGTTTCTGTAGGGCCATTTCTTCAACAGATTTATTTTGCTTTCAAACACTTCTTTGTGTGTTTATGCTTACAGGAGAAAATGCAGATGGCTGCACACTACCCTTCTACTTCCATTGGAGCTGTTGGTTTATATGTTGCTGGAAAATCTATTTATATCAAGTGTTATTTATGAGGCCTCAGTGGTCATGACATGGCCTGACAACATTTACTGGGGAGTTATTTTACTTAAAAGCTGCAGGAAGACAATATTGACAGTCAGTATGAGTAAGAGACAAGCATCCTGACGTAGTGAAAGCAGGAGTAAAAGAAATCATTATAAGTGAAAGTTCTTGCTGTGTTCTCCAGCCTTCCCAGGGGTAAAGTGTGTTTAGACACAGCCAGCTTCGTGGGGTGCACTAAATATTTCTGTCAGTACTTGGGAGCACATTTGCTTTATGGACAGATGTTTTTAGTTGTTATGAGCTGTCTCAGGACAGGATTTCTTTGATGGCAGGAAAGAAATCTGATGATATTTGGCTGTTTTCAGGTTGTGGGAAGGAAATGTTTGCTGTCTGAATGTTTTTCTATTGGAGATGAATCTGTATGGGGATTTCTTGCCATGGCAATTTGGCCTGGAAAGGAGCAGAGCTACTTCCTTGGAAAGGCAATTGTGGTGTTGAGACATCGCTGGCACTTGGTGGTGAAAGAGAGGAGGGGGGAGAGAACTGGACTCGTAGCTCAGAAGTCTCCTTTTGTAATTTCATGCCTTCCACTCGAGTTAATCTCGGCCAAGCACCGGGAACGTGTGTGGCATTGGCAACGCCACGTGCCCGGTGATGGACACGGCTCCTGGGCTTCTGCAGAGGGAGCAGGAGCCCAGCGTGGATTTTATGCTCCCCAGTGTTGTCATCAGCCCTGTCTGCAGTGACTCACCCTCACCTGGGAGCTGTGACTCTTGTCTTAGCTGTGCCTTGGCCCCGGAGCTTTGAGAGCTCCCGGGATGGTTTTTGGGAAGGATGAATTGGCCACCAGGCTGTGCCCAAAGCACCGGGTTGGTGTCTCCCTGCTGTGTGCTGGGAGTGGATTGAAATGCTCTGTGTTCCCATTTGATTGTTTACTGAGGAATGGCTGGGCTCGAGGTAACTGTAAAACTAGTATTTTAATGAGTTTATAATTAGAAATTCAATTATCTGAATCTCTCTGTGTCTCACTTCTCAGGCCAGAAGATGCAAGTGCTGGTTGAGGAGGGGATGGGGGCAGGGAATGCACTTTACATCCAGGTGTCTGCCCTTTACTTACTTCATTTTAATATTACTTTTAAATAGCAGCTTCAAGAGAGAATAAACTTTATCCTGTTTCGCTGAAAGGGAATTTCCAGTGTTCCTTCTCAACACATTCAGGCAAGCAGAATATTTTATTCTTCCCTCAAAACCTACTTTACTAAGCAGTAATAAATCGATGTGTGTTTTTCAGAGTGTCCCAGGCACCTCGGGGGCATGGCATGGCTGGATTTTAGCTGCCTAAGTTTGGAGGCTGATACATCTGTGTCCTCTGAACCAGGAATGTTTTGATCTTGGACTTGCGTCAGCAAAGTGCCTGAGAAAACAAGCTTTGTCTGATAGTTGTATTTTTAGGAGCAGAGGAGTCCAGTTGTTGTGGTGGAGGAGCTGAGTTGTCCCACAGTACCTGGGAGTGTGAGTTTTCCTAGCTCTGTCTGCTCTGAAAACAACGACTGACCTGGTTTCTTGTGTTTGGGTTAAACCAGCGAGTGCCCTTTCTGCTAAAAGGGACTCTTTGAATTTGTCACCCACTAAATGCTCACTTTAGGGTAAAATGCTTGAAGAATGGGCCTCAAATGAGTACAGTGGTGAGAGGGATTGACTCACCATTTTTTGGTTTTGACTGTTTGGAAATATGAGTCATCCAACTGATTTTGAATTTGATTTTGAATGGCCCCATGTCCCCCAGTTTGTTGTCTGAATGTATATTTAAATCCAACTGTTGCAGGGCTGGTGCCATTGCAGCAGTTGGCGGAAGCATTTTGGGAATGCAGGGTGGTGGGAAAGTAAGTGAAAAGCAATTTCAGCGGGGCTCCTGCACTGACATTCATGGGCATTAACCCCGGGTGTGAGCTTTGAGCAGTTTGGGCTCTCAGTGGAGCCCGACACATTTTAATTGGCTTTACTCCTGTTCTGCACGGCTGTGAAATGGCAGCCCAGGGCATTAATGTCCATTTTAGCGGTTTGCTGGCTGTTACCCACTTGTGAGATTGTAAAAGTTAACACAACAAAGTGCAGCTTTAATAGGAAAGTGCCTTAAACACTAATGCACTTGGCTGTGTTTATGTGCTGGGGTGGTTAATGTGAATTTATCCCAGCCCTTTAGAAGTCCTGTGGATCTGCTGCTAAGCAATGGCAAGGAAATGCTGGAAGTCTTTGACCACCAAGCCCAGCTTTGTTGAGCACCCTGTTTTCTTGCCCAGAAGCCACCATCTGAAGGGTTTTCCTGTTTTTCTGACCTTACTACTGTTATCTGGAGTGTCTTGAATTTCATCTCGAAGCTCAGCTCTAGGTGCTGCTGTGCTGTGCTTTTAAAGGGAATTGTGTGTAAATGTTCTTAGCAGCATTGAAGGTCGTGGAGAGGATCTCATCAAACGGGCACGTGACTCCGTGTCACGACTTTCTCTTTTCATTTAGGAGCTTGGAAGGGAAATGAAGTGCTGCGCTGCAAAGTTAGCAGCCTTTGCTTTTTTGTGCTGATTGAAATGAGCTCAGAGCTAATAGCACTCAGTAGACTCTGCTGTGGGAAGGTTTACATTTTTATGGAGTCTTTGAATCCCTCTGACAGGAAAAAACTAATTTTGCTCTGTTTATTATTTGCCTTTTGTGTGGAAAATCCTGTATCCAGACCCTCACCACACCCAAGCAAAGGAAACACATCCTGGTTTTTGCAAGCTCTAAAGCACCAGCTCTTCATAGGTTACAGCAGGTGGTTTTTTTTTTCCCCTTCTCTTTTTATTTTTTTTTTTCTGCAGAATTAATTGTTTATGAAAGGCAACCCTGATGCAAGCAGTATTTGCTTGGTCATATATTAACACATTGGGCTTTTTGATAAAAGCTGGCAAATCACGGTTTCCTAATCAGCATTTTGTTGTATTAAGACCAAACCTAAAGAGTAATTTGGATTAAGACTGACAAGAAAGAAACTGGAGCTGCAGGTCCCTGTTCATAGGCTGCTCAGAGTGCAGGAAATAATTGCTGTATTCTCACACTGCTCTGTGTCCTTTCATCTCTGGGAACAATAACAATTACCAGTAATTTGCTGGTATTGGATATATTTGCATGGGTGCCATTTAATTTTGTGTGTGGAATTTTGGGAGGTTGTGCTGAGCAGAGTCATTATTACCAATATAATTTCACAGGGCTCTGGTCTGGTTTATTCAGCCTGTTGGACACTTGTTATTTGTAATTATTTCAGCTCACTGATAGATGCTTTTAAAGCTCAAAAAACAAAAGATGGATGAGGGAAAGGATTTGGGTTTTTTTTTTAATTCCCAAGTCTTGGGGGTTTGTTTGTAGTCCTGTCAGATGTTTTCTTCGTCCATCTGTCCTGTTGGCAAATACCTGGAAGGGCAGAGGATGGAAGGCTGGGCTCCTTTGGAGTCATGATCCTCCACGCTCTGAAAATCCCTCCTGCAGCAGGGGAAGAGCTGTGGTCCTGTAAACATCCCCTGCTAATGAGCTGCTCTGCTTTGGAGGGGATCAAACACAGCTAATGCTTTTCATGGAGATGCCTAATCAGCCACAATAGAACCGAGCAAAGCTGTCAATTAAACCTTCTATTCGGTTGCTCAGTATAAATGAGTCTGAACCCACAGCCCTGTCTGAGCTCCCCTCCCTGGCTGCTGGGGTTTGGTGAAGATTTTTGTCATCAGCATTAGCCCCGTTTTGGAGCTCATTTAGGTACACTCCATCTGCATTGGTCTTTTCTTCTAATTATTCAAAGGGCAAAATGTGTGCTGAAGTGCTGTTCCTTCAAACAGTCCAGCTAAGAAGTCTTGCATTTATCTGAAGCCAATTAAGTAAGAATAATAGAGATTATTTTGTTAAAAGCAGTGCTGAAACACATCTGCCAAAGAGCCCTGAAGATGAAGCAGCCATTAAGGCAGCATATTCAACCCACAGTATATTGCTTAAAAAAGGATTGGTTTACTGGCAGAAATCACAAAGAGGTTTACTGAAGGTAAATAGAGGCTTCTTTTACTGCAGTCTTCCCAAAACCAGTAAGTTTTCCTTCAATAACCTATAGCTGGTGTAAATATTATTGTAAGTAGTGTGAACTCTGAAGATATTATGATTTTGTGCTTTTCCTGAGCAGCCAGTTGGGTGTTCAACTGGCTGTTCCATTTGTGTCCCTTTACTTGGAGAAGCCACTTAACCTTCTTTACCAGTTCTGTTGCTCACAGGGATATTTAATGCATTAATTTCTATTGAAGGCATTCTTAATTACCTGCTCAAACAGGGAGAGAAATCTTGAAAGCCACTGCACTGGGTGACATCCCCCCTCTCTGCCTGGTGATGTGGTGTGCGACACAGGGGTGAGGTGGCAGCTGGGCTCCAGCAAGTCCTGTCCCCATGGATTCAGAGGGTGGAGGGAGCAATAAATGCACATTTCTGAGGAGTTCAGGTGGCTGGAGCTGCTTTCACCTGAGCCTGCCTGAAACAGCAGCAGGGGACTCACCCAGCAGGGCTGGCTGAGCACTGAAGCACTGCCAGGCTTGTTGTGAAATTAATAGATTAGTAATTGGTTGGCTTAACATGTGGGAATCAAACCCAGGGCTGCTTACAGTTGTTTGGTATGTGGGCAGGGAGTGAGGAGTGCTGGTTTGGCTTAAATATCATTAATGGCAATAATGATTTAATTTTTCCCCAGTGGCTGTGGGAAACCAAGCTGTGCTTGGTGACCAAAGCTCCTGGGGCAAACAGCTGGGTACCAGTTATTGGTGGGAATATCAGCATTTATTGTTGCTAATAGAGAGTAATAATGGCTCTGTGACACCAAGAGATGCTCTGCCTTGTGCCAGCTCCAGCAGGAAGCCTCTCCTGCTGCTTTGGGTTTGGCTCCAGGTCAGGACCTCCAAACCCCAGGGAAGGGCTCAGAGCAGCCATGCTGGGATTGCAATCCTGGAGCCAGAGGATCCTGTCCTGGGAGCACAGCAGAGATTCCTGCACATGCAGAATCATGCTGGCTCTGCCCCTCAGCCTTGGGAGCTCTGTAAGTGGTGTAAATTCACTGAGTATTCCCAGGAAAGATTTTGAAGTAATCTCAAAGGAGCGAAAGGTCAATGGGCAAGAAAGGCATAACTCTCCCAACTGGATAATTAAAAAGAAAATTAAAAAGTGTGCTAAGTTGAGATTGACTTGTGGCCATGCTTTGAAGATTAAAAGGGCTTTTTGCGTTTCGGATGCAGGAGGTTGAGATTGGTGGGAGGAGGAGTTGTGGCTGCCGGCACACTTGGGCTGTGAATTACTGACCTGTGAACGAGATCCCAGGATCACTGACCAAAACTATGGATGACCAAAACTCTTTCCCCCCTCCAGTTTTTAAAGCATTTAGTCTTGCAGCTGGAGTTTCCAGCCTGACTGCTTCCTGTGTAATGCAGGGCGATTTTCAGGCATCCAAGCAAATGTCATATTGAATGAAAAACTATAAACAAATTATTTGGCGCAGAAGTGTTCTGCCTTTAGAAAATTAAAGTAACAGCAGCTCTAGCTAAAAGGTGGGACTTTCCATGTTCTTTGCACAGCCTGCTGGATTTTCCTGTACAGGAGTTTAGCCCACTCTTTTGAAACCATTAGCAGTCACAAAACCAGGGAAAGCTAAAACATAAGTGTGCAAACTAACTGGAAACTGATGTGTCAAATTTGGCTTTTCCTGGGCATGGAATGGCTTGGGAGGGAGAGATCTCAAAGCTCCTGCAGTGCCAACCCTGCCGTGGGCAGGGAAATCTTTCACTATCCCAGGTTGCTCCAAGCCCTGGCCTTGGGCACTGTCAGGGGTGGGGATTCCAGGAATACATGAAGGTAATGATGTGTTAAGGATAATCTGGGAATGCATGAAGGTAATGATGTGTTAAGGGTAATCTGGGAATGCATGAAGGTAATGACGCATTGAGGTTCTGCTACCTCTGCCCTGCTCAGGCTCTGCTTCTGTCTTTTCTTCAAAGACAAAGGAGTTAAGCTTTTGCCTTTATTTACAGGAATACCTGGAGCTCCAGGAAAGGAGTCTGACTTAGTTTGAGCAGGGTGAGTGCAGTAACAGCACATCTCCAGGAATTTTGGAAGTGTTTTGATGTGCCTGTGGAGTGCAGGGTTTTGGCTTCACTATTCTTTTGTTGTTCTTTCTTGACAATGATTCCTCATTTCTTGCCCAGAAATCAGCCACGTGTGTCCTTAAAGGACTTCCATCTTCTAATTACCTTTTTACACAGAACTCTGTGTCTGCTTTGATGTACTTCTCAGATCCTGGGTTCTTACAAGTGTTTAAAAATGCACCGTTGCAGGTGCAGGACAAGTTCTAATACCCTAACAATGCAGGCTGTGGATGAGTTAGGGATTTAGGAACAGAATTTTGGCCACAAAGCATTGCATGGTCCAGTTGGAAATGTGGGATTCATTTGCCATGGATTGCCCCAAGGTGTCCTTTCTCTGGGAGGGAGGGGTTTGTGGATTCAGCCAGGTACAAGGGGGACACTCTCAGCAGGAACCAGGACTGGGCATCACTCCCTGAATTACCTGGGAAGCTTTCAGAGCAGTTCCAGTAATTCCTGGTGTCGATTTGAGTCAGCACTGGGGAAGAGAAATAGATGTTTTCATATTACAGCAGATCTTCTGATAAGTGCTTTTTCAAGGAATTCATAATTCAGTGAATTTAGAAACATCACTCTAAGATCAAACTTAATAGCTGAGGCTTTCTGCTGTTCCCAGCTGTGGGTGGAAGTGGATCTATTTATTGTGCTTGTGTGTGATGCTATTTTCTGTGTTTGCTGTATTATGTTAAATGTGTTCTGGAGAGTATTCATGGGAGGCTGCTGATTAAATAAACTGATGTAAAAGATCATATATTTGCTGTGGCTTTGGGAGGAGGAATACTTAAATTAGGAGATGGCTACAAAATGTAGTGAGGGGGCTCATTGAGCTGTCAGAAACAAGGCCTCCTCCACCTTACCCTCTGGAAGAAACAGGATGTTCTTGCAGGGAAGCTGTGCCTCTCGCTGAGCACTCCTGGCACTGAGTAACTGCATCTCTCTTCCTTTTGGGTGTTTTTCTTGTTCTTACTGAAGGTTCAAGGGAGGGATTTGGTTACCATATTGCATTATTGTGGTTTTGGTGATGGGATATAACCATTGTGCGCCACCCTTGTGCAGGAGGAATAGGGGACTTCAGAGAAGGATTTTATCCTGCCAGTGTGCTGCAAAACTGCAGAGAATAAATCCTCAGAATAAATATTTCAAACATTGTCAGTAGTTTACTCATGTGTGTCCAAGAGCAAACAGAATTTGGAGCACTCGGGAGTGTTGGTTCATCCTCAGACTGAACACTGAGTGTCTGAGAAGAAGGCAGAAAATTGGATTTTCTGGTAATAATCAAAGTGAACTCCTCCTAGGAGTGACATTTCCAAGCAGCAGAAATGCTTCCACCAGTTTGCATTTCAGGCATTAAGCAGGTAATAAAAATGATGAGTAGCTGTATCGGGCCATCACAACCAAGGTCCTCATGCTGAAGCAGAGCGAGACAAATCTTCTACTCTGATTCCCTTCCCACAGTAAAGTGCAGCCACACACAGCTCTCAGCTGTTTATTCCCACCTGGCTTCCACAGCAGTTTGGAACTGCACAGTGAAATATTCCAGTGCTTGAGAGAATGGAGTTACATTTTGAATTAGCATTCTCCTGGAGTGTGACAGTGATTCCGGTCCCTGCTCACTGCAGGATATTGTAACCAAACAACCCATGCTTGGATCTGTTCTGACATCAATCTTGGCACCTGGGATTGAAGTGGAGGTAACCAGATTAGCAGATGGTTTATTTGGATTTAGTGTGAATGCAGAGTTATCAGAAATAAATTGTTCGAATGATGAAATCATTGAAGTCATGATGAAATTCTCCACTCACTGGTGGTGAATTTTGGAGCGATTAGTTTTAATTGCAAGGTAAATAAACGAGTCTTTGATTGCATACTTCAGAATTTTAATTGCACTGAACTCAGTTATACTTTGAACCGAGATATTCAGGGCAAGAAGTATTTGAGTCCCTGGCATAGTTTAATCCAACTATTTAAAAATATGGTTGGATTAAACAATAGTTGGACATTGGAGTAAAAAAAAAAAACCAAATGGCTTACTTCTTTCAAAAACTAAAGTTTTCCTCTTGCCATTGATCACTCAGTCCTCTAGCTCCCTGTGAGCACATCAAACGCCTTGAATCTAAAACAATTTACAGCACATTCCTTAAAAGTGTTACAGACCAGTGATCTTCAGCCACTCTGGGTACAGGAGTTGGTATTTTGTGGTCTTGAGGTTTGGTGATGTTTGTGTAATGGGCTCCAAGATTTCTTTACATTGAAATTAAGATATTTCTGTTTATGAAAACATTTGGAATTCAGAAGGAAGGAGGAAAGGAAAGGATCTAATAATTGGAAAAGGAGTGAATGGAGGGGGAAACTTACCAGCATCTCCTTGCAGTGGGGATTAAAGGCTGGAACATGCTGTGGGTTTGAGTGTGCACACATTGCACAAAGGAATGGCTGGAGATGCTTGGATCTGAGTGCAGGATGAGTAAGGAGCCTTGCACGGGACAGGCATCAGCTCTCAGTTAACCCTGCCCTGCCCAGGCTCACGCTCCTGAGTGCGGGACCGAGCCCACTCAGCGATTCCAGCTTGGGCAAGGCTGCTGGGGCTCCTGGAACTGGGGGGCTGGATGGAGCTTGGGGGGATTGGATGGAGCCTGAGGGGCTGGACAGCACTGGCAGCCTGTCCCTGCGTGCACACATCACGGTGCAAAAAGGGCATTTCAGGTACAGTGAGCTCATCCTTGTGTCCTTGAGCTCCGCACTCTTGGCCCACTCTCAGTTGGGTGCAAGGGGTGGAATTGGTGCTGGTAAATTGGGGCAGAAGGTGCTCCCTGGGTGCTGCTTGGTGGTGGCCTGTTCTGGTTATGGCTTCAGTATCAGTTGTAGGGTGATGGTGTCTCGTTAATCCTTTGAAAAGGGAATTGGGGGATAGGGATGGGGATGAATATTTCAGTGGCAGCTTGAGGTAGGGGCTTTGATGTGACAAATTACAAAGTGATGTTCAGAAGTTTAAGGGCAGCCTTAGGCAGCGCTGTGCTCCCACAGAAAGGGAGTGGGCTGAGGAGAAGAGGAGATCCATGGGAAGCAATTCTAGAATCCTAGAAATGTTTTGATCGGAAAAGACCTTTAAGATCAAGTCCAACCATTAAGCCAGCACTGCCATGTCCACCACTAAACCACACCCTGAATGCCACATCTCCATGGGCTTTATGCACCTCCAGGGACAGGGACTCACCCACTTCCCAGTGCAGCCTGTTCCAGTGCTTGGCAACCCTTTATTTATTTCTTACAGGTTTTGTTGTTGTTTCACATCTTTCACTCTTCTGCATCCCTTTCCATATCACTTTGCCCTGTGCCCATCATTGTTACTCAGCGTTTTCCATTGGGGAAGTGGATGAGCCCAGCGCGAGTCCTGGTGTGTTTCAGTTCCCAGTGAGCTTGTGGATCACTGACCCTTAATTTAGGGAAGAGCTCTGAGATCTGGGACCTCTCGAAAACGTGTCCAGTTGCTGATAAAAACATGTCTGTGCAAGTTGCACAAGGGAGGCTCATGGAAAAACACTTGGAGAAAAGCCCCATCCTGATTCCAGCTGTTGCTGCCAGCCTTGTAAATATTTGTGCCAATTGTATTTGGAGGACTCTGGCTGGGTGTTCTCCCGTGAGGAGTTAAGTCTCTGTAGTTTGTGGCCAAGCTGAAGCTCCTGGGGCTGGGCTGCTTTACGTAAGCCCGGCGGAGGCGTGGAGTAACCAGGGAGTAATTCGGGTGTCCAGGGCTGCCTCCTGCCCCGCCGTGGGCTGGGATTGGGCACGGAGCAGTTACACAACGAGGAAGTATAAAAAGAGGGGAAAAGTGCTCCTGAGGGATGGATGTCTGCATCCTCCAGGCTGCTGCTGCTGCTTCCCTGGACTGCAGGAGCTGCCTCCGAGAGGTTTGTGCAGGTTTGCCTTGGGATTCACAGTCCGGTGGGGATGGTTGCAAAAATTCGACTGATTTAGTATCAGCAGTATGAAATAAGAAACTTCAAAACTTGTGTTTGCAGGTGTCTATGACTAACTTGCTGTATCTTAAAAGATTTGAGGATTTAATTTCTCATTTTAGAATTGCTGTCACTGTAAAAAGAGATATTTACTATTTCCAAAGTATTTGCTCTTTTATGTTTATCTGTAAACTTTGCTTTCCTTTTAATCTTTAAAATGGGAAAAATTTATATTATATTTATGTAGTAAAAGAGATTTCTAAGAAATCTTGAGCACAAACGTACAGCATCTTGGTTAATCTCTGAGAGCTTATTAATTCCACATCCTAATCAGTTATGCTAATTGGAAGTGAAGTGTTTATTTCCAGACAAGCCTAATAGATAACTCAGTGTAAAACTTGTCAAGAGTGGGATCAGTTGCTGGGTTTGTATTGATTACTGGGCTCAAGCTGTTCCCTTTCCAAAGGAGGCACAGGAATGCCTCAGCCTTTGGGAAGGAGCCTTGCATCCAGAGCTGAAAAATGGGCCCATTACCTCTATTTACTTAATAAATGGAATTTTTCCTAGATGAGTCTTTAACTCCACCTTTGTTTTAATGTGATTAAAGTCTTGGAAAGAAGGGAGCTTTCATCAAAGTGCCAAGTCCAAGTACAAAGCAGGCTGAGAAAGGACCCAGTGTGAGCTCAGGTTGCTTTGAGGGCCACAAAGGAGCTTAACGAGCTGTGTATTAATATCCATAATAACGGGGAGGTATCAGAATGCCCAAATTATTAATTCTCCCGAGGGAGACTGTAAGGACTCGATACCATTCGAAATCAAATTGCTGCGTGCCATACACTGTGCGAATGTGCTGAGCTCCTGTGAGACAGGATTTCATTTTTATTTTCCCTGAGTCTGGAGAGCTCTGCAGGTGTCAGTTCCCAGCAGGGGCTGTGCTGCTCTGTGTACAGATAACGGGCTGGAAATTGCCAGCTCCCACCTTCTGCTTGCACTTCTTTGGCATTTCATTCTCCCGTGTCCTTTTCTCATCCCTGTCCACTGGTGGGGTCCCCGCGAGGGTGGCAAATGCATGCACAGAATTTGGGCAAAACTGCTGCCTTTTGGAACAAGAAAAAGGGACTAATGGGGTGAAAGATGAGTGGGAACTGCTTGGCCAGCAGTGTTTTGATCAAACACCTTTCAGGGTGACTGATGCTGGAAACACTCGGTTTTCAGCTATTCTAGTTTAGAATCACAGCCTACCTAAGCTCCCCGTTAATAACTTGACTAACCAAACTTGTCGTTTTTGAAAGCTCTGAGATCCTTTGTTACACATCTCATTCAGCTGGATTTAAGTCCCCTTCTCAACGAGCTCATTCACACAGGAAGTTAATGAGATTGAGCTAATGTGCTTTAAATACACAGGATGTTTGAGCTCGGCATAACTTTGCTGCTTAGCTTTGTGTAGACTTGCCCTAATAACGTTGGTCAGTTATTAAAGCACCATTCTGGATGGCAGTCAAAATACGAACTGCTTACAAATTCATGAGTGCCTCCAAAGACTGTCGGTGATTTCAAGAGCTACTTTGAAGCAAAGAGAGAAGCTTCTTGAAGTACCCATCAACACTTTGTAAAACCTAAATTGAGTTTTGTAAAACTCAAATGTCAAGAAGTTTGGGTGTTCAGCAGCATTTTATTTGTCCATGCTGCAGGTGAAGACTAACTGGGTGATGTTAGGTTAAATGTGGAGTCTGCTTTTTTTCCATTGTAGATGTGGTTCAGTGGAGGAGGGAAATCTCTGCAGCATTTAGGATGTGGTGGCATTTCAGTGCAGCTTCTGTTGATGGGAAGGAACTCAAGAGGCCCCTGCTAAAGACAAATCACGAGTTCCTGGGACCAAAGAGGCTGCTCCTAACAGCCCCAGAAAAAACTTACTCTGACACCGAAGCAGGAGGATGGTTTTTACAAGCAGCAAGAGAAAATTAAGTGTGGCTTCTGGACGCCTTCTTCACACCTGGGAGATGGTGAAAATGCCCTGGAAGGCAGAAAAAATGCCTTTTAGGCACTCCCTGCATGTGTGGACAGTGGGTGGGACCTCACAGGTGCCATATCCAGGCACAGATCTGAGTTTAACAGTGTGAAGCAATTCAACTTGTGGTTGTGGTTCTGCAGACTGGACTGAGATTGCATCGTTTAAGTACTTTTTTAACCTTGGTGATGAGATATTTGTGGATTTTTTTTACCGGGGAGAACATTTTTCCAAGGAAAACATCCAGCACTGTCTGGACATCTCTGAGTAGCAAAGTTGGTGCTCTTTTGGTGGCTTTTAATTTGGTCCTTAATATTTGAAAACCCCTAGGTTATGTGCTGTTTCATTTCTAACAGGTACTCAGAAACAACTTGCATGTTTATTTATTTGAGCTGTGAGATAGGTGTGGAAAGCTGTGCAGGCTGCAGAGAGAAAAGGGGAACTGTGTTCTAAGGTTCTTGTGGTATTAAAAACAGCAGAAAAGTGAGAACATTGATATAAATCCAGTGCCTGGAGCTGATGCACAGCAGGCAAGGTCTAACTAATAAGAAAAAGATGAGATTTCGGGTTTTAATGGCACAAAATCAATACAGAAGTTTTGTGAGGATGTAGCTAGAGCCTGTGGGCGTCTGGAGAAAGCTGCAATTCCATAATGACCTGGGAATTGCCATGCTTTGGTGTGGAATTGTGTGTCTGGCCAGGCACAGCCCTGCTCTGATTGAAGCCTCCGCAGTGTTCCTGAACCGTCTGCACTGCTGGAGCTCTCCTGTGTCCCTGAGCAGTTGGTGAAGGGTTCTGGGCAAGGAATTCCTTGCACAACTTGCCTGATCTCTTGGCATCCATCCTGTCCCTTCTGCAGCTCCCTGGCTACTCCAGTGCCAGTGCAGCCTGTCCCTTGTCTGTGTCTCCCTGCTGGAATCCTGGCTGCCCCACGGCAGCTCTGTTCCTCAGGGCTGCTTTGCTTTCTCTGGGACTTCTCCTGAAGAGCAGCATGAGCTGCTGGGGCTTTTTTACCCCAAACCAAGTAAATCCGGTGTGTTTGTTACTGGCTTCAATTCTTCGCAGCTGTGACACTGCAGGAACTGAAATTTTGCTTTAGCCTCAGCTCTGGTGTGTCCTTCCCACAGCCTTAAACCTGAACAAATGGGGTTAAAGCTGGTTTTATCTTCTGCTCAGACTTGGTGCCTGTAACAAGAAAATAGCATGCAGGGAATCTTAAGTCCCTTTGCATGTCTCTGCGGTGTGTCTGCTGCCAAAAATACAATCTCAGACCTAGAGGATGCCTTGATTCATGTTAAAACACATCATGTGCCCGAGTTTCAGAGGTGCCAAACACTTGGTAGTGCCATGGGAGATGGTGAAATTCCAGAGGCACCTCAAGTGGGACAACTTCTGGCTGAGCATCATCTCTGCTTGCAAGAGAAAGTTGGTCTGTTCACATGAGCCTGACAGCTAATTAAAATAATAAATTGATGATGGTAATTAAGCAGTGACCTTAATTTGATTCTAATCTCCTTAGTGTGTGCAACAGGCAGAGTTTTTTTGGCTCTTCAGCTGTTGGTAACAGGCAGGAAGATCCTGGCTGGCTGTGCCAGCTCTCCTTCCCCAGGGAATGTGACATGGGACAAACCCCAGCGTGGGCTGCTCCATCCCCAGCTGCTTTTATCACCACACTTGTTGTGCTTCCTTTGGGAATATTTCCCTTGTACAGCAGGGAAGGGCCACCAAATTCAGGCCTGATTTTCCACAGGGTGAGGAGGAGAGGCTGACTGGGGACCAGGGCAGGGATTGTCTAAAGGGACAGGGAAAAACCTCAAGGATTTTGGTTGGCACTGCATGGTGAGCTCGCCTCAGCTGAGAGAAATTTAGGATCCAGTTGGAATTCAGCCTTTAGAAGGGTTTTGGTTTGAGTTTGGCAAATAAGGGAGTATACAGAGCTGCTGGAGATCCTTTCACTTTGGAAAAACTGTCATTTTCAGGGTACATCTCCAGGTCTGCCTGTTGCAAATGAGCTTTACAGCATTGCCATGTCCTGAGCATGACCTGCTGCCCAGTCCTGGTGCTGCCAGCACCTGGCAAAGCCTTGGCTCATCTAAGAGAAGTCTAAAAAAACCCTAAATCAACCCAAACTAAGAGCCCCAAGAACTTGTCAGTTGTCCAGGAATGGCACAGCCTGGAGGTCGGGTGGGTTTTGTTTTCCCCAGTCTTTGCCTTGCCACACTTTGGATTAAAATATTAGTGTTGAATTAATGTTGAATCCCCTCCCACTGAGCCTTCAGCACTGGAGGGAGGAATTGCCATCACAGCAAATCTGATTAAGCAGTGTTTTTGGTGTGGTTCAGCCAAAACCTATATCCAGTGCTTTTAAAAGAAACAATGTCTGTATTCCATTGACCACTCCTTTGTGGGTTCATGGCCAGTTTTCCCTCCCATGGCAATGAGCTCTTTATGTCTTTTTGCACCTTCTGTCCTGCCCAGGTTAACCCTTGGATCTACTTAAGAGATGAACTTTGAAAGGTTTTTTTACTGACTCACAGGCAGGTGGGTACTGCGTGAAGTGAAATTTTTTTGTGCAGCCTGTGGTGGCACAGGGGCAGATTTTCCTGTAGGAAAACCTTTCTGCTCCTGTGGATGTTTTTTTATTTATGGTGGAGGTTCTGGAGCAGAGACTTGGAGGAAGAAAAAGAGCATTTAAACCCAGTCTTGGATTGTAGATGTCCATATCTCTGATGGGTTTTTTGATTTTTTTCTACGAGCTTTGAAATGCATCCTAATTTGTTTAAACGAAGTAGCAGCAACCTTGGCAAAAGGGAGAATGTGGTGAGTGGTACTGGAAGTGTGAGAAGGTGATGCTGTGCCAGAACAGACACTGCCACTTCCTCCAGTGTCCTCTCCTGGTGGCTCCAGGAGGGAGCTTTTTGCTGGAGAAAAGGCAGAGGTTGAAAGTGCAGATGGCTTTTCCTTTTTAACTTGCACCTGGGCTATCTCCTGGCCTTTGTTTAAACCTTATCTCCAGTAAACCCCGGCAGCTCTTGGCCTTTTGTGTTAAACACACCTGTGCACTGGAGGTAATTCTGGTAGTTCTGTGTGGAAAGGCAAACTTTAATCGGTCCAGAACTTTAATCAGTCCCGACAGAAATTTCACTTCCAGCCTTTCCACTTGATCCCAGCCTGCAGGTGATGGGTTATGCTGGGTGTACCTGCCTGAATGGGTTTTATCTCTTTCTCCAGGACTTTTCACCTCCTGAGGAGCTGGATTTGCCCTGGAGGGCTGTAAAAATGCCTGAGTCACGTGGTGGGACACGGGGACTGCTAAGGAATGATCTCTCCCAGATAGCTTTAGGCAGCAGAGTTTATCTACTGCTTTTTGACAGTCGTGATTGCAGAATCAAAGCATTCCGGAAATCTCCTGATGATCATCTGTACTGTTAATTTTAATTGCTGAGTGGAGCAAGAAGAGCTGGGAAATTAATTCTCCTGGTGTTTCTTGGACCAAACCCTCCTGACACAAACCCTCCCTCTCTTTAGGAACAGCAGAGAGGAGAGAATTTTTGCCTGTGAATTGGGAGTTGCCTGGTTGGGAATTGTTATTTTAGCTCCAATGTGTCAGGTCTCAGCAATCAGTTGATCCAAGGCGAGCTTTGCCGCTGTCCTGATGGAATTCCCAAGAGAATTCTTCTGGAGAAGACAGCAGCCCTGTTGTTGTGCAGTGCCCAGCAGAGCAGATTCCAGAGTCTTGTCTTTTCTCTCTGGAGATGCTGGTTAATGCCAGCTAAGCAGCTTAGGCTGCCAGAGCACCTTCGAGCAGCAAATCCTGTGAGTGGCAGCTTCCCTGGCTCCAGGTTTATTGGCTCTGGCTTAGGGAGGTGTCCTGCTGCTCTTTCCTTTCCCAATTCCAGAGGATAAAGCTGCCAGACTAAACCTCGCCTGTCTCCATCTCTGATTTTCTTGGAGAATAAAATACATCTGCAATGACAGAAGAAGGCAGATTCTTTTCTCTTTCTTCTTGTGTGCTAGGAGGAGAAAAAAACAAAGCCAAATCTTCATTGCTCTGCAGTGAAAGCAAACAAAAAACCCCTCCAAAAATCCCAGCCCAGATCCCCCCCAAAGCTTTAACCTTTCACCAGTCCTCTCTGCCCAGAGCTACACTTTGAAGAGGAGCTCTGTGCTTATTGGGAAAATGAGAATGACAGGTTTTTTCCAGAGCAAGCCAGTCAGTATTCAAACCAGCCTTCTGCAGTCTTCAAGTGAGAAATAATTACGCTACCTTAATATTCACTCTCATAAACAAATCCTAACCCTGATTTGCAGGCACTGCTTTGCATTCCCATCTTGATTTAATTAATGCTTGAAGGGATCTCAGTGCCCAAATCACCTTTTTTTAATGTAACTTTGCAGGAGGTACCTACATCACTTTAAAAGATTTAATATTTCTTTCACCTCAAGGAACCAGAATTTTCCAGCAAATGGGCAATTAACAGCTATTAAGAGGTTCTAAAATCTTAGTATTCATATATTAGTACAGTCTTGAATTGCCCTCAGCAGAAGTATCTTTCTCAAGTTCAGTTATTATTACAATTACAGTAGACAGGAGCTGTTGGCATTTCCTGAGCAGCATCTGGAAGGGAGGCTTAAGGAAAAACCCAAGTTCTGCTTCTTTTTTTTCCAATCCCAGTCTGTGTTTGTGAGTGTCCATGAGCTGTTTCCACCTTAGGGTTCAACTGAGCTTGTTAACTTTGGAGTTAACATTGTGAGTGGGTTCTGCTGCTTGGATGGATGCAGAAAATTCCACTTTTTGTGGCTTTCAAGAGACCATTTTTCAGGTTCTGTCCTGTACTTTCACCTGTACCTGACCCAATTTCACCTGCAGGTGTTGGCAGCTGCATTCTATGTTTAAAGATCAGTAACCACAGGTTGCAAAACTTGGTTTGCTGGAGGATTTTCTGTGCTGTCCTGTGAGGAGTTTAGGTTCAAGTATGTTAATTGCTGTTCTTCTGTCTTGGAAATGGAAAATGTGGGATGACAGTGAACTGGCTGGTCTGATTTAAGGAGCAAATGTGGGAAAAGTGTACTGTAGTGATCCATCTGGGAGAACAAAATGGACCCACGAAGGTTCTGATCTTTCTTGTTCCTGTGCCAAAAGAGAAGTGCAACTCATTAAAACACAAAGTTTATCTTCAAACAGTTCCTGCAGTATTCTTGAGCAGATTACTTGGTATGTTCTTCCTACAATGAGAATTTGGGGATAGTTTTGGGTTAGGATGTTCAGCAGAGAGGACTGTTTCTGTCTGAAACAGGCTCACAGAAAGGCTGCTGTGCCTTACTGTCCATCCAATCTGAGCTTCCCAGGTGCTTTTTATTTCCAAGTTTGTTTCCAGTAAAGGATTCAGAAATACAGAGGTAACCCTGGAGCAGCTCTGCAAATTCACCCTCCTTGGAGAAGCCCAGGTCTCATTTGTGGTGGATTTTCAGCTGTTCTGCACTGCTCTGTGCCTGGAGTTTGGTCCCAAAAAGTTCTGTGGAAATGGCTGTGAGAGTGGAGAAAAACCTAAGGTTTCAATATACCACTACAGATTGAAAACCATGAGAGAAGAATGAGAGAGTTATCAGAGTATTCCCAGTATGAAAGAATTTCAAATACCTTGACTGATAATTATCAGGGAGGAATGATGAGAGTTGGTGAGTCACGAGCAGGAAAGGGAGCCCAGGCTGTGGGGCTTGTGCTTTTGCACATCTATTTTAGGGAATTAAAAAAATATCAATTTCTCCCTTTCCTCCTAGGAGCCGTTGATGCAAACGATACCCTGATGTCCCAGCTGGATTACTGAGCTCCTGTGTGATTCTTGGAGCTGCTGCTGTTGGAATAAGGAGCTGTCCTTAGTTCTTGGCCTGTCCCAGGAGCAGCTCCTGGGTGCTGCATGCAAGTCCTGGACGTGCTGGAGACCATGGGGATTGGCAAGAACACCACGGCCAAATCGGTGGAGGCAGGAGGCTCCACAGAGGGCAAATATGAGGATGAGTCCAAACACCCCACCTTCTTCACCCTGCCTGTGAGTGTTTCCAGCCCTGCAGTCAGGCTCAGGGGGAACCAGGGATAACGTTCCAGTTGTACACACCCTTCATTCCCACGAGTAGTCAGTGCTGAACCTCTGCTCCCCTGAAGATTTGTGGATAAACACGGCTGGTCCTGCCGTGTCAGGATGTGCAGCATCTCAGGCACTGCATGGTCACAGCACTGAACTGTCCTCCTGCAGCAGGCACCACCCCTGGGCTGGAATCATGGAATCTCTGAGGTTGGGAAAGTCCTCCAGGATGCTCAACCTGTGACCAATCCCACCACGTCCACTCAGTCATGAAGTGCCACATCTGCTCTGGTTCTGAGCCCTGGGCAGCAGTGCCAATGCTTCACAACTCTTTCAGTGAAGAAATATTCCCTAGTGTCCACCCTGAGCTCCCCTGGTCCAGCCTGAGGCCATTCCCTCCCCTCCTGTCCCTGTTCCTGGAGCAGAGCCCGACCCCCCCGGCTGTCCCCTCCTGGCAGGGACTTGTGCAGAGCCACAAGATCCCTCCTGAGCCTCCTTTTCTCCAGGCTGAGCCCCTTCCCAGCTCCCTCAGCCTCTCCTGGGGTTCCAGACCCTTCCCAGCTCCATTCCCTTTCCCTGGACACGATCCAGCCCCTCAGGGTCTCTCTTGTGAGGGGGCAGATCTGGACACAGCCCATGAGGAGCCTCAGCAGAGCCTCCTTGCCCACCTGGGCTCGTGCCCAGCCTGTATTTTCCACCTGAGCTGCTCAGCTGAGAGCAGGAGGCAGCAGCAGGGAGACATTTGCTTGTCTCCTTCTGCTCCTACTGACATTTTCAGTTTAATCATTCTGTTGTACACATTACCTCTCAAGAACTCTCCCAGCCAGTCTGCTGCTGGTTCCCCCTTGCCCCAAGCTGACAGTGCCCAGGTTTTCAGGAGCTCTCAGTGATGTTTTTAGGGGAGCTCTCTCTGTGATATTTTTAGGGAGCTCTCTGTGCTGTTTTTAAGGAGCCCTCTGTGATGTCTGTCAAGTCTCTCTCTGTCCCTAGCCCTGCTGTTACAGAAATGATGACATACCATGCTCCTCACGTTTTCTGACACAATGTCAAGAGGCAGATGTCAGGTACCAAGAGAGAAAACTGAGTGACATACAAGGTGTGATCACAGAGGAAATGTTTATTTTAAAAGACCTTTTGTTTCTCTTTTTGTGACATTTTTAAGGTTGTGATAAATGGTGGAGCCACATCCAGTGGTGACCAGGACACAGAGGACACAGAGCTGATGGCCATCTACACTACAGAGAATGGCATAGCAGAAAAGGTACGTGGGCCTTCCCTGCCAGGTGGGAACTCATTCTTGCTCTCTAAGCTCGGGCTTTGCTCACAGCAGCCTCCCCTGGCTGTGAGGTTTCCTGTCTCAGAGCTGCTGACTTGCAGATTCACATCACCCCAGGCAGTTCTGCTCTCGTGACTCCTGGTCACACAATTTGCTTGCAGCACTTGGGGCATGACTCAGGAAATGGTGGAAGCAGTTCATGCCCTTGGTTGTGATTTTCCCAGCTTTTTTTCTCCAGTCCTTCATTCCCTGGGCCTGTTCAGTAATAATCCTGCAAGCTGAGATGATGTGAGTCTGAGCTTTTGTTTAAAGTAAGGATGAGGGTTATGGTAAATCTGAACTTTAGAAAGTTCAGTCAGTCTGGCTGTGGTAGTAGAGCCTTGTCTCTGAAAAGCCTCAACCTGACCAAAGTTTTCCAAATGTCCTGATAGAAACAAGAACATAACTCCTGGTTCCAAGCAGGGGCATCATGCTGCTCCTTCCTTTGAGCTGTAGTTTCTCTTGGGGCAAAGATGGCACCAAGGGATGCAGTGAATGTTTTCCAACTCAGACACCCAAATTCACTCCTGAATTTCAGATTTAAAACACCCCCTGAGCCAGAGGCCTGTCAGTGTTGGGTTTTAGAGGAGGCTGGGCCTGGAGCACTCCCAGCTCATTCTGCCCAGGTGTCTCATCCCCACAGCCATCATCACCACACTCATCTTTAATGGACAGGGTTTTGTTGACCTGTGGAAGTCTTTGCTGGCTGATTTTTGGGGCATGCTGGGGCTGGAGTGGGGAGGCACAATCTGATAAAAGCCTTGAGCAGAAGGTGTTTGGGTGGAATTGTGCAATGAGATAAGCCATCTCTAGACATGAAAGTGTTCCTGGTTTCACCAGATGTGTGCTGTTCTCCCTCCCAGTTGATCCATGTGACCAGAACTGGGGATGATGGAGAATAATTCACCTAAAAGAGACTGTGAGCTTCTGAGTAACCTTGACTTAAAGCTTTGCTGTGGCTCACAGGGAATGAACAGGGTGGGCAGGCCCTGGACCAGGGTGCCCAGGGAAGCTGTGGCTGCTCCTGGATCCCTGGAAGCATCCAAGGCCACGCTGGATGGGGCTTGGAGCAGCCTGAGACAGTGGAAGTTGTCCCTGCCCATGGTCCTACTGGGCCTTAAAGTCTTTGCAACCCAGACAGGGGAGGGCCAGGTTGGACAACAGGAGGAATTTTTCCGTGGAAAGGATGGTCAGTGGCAGTGAGGGTGTCCCCGTCCCCAGAGGTGTTCAGAAATGAGTGGATGTGCTACTTGGAGATGTGGTTTGGTGATGGCCATGGTGGTGCTGCTGTGTTGGTGGTCACACCTGATGATCTGAAAGGGCTTTTCCAGCCTTAACCATTCCATTATCCAAATTCCTGTTTATTTTTTTTTTTAGAGAATTGGGTCAGGAGAGAATTTGTTCCTTTTTCAGTCAGTGAGAAGTTGTCACTGGTGCTGCAGGAAGGGTTGGGCAGGGACAGTTCCCCTGCTTGGCTCTGTGCAGGCCCTGAATCCTGGGGAGAGGATTGCTCAAAGTGCTTCAACAAATTCTCTGAAATGAGAGTTTCTATATTTTTCTTTTCCGCTGCAACACCCTCAACCTTCCCACAGTGTTCACTTGCACTCCCTAAATGTGAATTATCTCAGTGGATTTGTTTTCCCAGCAGGAGGCTGAGGTGGGAGGGGAGTGCTGAGCTTGCAAGTGGCACCAAGTGGAGATGACCTCAGCATAATCCATGGATGTGTTGGGATTTTTGGAGAAGTAGAGACCCTTTGAGGCAGTCACGAGTCTGGCAGAGTTCCCAGGCTCTGTGTGAGGCAGCTTCACGTGGGTTTGCTGTGTCTTGGGCTGGATTAGGGCACAGTTGTGTAAGGTAATTTTTTTAGTTACTTGATCTGAAATTACAAAATCCAATACTTCCTCCTGATTTCATTGTTGTGCTGGGAGCATTGTGGTTTGTTCTCAGGAATTTCCAGACCAGAGGGTTGGAGGGAAAGGATTCCACTCATTTGTGACAAAGAAATGACAGAGCTGGCCTTGTTTTTATGGAAAATTTGCAGGGGTGTTGATGTGTGAATGTTTCTGGTCAGTTGTCCCTTGGCTCTCTGGGACTGGTAGGGCACAGCGTGGCCTTGCCTAAATTCCTGGGGGAATTTAAATTCCTGGAGGAATTCTGCTTGACTGATAGAAATTGGTTGGGGATTAATTTGGGTATAATAATTAGCATTTTTCCTGACTGCATAAATGGGAGGGACAGAAGAAAAATTATAAATTCTTTGGCCAAAAGTGGTTAACCAAGATGAAATTGGGTAAGAGCAAAGCAGGGAAGCAATTATCATAATGAGGATTTATTTTTGCCAGTGATTTTGGTCTCTGATGCAAGGACAGAACTCTTCTTTGGAAACAGCCAGGCTTGGCTTCTTAGTCCCAATTCTTCCCTATTTTCTTTTTTTGTTTGTTTTTGTGGTTTTGGGGTTTGGTGGGGGTTTTTAACAGTCTTGTCATGATGAATCCATTTTTAGGCACCTTTTGGCTGCCAGATAGTTCTGTCATCAATCAGCAATTATAAATAAAAAAGCCAGGGAGTGGCTGTCAGAAGGGAACATGTTGGGTACAAATTCAGGAGCTGGATGTGAAGGGCTTTGAAATTGTGTTGCCTGGGAATGCTGAACCAGCCTTGGAGTGTCTGGGAGTTTAAATTCACTTTATTCCGTGCAGCAATAACCTGCTGGTGTCCCTTGTTCCTGCAGAGCTCCCTGGCAGAGACCCTGGACAGCAGTGGCAGTTTGGATGCCCAGAGGACTGACATGATTTATACCATTGAAGATGTTCCTCCCTGGTACCTCTGCATATTTCTGGGCTTGCAGGTACATCCCAGAACAGAGATGGTTTTTTCTTCTGCAACTTTCAAAGCTTCTTGAGGATTTTCTGTCCAGTTCATTGTGTTTGTGTGTTTTATCCTTCTCTACTCTCACACGTTTGAAGAAGGTGCTCAGAGGTTTCTTCTGAAGCTGATCACACTCAGATCATTGTTCTGAGAATGATTTGAGTTTTCAGTTTGTGCATTTATGAGATTCACTTTAAATATTTAAGAGTCACAAGCTGCTGTTGGTAAATGAGTGAGCAAAGGCTCAGTGGTGGCCTTCACAAGGAAACATGAGGCTCCTCTGGAGTTAAAGGTGGAGAGAGAATGGTTTAAACCTGAAGTATTGAATATTAAAGCTGCTACAGCAGTTATTTCAGTTCTGAGGGCATCACCCTGCCCTTGGCTTGCCAGGAGGCCCCTTGGAGCAGGAGCAGGTGATTCCTGCAGGGACTGGGCTGCACTGGGCAGCTGGACCTTCCTCCAGCTCAGCCACTGCTTGTGGGCAGCAGAGCAGCTCCAGTTCCATCTCCTTCCCTTCTCCAGTGGTCATAACATCTGTCCCACAGGAATGCTGAGAATTTGGTAATCTCTGTGAAGGACGCTGAGATCTCCAAACAAACACATTCCAAAGCATCCTTTTTATTTCTGCCTTTTCCTCAAGGACAGGCAGTTCTGTAGGAATTCTCTTTTTACTTGTGGGTGGAGTATGGCGAAAATTTGTCCATTTTGCTTTTGATTGCTTGGGTTGAGGAAGAATTAACGAGTGCCCAGCTGCTGGTCCTCGGGAGCTTGGTGTGTGCTCCAGGTTCATTTGTGAGCCAGTGTGAATGGAGTTATTTCTGGGCTGGAGGCTGCTCTCACCACAGTTACCTGGGTGCCTGCTCAGGAGAGCAGCTGTGGAGCTGTTCCAGTGCCCTGTGGAACCCAGGGAAATCACAAAAATCCTAAAAATCAGAGATCCCTGAGCGGGAGCTGAGGGAAGTACTGAAAGCAAACCTCAGAGGAGCGGGAGCTTTACTGAGGATTCAGAAGCAGAAAAAAAAGCTGCAGATGCCCCAGCACAGCTGTTGCTGAATGAATGGATGAATGAATGAATGAATGGGTGAATCTGCTGCTGGGTGCTGGCTGCAGCTCTAACCCCCCTGTGCCCCCAGCACTACCTGACGTGTTTCAGCGGGACCATCGCCGTGCCCTTCCTGCTGGCCGATGCCATGTGCGTGGGCTTTGACCAGTGGGCCACCAGCCAGCTCATCGGGACCATCTTCTTCTGCGTGGGCATCACCACCCTGCTGCAGACCACCTTTGGCTGCAGGTGAGACCTGGGGCTTTGGGGCTGGCTGTGTGGGGGAGGCTGGGCGTCATTTGGGATTTCCCAGCACCAGGAATGTGGGGGATTTCGACACAAATCCACCAGCAGCAGGGACAGGGCTGTAGCAATGTATCTGAACATTCTAGGCCATCGTTTTAAAGGCATTAAGTGTACCAGCCAAACTATGTTTAGCTGGTTTTCTGCATTTTTTAGTTTTAAACCATTGTTTATGGTGCACTGGATGAGCCATTTTTAAGTGTTTTGCTCCTAGAACTCTCCAAGGCTAATTAAACATAAATTGTGCTAAAAAAGCTGGAAAACACCACACCAAGATTTACAAAGCCAAAATAGAGGTAGGCAGTAATGCCCTAAACTGCAACAGCCATTTTACCTGCCAGGCTTGTGTAAGGTGCATGAGCAAGATAGAAGCACCAATCAAAAGAAGTATAAATAGTAGTTTTAAAATGTATAAGTAAAATTAAAAGTAAACAATAAACAACTTCTGCATAATCACACTAATTTACTGTCCAGAAGTCCTTCGTTCCCACACACGGCAGTGAGGGAAAGCTTTTGGAAAGCTTCTCCCAAAATAAGGTGGATCTGAAATAACACAAGGTATCCCAAGGGTGAGAAAATACAGCAAGGAGAGAGGAGGAGGAGGAGGAGGGAAACCCAGCAGGAAAGACAGGGAAGAAGTGTTCCTGGAAGATGAAAAATTCACCTTGGTGCACAGGAGCTAACTGTGGTGTTTCTGTTAATTTCTTGAATTAAATTCTTGGCAATATTTAGGTGGTTGTGATCAGTACTACAAAAAATTGCATTCCTCATCCTGTGAAGGGCTTAGCAAATTAAAAAGGCAGGGGAAAATGATGGGGGAGCCTCATCACTCTGAACTGAGTCTCTGATACCTCCCAGTCCATGAAATAATTTGGGTTTATTTGTTTCCTGCTCTGAGTTACGGGTAGTGATCATTCCTGCAGTTGGGAACACACACAAAGGGATGGCCTTGGAGAAATGTGGTGTTGGCAAGAACAGGATGTTGTTTTATTGAGATAAATCTTTAAAAACCTGTGTTCCACTGTGACCACTGCACAGGTGTTTACCATGCTGACCTAAACTTTGGGAATAACTAAAACCTGCTGAGTTATTTCTGTATCTTCTTGAATAAACCCAGTCCAGAGGAAAAGTGCATGTTTACTGAGCTGATCCTTGAGTTATTCAGTTCAGTTTCAGAGCAATGGGAGCTGAAATCTTGCCTTCCACTAGAAAATTCTCAACACTTCCCACATTTTTAAAGATTTAGTTAAGAACCAGGATCTTCAGGTGGCAAAGGTGTCTCAGGAGGGTGCAGAACGCACTGTGGTGGATCAGCTTTGCATCTTAAACATTTCCAGACATTTCAGGTTTTACAGTGTACCCTTTGGTTGCAATTTGAGCTTGCTTTGGTTCACTTGCTGGTCTTTTTTTTGGAAAAAAAAAAAACCTTCTCTATATTTTTTTGTCTTACTGGACTTAGGAGCTCACTCCTCTGCCTTGGGAAGTTCACTATGATGATAAAACAATAGAGTGAAAACTGTTTAAAAAGCAAACTTTCTTTCCCTGGTGCATTTTCTTTTAGTAAAGACTCCCCACAGTTAGTAATTTTATTTCCAACCTGGTTGGCTCTTTGTGCTGCAACCATAAATCCTCACGTACCTTGTCTGGAAGTTTGTTTTGGGTTTTTTTCCCCTAGCTAATCTTGGCTTTTTATCACTTACTATAGTGAGAGGGATTCGGGGCTCATTCACAGGGAAGAGGCCCAAAATTATGGTGCCATCATTTTGAAATTCTCTGTTTTTTCTCTGTAATCCCACTCCTGCCCTCCACCCTGCTGGGATTTTTCCCTTTTCAGTGGCTTCCATTTTCACTGTACTTACATTTTTACATCCCTCAAGGCCAAACTGTGTTTGGGTCTTAAAATAACTTGTATTTAAGAAGGAAATTTCCACGCTCGGATGTTTTATAACTATTCCCCATGTGATGGGGGGGTTTATGTAAGGCTGGGAATAGGATACAGCAGCACAGGCCTCTCAGTGAGATTTGCAAGTATTCCTTGGCAAGTCTGTCAACTGCAAAGTATTTCAGCAAATAAAGGTTTCAAAAGGTCGAATACCGTGGTTTAAGGGTCCTTAAAGATGGATTTAGCTCGATTACGAGGCGGAGTTGTGGTCAGTTCGGTACCCAGACCGGTTCTAGGAATTCCAGCTATTCACTGGGTGAACAGTGAACCCCAGCTCTGGCAGAGGTTCATTAGTGGGTAATTAGAGAACATCAAATAGAGCTTTAATCCACGCAGGGTGGCAGTGCTGGTGCTGCGCCCGTCACTGCACTGGCTCAGCTTTCTCACATCTGTGGGACATGTGAACGTAATGAGACATTTCCAGATGCCTTTGGCTGCAGAAAAAACTCCTGTCTTCACAAGGGCCGGTGCCAAAATGGAGCAGCTTGATGATTTAGATGTGAAATTGAAATGAGCTTTGGTACTTGAAGCTTTTGGTGCTTTAGCTGGCAGTGAGTGACTGTAAAGTCACATTTCAAACTGCAGCTGTCACTTGAGAAGGATACATATCTTGGTGACTGATTTGGAGCAATTTGTTAAAAAAATTATAAAAATTAAATATATTTTTTTGCCTGGCTTAGGGAAAAAGAACGTTATTTTGAGCCTTTTGGGAGCTCTCTCAGTTCCATGTGTCAGGTAACAGTTGAGGATGTGCTGAGATGTGATTTTCCATCCATATGCTGGTGTTCAACGGGATACAGAACAACCCAAGCTGGCAGCAGTGACCTCAGCACTGGAGAATGTGTTTGCAGTGTGTGTTTACCAAACCTCTGAGGGGCTGTGTAGGTGGGATGGAGCAGTAGCAGCATGTTCCAGGTATTGCAGGCCTGCCATGGGCACCAGCTTTGCTTAATGAACCTGGCAGAATGGGGTGATTCATTCCCTGAGCCACCAGCCCTGACTTCCTGGAGATAAAGCTGGCATTTGTGCTTGAAGGAACTCCCAGTGGGAGCTGTGTCCAGTCAGCCATGCTTGGATGGCTCATGGAGTTTATCAGGTTGGAGTTTCTAATGGAGTTTTCAGCATTTGGTGGGTTTGAAATTGCCCATGGTCCAAACTGCTCCAGCACCTGCCTGTGAACTTCTCAAGTACCATTAAAATATGCCTCTGGTTTGATCTTCCCTGTGCTCAGTGTACACCACTTTCCCCCCACACTGCTCTCCTTTGAGCACTTTCTGATCTCTGCCTGAACCTGAGCAGCTCTTTTTCCTGCCCTGCTGTTTGCCCTGCCCTCGAGGTGCTGTAAAACAGCTCCTGAGCCATTCCCTGTCACACCTTGGGATCTCCTGTTAAAGGGAATCTCATGGCAATGCACTCATGTCAATATTTGCAGACTAGTTCCAAGTGCATCTGGAGTTAAGTAACATTGGGAGATTTGTTACACAAGGTACAGTGAGTTCAGTAAATTTGTACTTGCTGCGGGTAGATCCTCTTCAGATCTTGAAATCCTTTGGGAAGTATAAACATCAATGCTAAGAATGTCATCTTGAAATTCTTGTGGTATTTGTATTTATTGGTGGCAACCACTTGGAACATCTAATCTGCTCCCATCGACCCAGCAGTTATTGACACATGCACTTAGAAATGAGTGTACTTGGAGTCATGCAGAGGGAAGGGAAGGAGCCTGCAGGCTGCAGCTTCAGAGAGCTGGGATGGTAAAAGCTGCACACTCAGAGAGCTGGGGTGGTAAAAGCTGCATGTTCAGAGAGCTGGGATGGTGAAAGCTGCACGTTCAGAGAGCTGGGATGGTGAAAGCTGCAGCTTCAGAGAGCTGGGATGGTGAAAGCTGCACGTTCAGCACCCTGTTCCCAGCTCAATGTCCATCTGTGTCCCTGTGCTGCTGAGCCACAGCCTCCTGCAGTTCCTGGCCCCTGGAATTACCTGGCTGATAACTTCAGGCAGCTGCTGTGGTGTCGTGTCTTTGGCTTGTGAAGTCTTTCTATTTCTCTGACTGTGTTTGTTGGTTTTTTTTTTGGGTGAGAAATCCTCCTATTTCCCAGTTATAAAACTGGGCCCCACTGCAGTGACCCCACAGAAAATATCACCATCTCTCCTCTCCCTTTCCACCAGGTTACCCCTGTTCCAAGCCAGTGCTTTTGCATTCTTAGCACCTGCCAGAGCAATTCTCTCTCTGGAGAAGTGGAAGTGCAATAACACAGGTAATTGTTGTTTATCCTTGTTCAGGTTGAAGTGACAAATGGCCCAGATCATGTGGAGTGCAGCTGCCAGAGCTTCTGATGTAAAAACTGGGAGTCATGAGCAGAGAATATGGGAAGCCTCTCTTTTTACAGTGTTACAATACTGTGCTACAGAAGAAGATTCCTGAAAATGTCCTTGTGCAGTTCTGTTTTGGGAGATTTTTTAAAATATAAAAAATGTTGACAAAAGAAAAGTGAACGTGGCAGAAAGTAATTCTTGTGTTTCATTTACATTCTGTAAATGTTCCTTCCCGTAATGTTCCAAATATTTGGAAATAGCAAGTCCAACTGAAATGCTTTGAAGCTGTGAGTAGGAGGGAGTTTAGCAATGTACATCATCACCTCCAGACCAGGATTTTCCCCTGTTTAATTCATACCTGACAGGTTTTGACAAGATTTGGATGTTCTTTTTCACTCTATCTCTGTCGTCATCCTGGAGGGTTTGAACTTGAGAGGGAAAAGATTCTGGTTGGGATGGGAGCATTTGCTTTAGATTGGGCTGGAAGGTGGAAATGACTCTGCAGTTTTTGGGGGGTAGTTAATTCAATACCGAGGCTGTGGGCAGTGGGAAGCAGCAGCACAGGGAATCAGGCTGCTCACTCCTGACTGAAGCTCTTCCCAGGACTCCTTTGGACTCTCTAATAATTGAATTTCCATTATTTGTGTGTTTATACATCTCTGTTAACTCACATTCAAAATGGGATTAATACCCAGCTTGTTGAAAGAAACTATCTGATAACCCTGTGCGGGTGGCAAAGCAATTTTCCCCACAACTCCAGATTTTCAAAAAGAGTTTTGCTGCATCTTCCCCCTGAACCCTTTCACCTTCCAAAGCTGCCATGGGTCAGCTCTGTCCCCACAGATCAGCTCATTTAATGAGTGACCTTGGCTGGGGAACAGCAGGCGCTGGAGTCTGTGATTCCTGGGGTGCAGCTGAGCAATTCTCCATTGGAATGGGGAGAGGATTCCTGGCTGACCCTTCTGTCTGCAAGTCGGGGTGTTTTCCCACTTTGGAGCAGGGGGTGAGGTCAAGGGTTGATTCTTGGGGAAGGTGCCACTTCATTTGTAGCAGAACTTGCTCTCTGTGTGAATTGGGGCTCAGACACAGCGTGAGGAGGGATTTCTTTTGTGTGCAGTGGTGGCAGAGAGGCTGGGGAGGAAATAAATAAATCAATAAATCCTGTGTTTCTTTTATCCCTTCTGCTAGATGTAACAGTTACCAATGGAACAGCAGAGCTGCTGCACACGGAGCACATCTGGTACCCCAGGATACGAGAGGTAATGTGGGAGTTGCCTTTTGCTGTCACTCTCTCCAGTTCCAGTTAAGTTTCTCACTTAATCATCTGTGTGTTCTTGTCTTTAAGTTGGTAATTTCTTGTTTCACTGCGATCTCCATTTGAATATATCCCTTTCCTCATTTCATGGAAGTCTTCATCTTTTCCACCTGTTCATTGCTGGACAGCAAATACCAAGAGTTAGTTACCACATTCCAAAAGACGTGCAGTGAAATGCTCAAGTGAGATGGAAACTCTTCTTGTAACTTTTGATTTGTGCTCGCTGGCAGCAGTTCAGCTGCTGCCAGGCCTCTTGCCTGCTGTCCTTGTGCAGTGGGGCTGGCCTCTGGAAGGTGAATCTGCAGTTAGGAAATCTGGTTCATTCCCAAGTGTCTTAAGTTGGAGACTCTTGTGATAAGAGAGACTTGTGAAATACCTGGAGCTCCTTCTCCACTCACAGCACTGCAGTGTGAAGTCATGGTGCCCTGCAGGGCAGGCTGAGGGCTGTGCCATGCCAGGGTGGCAGGTAGAGTAGGCCAAATGAAGGCGTGTGTCATGGAATTGATCTCCCATCCCGTTGCTTTGGGCTGCCAACTTTTTCTTAATTAAAAACAACCCCTCTCTCTTCCCCATGTTCAAACCATAGCTACATCCTGCCAAGAGCCCTGCAGCCAAGAGGGCTGACAGTCTCCTGAGACCACAACGCTGCTCTAATCCAGCTTCTAAGGAGCACTTGTGACCAATGCAGCACACACTCTGCCCCTAGGAGCTAGGAGCATCACCTCGTGGCGCACCAACCCTTGCCGTTCGATCTGAGAGCTTAAAGGTTAGCCTGGACCCCAGGTCTCCTGTCTGACAGTGTGATGTGCTTTCCACACAGCTTCCAGACTGGCCCACTGGTCTGTTGTGTAATAGTTTTGTGGAGAAAACCATAAGTGTTATGCTTAAAGCGATAAGTCACTTAAACATAATGAGCTGTTTTATGACGAAAAAAAAAAAAAAAAAATTTGCTGAGTTCTTCTGTGTCACTGAATTCTTTTAACTGCAGTTTGTAATCCAGAGCAGAAAAACAAACGGTTTGGCCTTGCCTGTCAGATGGCACTGAGCTGCCTCTCTGCCCTGTTGTGTGTTCAGATCCAAGGTGCCATCATCATGTCCTCGCTGATCGAGGTGGTGATCGGGCTGCTGGGGCTGCCCGGGGCTCTGCTGCGCTACATCGGCCCCCTGACCATCACCCCCACCGTGGCCCTCATCGGCCTCTCGGGCTTCCAGGCTGCAGGGGAGCGAGCTGGCAAGCACTGGGGCATCGCCATGCTGTGAGTACCCCTGGGGAGGCACAGCTTGGGGGTGCTGGGGAAAAGCCTGAGGCAGCGTGCTGTCAGTGTGAGCAGGAGCGTGGGTGAGTCTGGGTAAGGTCAGCTGCAAGTGTGGGAATAAGGACAGCAGCAGTTGCTTGAAGAAGCTTTTGCCTGGGAAGAAATTCTTCCCTGGGAGGGTGGGGAGGCCCCAGAGCAGCTGTGGTTGCACCTGGATCCATGGAAGTGCCCAAGCCAAGGTTGGACAAGGCTTGGAGCAGCCTGGCACAGTGGAAGGTGTCTTTGCCCATGGCTCCTCCGTGGATCTGGATGGGCTTTAAGGTTCCTTCCAACCCAAACCATTCCATGATAATATGAACTTGAGGAGAGGGGAAAGGCCAGTGGCCATAAATGGAATGAGGAGAGCAGTATTTTATAAAGCAGGAGTTGATCTGGGAGCCATTGGCCAAGTGGAGTTCAGTGTTGTAGAAAAGATGATTTAGCAAAACGCTAGAGAGATGAAATCCAGTGAACAGTTTGTATTTCTGGGCTGGCATTGCCTGTTTCCTCTCCCTGTAGCAGCAGGTAAATACTGCTGCTGGTGCTGGTCCCTCTGCCATTGGTACTGATTTGCTTGTGCCCAGGAGAAATTCATTTTTGTGATGACAGAGGGCACGAGTATTGCCATAAACACAATGGCTGAGGCATGAGCAGAGAGATTCCTGTCAAGGGGACAGATAGAGGGAATTTCAGGGAGTGTGTATGCCATCAGCTGTAGGGACCAGGGAAGTGAGACAAAGAGAGGACAAAAGCTCCCCGTGTGGGTAAGCAGCCAAATAGGGCTGGAAATCCATTTTAGGGAGAAAAGAGGCTGAAGCAGTTCTGTGTTCCATGTGCAGCACCCAACTGTGCTGGCTCTGGGAGCAGGAGGAATGCCTTGATGAGATCAGATTGTGATCTCACTAATCTGTTTGCACAGTGCTTTGAACATGTAAAGTATTCTGTAAGTGCAGCTTATGATTAAAAGGGCTCTTTAATTCTCTTTTATCTTGGATGTTGGCATCATGAGTATTTTGGTGATTCTATTCTATTAAGCAGCTGATCCAAAGGAACATTTTATTTGCCTGTGAAACAAATTCAGTGCAAGTTGGGACTAACGTTAAGTGAATCAAGCAGATCTTTGTATTGGACATGGAAACGTATAATTAAAGTTGACATTTTTGCAGATGGAAAAAAAAAAATCAATTCAAGAGCGGGATTCAAATATTACCCAGTCAATAAAGTGTTTCTGGCTTCTGCCATGCAAAAATGTGCACTGGATTGTTGAAAACAACTCCACAGCTGTGGGGAGCCACTCCAAAGTGACTCCAGCTCTGTGAGATGAGATCAAGGTCCTGGATTTGTCCCTGGCCCTGCAGAATCAGCTGTGGCAGAGCTGTGGGTGTCCATGGTGGACAGGATTCCCAAATTCCCACTTTCCTGACCTGTCTTGTTCCATGGCTGCTTTATTTATCAGACACTTTGCCTTGTGGTTTGTAAAAAGGGGAATTATTCCTGAGTTGGGCTTTGCCTGTTTATCCAAATTTTGCTCAGACATTCAAGAATCTGGTGCTGTTTCACGGCCCCTCTTCCTTTCAGCCAGTAGAAAATTCATTGCAGTAGTAGAATATTAGATTTTTAAATTTTTTTTTTGTTTTTACAACTCTGTACTAAATAAAATCTGGAGCTCCCTGTCCTCAGGGCTGGTGTGTGAGGGAGTGGAGCCCATCTTCCCATGGTGGATTTTGGGGAAGATTCTGGGGTTTCCTGCATGGAAAAAGGGTGCATTTTGCTTTTCTCCTGGGGTGCTGAGGGCTGTAAATGCCCCTCCTTGTTCGTGGAGACTGAGGCTGAGCAAAACTGGTTTGTGTCTGATGCGGGGCAGAAGAGGGAGAGAGGCTGAAAATCCTCTTTTTATTTTTCAAGTCAGCTGATAAAAACATAATCTCAGATTTCAGCAGAGCTTTGCTTCTTCAGGCCCTTTCAGAGCAGAGCTGCTTGGCTCGTTCAGAATTTAGCAACGTGCCCTGGCTTGTGATTTTTCAGTGCAGTGGGGGCTTATTTTAGCTGTAAAAAATAATTTTTGATGTTTAGAGCTGCTTGGCAGTTTCACTGAGGGGGTAATGCATAATAATTGAGACATTTAATACTGATGAACTGCACTTGCAGCAAATCTTGGAGGTTTGGCTGCAGTCTGCTTCATTTGCAGCTATTCAGTGAAAGATTCTTAATGAAAAGAAATGAATCCTAGGAACAGAAAAATTTCCCTGACAGAAATGTTTCAAGTGCTTCGGAGTTTCATGCAAATTTTGCAATGTAAAAATTCCATATATACAGGCCTCCAGTTTTTCTGTTTGTTCACAGTTGCTGGCTGCAAGTTTTGTGCTTTACAGAGCAACCCTGGATCACAGGTGGAGTTTGGGAGGAAAGAAGGGGCAGCACAGGAATTTTAACTGAAAACCTCCCTTCAGTCTGGGCCTGTTCCTCATTCATTTCATCTGCTTGCAGCTGCTGAGTTTTGCAGCACTTTAGAATTCAAATTCTGTTTTGGCATTTGAGGAATAATAATTTTAATAATTTTGCTGCCTTGTCTTCTGCTTAAATTGAAAATCTGCATTTATGTTCTGCATCTGAAGAGGTTTGTGCTGAGAAGAATTTATCATATATTGGTGCTAATTATATTTCTCTTCTTGTCCCACCCTCCTCCTTTTTTCCTCAGGACTATTTTCCTAGTATTGTTGTTTTCTCAGTATGCCAGAAATGTCAAATTTCCCTTGCCCATTTATAAATCCAAGAAAGGATGGACAGCATACAGGCTGCAGCTTTTCAAGATGTTCCCTGTAAGTCATTGAACTTGTTCTTCCATGGGCAAAAAAAAAAAAAAAAAATCTGTTTATGGGGAGGGAAAGGGTTGATTTTTCTTATCAATAGAATACTCACAAAGATGAGATAAAAGCTTACATGGATTTATTGGAAATGTAATGGCTTGTTGGCCACAGGAAATACTCTGATTTTGTGGCCACTCTGGTGTCTGCCTCTGCTGAGGAGCTGTTGCAGTGATGGAGGCCCAGGAGGGGAGGGAAGGGATTTTTGTGCACACAGAGCCCAGAGTGAGCCCTCAGAGCTGCTGATACCAGATCCTGACCATCTGCTTTTACCTAAACTGCCCTGCCCCTGGTGAAAGGCTACTCTCTGTTCCTCTGGTAAAACTGAGACTAATTCCCCAGTTTGTTCAAGTGCCCATCTGGAGATTAAGGAGAGAAGGGGCTTGCTGTGATGGGCGGGATTTTGTGAGAGCACCTCCCTGGGGCAGCTCTGCAGACTCACAGCCCCACTGGGCACTGAGAGTTCCTTTATCCTTCTCTCTGCTCCTCTCCTCCAGATCATCCTGGCCATCCTGGTGTCGTGGCTGCTGTGCTTCATCTTCACGGTGACGGACGTGTTCCCCCCGGACAGCTCCAAGTACGGCTTCTACGCGCGCACGGACGCGCGCCGCGGCGTGCTGCTGGTGGCCCCCTGGTTCAAGGTGCCCTACCCCTGTAAGTGTGCCTGCTCCCCAGGAGCCTTCCTCTTCTTCCTGAAGCTCTGCTGCCTCGCTCTCACTGGTGCATTCCAGAAGCTTGGGTGGTGGATGATGCACCCTGAGTGTCTTGGGGCAGTGCAGGGCTTGGGGTCTCCCAATCCAAACCATTGCACAGTTCAAACACACACCACTCTCATGACTTCTGGGTGGGAACGATGGCTTTTCCTTGTTTTCCTCTTCAGTTGCTACGTAAAGGCCTCACCCAAGGAAGGCTGAGGTTCTGGCACTGCAGTTTGCAGGATTTATGTGGGTGACTCTTCTCATAACAAGTGATTGTATCTATAACGTGGAAATCCAAGTACTGGCTGATTTATCTGTCCTTGGCAATCCTATTAATGTTATACAATGCCAGGGACAGGTTTTTACAGCTCTGCTGACTCTCCTTGTGTAAAGAATCACTTTTGTGGGGAGTTTTTCCCAGCTTCCTGCACATCCCTGCCCCAAACACACCCATTCCTGAACGAGCACAACTGTTACTGGAATAAAAATGCCCTGACTTGCCAAGGCAGTGCTGGAATAGGCAAGTCAGAGAATGCCGGGCCCTTCTTATCAGAGGGCAATGAAATTATTTACAGGAGAGCACCAAACACTTTACACAACCTTTTGGATGCATTTTTATGTTGGCCACCTCTAGGTTTAAAGCTGGTAAAGGCTGTGTTTATGTCATGAGATTGCACAACTGGTTCACCCTTAAGAAATTAACAGGGTAATTAGGGAATAATATTCTTTTAGAATAGAATTACAGGAATTATCAGTTGTGCCACCACACTGATGAGGCAGCTTCGTTGTGGTATTCCTTATGCTTTGGTTCTTAAAAGAAACCACTTCTAAAGCAGCAGATGAAGAATAGAAGCTTTTGGGAAAGAAGAGGAGGAAAACTTCCCCACCCTGATCAGCCCTTTCATATTTGTGAGGTTCATTCACTCTTGTGTGACTGAAGATCCCTTTGTTGCAGGAGGCTCATCTATTTCAAAGAGATAAAAGCATCAAGGCAATTGCTGTGGAAAACCTGCCAGGCTTTTCTGCAGGCTTAAATTAATCTTGTTTTCTCTACTACAAAAATTTGGAGCTGGGAGGTGTTTGTGCAGTGATCAGAGCTGCTTGTTGCCGTTCTCTTTGGTAGACTAAACTTGTGACCAAAGTGAGTTTTTGGAGCAATAATAATTCAGTGGCATTTGCCTCACTGGCCACAATTGTTTTCTCACATACTATAGCTCAAATTCCTGATTCCTGAACAGGAGGAATTTTTTTAGTGGGGTTTTTATGGTTCTCTGGGATTTTTCCAAGTGTGATCAAAGCAGTTGATTTGGCGGTTTTTCCTTTGCTCCTTTCATCTCCTTGAACTTGCCAGACTGTGTTAGAGTGAAGGGAGTTTGTTGTTTCCATCAAAGATAAATAAACAGTGCCCAGGGCTGTGCTAGGTATGGGGAGGCCCCAGCTCAGTCAGTTCTGGCCCCTCAGGACAAGGACATGGAGGGGGTGGAATGTGTCCAGGGAGGGGAACAGAGCTGGGGAAAGGGGCTGGAGCCCCAGGAGTGCTGAGGGAGCTGGGAAAGAGGCTCAGCCTGGAGAAAAGGAGGCTCAGGGGGGACCCTGTGCCTCTGCACAACTCCCTGACAGGAGGGGACAGCCGGGGGGGATTTGGGATCTTATCCTGGGGAGCAGGGACATGAGGAGAGGGAACGGCCTCAGGCTGTGCCAGGGGAGGCTCAGGTTGGTTGTTGGGGAACATTTCCTCCCCAGAAGGATTGCCAGCCCTGGAGCAGGGGTGGAATCCCCACTCTGAAGATATTTAGCAGCAGTGTGGGGGCTGGGGACAGGCTCAGCAGTGGCCTGGGCAGAGCTGGGGGAACAGCTGGACTCGATGATCCTAAAAAGATCCTAAAACCCAAACCATTCCACAAGTCCATCAGATTTCAGTTTGTTTGATACCCAGGCTGTTTCCTGGGGCAGGAGAGGTTCAGTTTCTTTCTCTTCACAGTCCAGTGGGGGCTGCCCACCATCTCTGCCGCGGGGGTGATCGGGATGCTGAGCGCCGTCGTCGCCAGCATCATCGAGTCCATCGGGGATTACTACGCCTGTGCCAGGCTGTCCTGTGCTCCTCCTCCACCCATCCATGCCATCAACAGGTTGGTCCAAACCACAAGTACTTGAGTGGCTCAGGCTGGTTGGGTTTTCAGTTTTTCTCCCATTGGGATAAGAAAGGAATGTGCTGTGAGTTGAAATGTTGCGGTTTGGTCAAATGCAAGGGCCACAAATCTAAAATTCAGGATAGAGCTGTCACCTTCTGTTACTGTGTTACATGGAGCACTTGGATCCCAGTCCTATTCCTGCTGGAATCTGTGGAAGTTAATAACACAATTTCCATAGAGACAGAACTCTGAGCTGGTTCTGGAATTGGGGTTGTCAAAATCACCTGGAATAGAGTTTAGGAACAAAGAGCAGCTCTGAAGTTTTAAGTGAGTTTTTTATATAATTTCCTCAGTTTAAGAATGTGGGGTTCTAAGACTCAGAAAACAGAACTCCAGTGTGTTTTCCAGGTGTATTGGAGCTTGAAACATGAATTACAGTAATTCTGTGATGGAACAGATGCTCCTGTGGCATTCAGCCATGAAACACCCTGTGCCCTCAAAATGATGCACTCCAAAATAATCACTGTATCATTGTGACTCTTGTGTTCTGTTTGGGATTTTCAGGGGGATTTTCATCGAGGGTCTCTCCTGTGTTCTGGACGGAGTGTTTGGGACAGGGAATGGATCCACCTCTTCCAGCCCCAACATTGGGGTCCTGGGCATCACAAAGGTGAAGTGCTTTGCTGTGAGCCTTCAGGGGCTCAGGTGTTCCTTGTGTTTATAATCCTCTTCCAGGAGACCATTCTGCTCCATTCCTGTGCAGGCAAACTTCCCAGATCATTCTGAGTGTACCTCACTGTCTGTACCAGCTCTTGTCTGAGAGAATGCATTATTGTACATCAGGACCTCAAAAATCCTTTTATTCTGAGTAAAAGGCAGTTAGAATCCACATAAAGTAGATGCTGCTGCATAAACTGTCTCTTGGAAACTCAGGCAGCATTCCAGGGCTCTGGGCTGGTTTGAGTTGAGGCATAAACACTGTAAACTCTGTAGAAGTTGGTGCTTTTTGGTTATCTTTGCTCTGAAAGCATCAGTAGGAAGTGACTTTTTAATGCCTCAAACACAGTAAAATGCAATGTGAAGTTCTTAGGCTTTATCTGTGTCTGTACTGGGACATTACATTGGCACAGGGCTGCATTCAAGGTCATGTCAGAGTTAAATGTACCCTGAATATTTGGGTTTAAAGCTTAGGGGTTTAGGTGTTTCTCCTGATGTTGCTCAGCAAAATGTGTGAGTGCTTGAGGAATTCCTTTGCTCATATGTGAGGCTGGATCTGTGCCTGGATGAGCTGGGTGGCCTTGGACTGCAGAGATCTGCCTGATACTGTTAATTTAACCTTGGTAAGAAATAGCAGCAGCATTGTGTGATTTAGTATAAGAGTGATTTATGTTGTAAGTAACATAATTTATGTTGTTTTTTTATGTATGATATAGTAACATCTTGTTGAGTGTTTGACGTGGGGACCATAAATCCTTTGTGCAGGGATAGAAGATGTGTGTAACTCATCCCCCTCGTAAATGATAGACCTGTCCTCAGCCATTCTTTCTGCTGCACAAAGGGAGATTATGCTGGCTTCAGAGTGTAATTCACAGTAACAGCACCATCTGCTGTCTGGACCAGTCACCATCCAGCTGCCCGTGGAAATCTAGGAGGAGTTTTGGCCAGGAAAAAATCCTTAAAGAAGGGTTTATTCTGTTCTGCTCCTTTTCTATCGTTACTTCATGGGGATTGAGATGAATTAACAGCACTTTTATTTTTTTTTCAATGAGTGTGCATTTCATGCTGGAGCAGTTGAAGGTTGGAGTGGCAGCTGTGGCAGGGAGTAGAGCTGCCCAGAGTGGCACAGCTGGGTCCCTCTGCAACAGGCTTTGCTCTTGTTCCCCTGCCTGTACATTCATTCCCCAAAACCCAGCAGTTTTTCAGCTTCAGATAGAATTTTGGCACAGAGATGCTCTGCTTTTGATGTGGGAGGGGAAATCTTTGGTGCTGCTGATCCCAGGGCATTTCCCTCCCTTGAAATTGGTGTATAATTACACTTGGAATTTCCATGCAGCTGGATGGAGGTGCTGCAAGGTCTTTGAGCCAGTGTGTATTTTACTTGATGAGAGGAAGATCAATTAACTCTGATTAGCTGGGGCTAAAGCAGCTCTTGCCATAGTGGTGATGCTGAAATGTAGGCACCAGGTACCATTTTATGCACTTAGAATAATCACTGTAAGTGTGTGTGCTGGGAATAAATACAGAGCCTGAGCTAAATGCTGCCTGGGATGTTTTCAGTAGCTTTCCAGAGTTTAATTTGTTTGCATAAATGTCACTATCATGAAGATTTTCTAAGAATTTGTCTGTTTCTGGCAGGAAGAGAATTGCAGGGCAAGATCTCAGTGGCCCTGCAGAAATTAATATCTTTATAAAGAGTACAGAAAGTTGCCAGCTAAATTCTGCCGTAATTCCACTTCATGGTGTAGCTTCTGTTTGCAGGAAAAGAAGCTCACCTGGAACTCAGCAGTGACGAGTGTGGGGGAAGAAAGGATTTTGCCCCTCCTCAGGCCTGTTGGATCTGGTGTTTCTCATTTCACTCATTTAGCTCAGTCACACGTGAGGAACAAATGAATATTTTGTTTTCGTGCTTTGTGCCAGGGGACCTGCAAAGGGCTTTTCTAGAAACCATCTTAATGTAAAGGAGTTTTTGTTGTTGCTGGGGCACCTCTTGTGGCAGCAGAAGTCTGTTAAAATACCAACTGCTCAGGTTTATCCAACACCCCTGCACCACAGAGAATCACTGACTGCTTGCATTTCAAATGCTTAAAATAAAACTGGGAAGGAAGTGCAAGCCCTTGGTTTCAGTGTTAGCACAGCCCTGATTTGCATTCAGCCCTGGTCTCTTAGGATGTCACAAAACCAGCTGCTAATCTGAGTCTAAAAATCCTGCTGCTCCTTCCTGTGAGTGGTGTTACAAACCACCACATCTGCTAACTGTCCAGTCTGTTCCCTGCCCAAGGGCAGCAGCACACAGATTTTATTTTCTTTTTTCCATTTGCCATCTCTCCTCAGCGTGGTTGTCCATTTTGCTTTCTCTCTCGTGGCTGGGTTGCACCAATTTCCTGGTGATTGTGAGAGTTCCATGTGGATGATACAATTCCTACACAGACATCTTCTCCTGGCCCCTGGAATTTACTATAATAGATAAGGTTTCCTAAATACCAAGGCCGAGCTAAATTCCGTAAGAATTTAGTCACTTTTCTATCACCTTGGAAGATAATTGGTCAGAAATTAGTTTCTGTAATTGGTCAGTTCATCTCTAGAACTTTGGACTTAGACTGGATGCTGTCCCTGTAGTTTGAATCCCCCTTGATGCTATAAATATAGCTGCCTTCCCTTTGTTTCAGAGAGAATCCCTGCTTGACTCCCTTTGCATGAAATAAAAATTCTTGTGGAACGCATCAAGTAAGGCCTCTGGTCTTTCTCTGCTGGCTGAATGTAAACTGCTGAGAGTTAGCTGATCCATACAGCACTCTCATGTCTTGGTAAAACACCTACCAGAGACAAAAAGCAATTTACAGTTCCAGATGGTTTTAGATGGCCTGGGTCAGCTGAGCTTGACTGAGCCCTCCAGCACCAAAACAAAACACGCGGCAGCTGGGAAGGAGCTCAGATGAAAACTGACCAACAAAACAGAGTTGGGCTGAGTGCAGAGCTTACCCAGTGTCCTGTCCTGTTTTCCCTGCAGGTTGGGAGCCGCAGGGTGATCCAGTACGGAGCAGCATTCATGCTGCTGCTGGGCATGGTGGGCAAGTTCAGCGCTCTGTTCGCCTCGCTGCCCGACCCCGTGCTGGGGGCTCTCTTCTGCACCCTCTTCGGTAAGGGGGCTTTGTGCTCCTCTTTGCTGCTTCTGAGTATTTTACTGTTCTGTTTTTTAAAAGAGAAAGACTTAGCTAAAAGCTGGGTTTTTATTTTTAGGGATGATCACGGCCGTGGGTCTGTCAAACCTGCAGTTCATCGATCTGAATTCTTCTCGGAATCTCTTCGTGCTTGGGTTTTCCATTTTCTTTGGGCTTGTCCTCCCAAGCTATCTCAAGCAGAACCCCCTGGTCACTGGTATGTCCTCTTGCTCCTTCACAGCAATATTTGTGCCTTGTGCCCACATGGAGAACCCATCCAGGTGCAGTCATGCAGAGGGTCAGTGAGAGGAAACCCAAATTGTGGAGAAAAAACCCAAACTATGTAGGCAGTGAAGGCTACAGGTTCACACAAGCTGTGTGTGTGCTCACAGGATTCATTGGGAGGTTGAGACCTGCAGGAAATGTTCCAGTGGAAAACTGAAGCTTTCCTGCTTTCCCTGAGTGCACTGTAGAGCAATGGAAGGAGGCAGTTACCAACCAGGCTGAAAGAAAAACTGAAAGGGTGAATGTGAGCTGTAAATGATGTTAGAAAATTCAGGGGAAACACCAAGGCAGAGTTTGGGGAATTGTTTGGGGGTTGCACCTTTTTGTCACTCTGTATTCTGAGTGTAAATTTTAATTTTAGTGAATTCCTTTGCAGACTGTTAATCAGATTGTAGCTTTGTGAGGAATTCACTGGGAAGGTTTTCTGTTTTAATGTTCAGCTCAGCAGCGGTCATGCTGGTGTGTGTCACCAGAGATGGACTCAAAGGAAATATTTCCCTGCTTTGGGTTTGTTTGGGGCTTTTTAAACAAAATATTAACTGACTTTTCTTTCCACTATGCCTTCAGACCAGGATGCTGTGAGTGGTTAGAAAAGTAGATCCTTCAAGCTTTATGTGGTTAATGCAGTGTTCTTCCATTACTGGGGCTGGAAATTCTTGCCCCTTTAGAAAGTAAAGATTTATTAAAATAATTATTTCAGTCCCTATGATTTCTGAACGTTTCTTTTTTCCATGTCACGATTTTCTGCTTAGTTTAGATTAGTTGTGTCTGCAGTAGGAACTAAAATGGTGTTTTGTGACATTTTTGTGAGCAGCTGAGAGCTCCTGAGGTTGCATTTTGGGGAACAATATCCCGTGGTGGTGCACTGGGGGGAGGTTCTTCTGCACCAACCCCACGTGGCTTCCAGAGCCCTTCTGGAGCAAATCCCTGAACTCAGTAGCAGCGCTCCTGCTTGGCCTGGGTGTAGATCAGCAGGATGTGGATGATGAAAAGCCCAGCCAGGTTTTTCCCTGTTGCTGCAGGAATAGCAGGCATCGATCAGGTGTTGAACGTCCTGCTCACCACAGCCATGTTTGTCGGGGGCTGCGTCGCCTTCATCCTGGATAACACCATCCCAGGTGAGCCCTGAGCTGTCCTTCCCTGCCAGCAGCATTCCCTGGGGCAGGCCAGGGGCAGGACATCCCTGCTTTTGGGGCTGCCTGTTTCTACACCAGCAGCACAGTCCTTACACCTGCCCCCCTTCCCCTGAAAACACCTGGAATTCATCCCAGCTTAAAATTTACCCCATAAGAGAGCTGATAAAATCCAAACCAGTCTCTAGGAGACACAGTAAAATTGGCTGTGAGATCCAAAACTGCTTCCATTCAAGAGGAAAAATGGCCTTGACTTCCAGTTGTGTTTTTTCCTTTTTGAGGAGTCTGGAAGATCTTTTCCAGAGCTTTTCTGAACTTGGTGGCTGAGCCTTGATGTTTTCTTTCTTCTATTTTAGGCCTATGTATTTATATAAAGATAGATACATATGTATTCTTCTCCTTTTATTTTGATTTCTAGGAAGCCCTGAAGAAAGGGGAATACGGAAATGGAAGAAAGGGGTTGGCAAAGGAAGCAAATCCCTGGATGGCATGGAAACATATGATCTGCCTTTTGGCATGAACTTCATTAAAAAATACAGATGTTTCAGCTTCCTGCCCATCAGCCCCACCTTCATGGGATACACGTGGAAAGGCTTCAGGAAAAGCAGTAACTGCAGGAGTTCAGATGAAGACTCAGAAGCTACAGTATAGCCTTAGCTGAAATTATATTATCTAGTTGTAGTCAAAGATGTATTTGCAGTTTCTTGCTGATTAAGAAGCATTAAAATCTATGTTTTGTATATCTGCATTTAAATTCTGGAACCAGAGCTGAGACAGATTTAAAAAGAAAAAGAAAAAAAAAAAAGCTTTCCTGCTGTGGGTGGTGGGAGCCAGGTCTAGTGTCTCTGTGGCTGCTGATTTTGGGAAGTTGTAGAGAGGTGTGCACCAATTCTGTTGGTTTGAAATGGTTTAGGTGAGGTGTGGAGGTGCTGCTGCAAACCTTTTGTTTTTATGGTGATTTTATTGAAGCCCTCAGTGTTGGTTATGCTGAGAAAATTGAACCATGGAGAAGGAGTGGGGGGGAAGAGAGAAGAGGAAAAACATTTCCTTCTCATGATGTAAAGTCCCATAGATGCTGTTCTGCCACTCAGTGATTTGCACATTCCATGTTCTCAGCGCCCTGCAAACCGGGCTCACCTGATGCTGGCAAATCCTGAGAGTTCACTTCTGAGTTATCTGTGATTTCAGTGGCACATCCAGTGCTCAGACAGGAAGTTTTCTGGAATAACTTTGCCCTCGAAAACCATGGCTGGCTTGGCTGGCTCAGTGCTGCAGCCACTTGATTTTACTCACAGCATTTCTCATTTTTGAACGTTTGCTTTCCCCACCTGGGATTCTCCCGGCGCACCCAGGCTGGGATGGGAAACTTGAACTCAGACAGGACCTGGAGGCTGTGTTTCAGTTCAGTGCCTGTGTCCAGCAGGATGTTTCCTGGCCAGAAATGCTAATTAGCAGCTCCAGGCAATTAACAGCGTGCTCCAAATGCTGCTGGCACTCCTGGCTTGGGTCTGAGCAGGGTTTGAGATTTTTTGCTGATGCTGCACAAGACTCTTTCTTCTCCTCTTATGGGGCTTCTCCAGAGGCTGATTCCTGCTGGGAAGGGGGTTTGGGACAGCAGAGACACTGCACCTGCCAGCCTCACCCACTGGATGGGTTCACGGGTATTGGGTCCAATCAGGGCACCACTCAGATCTCTCTTTTTGTTCCTGGACTAGTCTCAGCTCTGCTGTTATGTGGGTGTTCATGCTCATCATGCATTCATGATTAACAGTTTTATTCCTGTTTAATGTTCTTACTATTGCAAGTTAGTTTTAGACTTCAGTGTGGCCCCAAAAGCATTTTCAGCTGTGGAGATCATCAGGGAAATGTTGTGTAATGTAATTTCAAGGCCAGTAATGCTCTACGGTGCTTGCGTTTTGTATTCCTGGAAAATCATAACAGTAGATCCTGTAACCCCCTGATATATTTATCCAAGTTTGACTACTGGACAGGAGCACAGGAACTCTTGTTTTCTCTAAGTCTGCTCCCAGGGGAATTTGTTCTGGGTTATTGAAGCATGGACGGGTTGGGGTGGGGAGGGCAAGGACAGAGCTTGACGGATCAGTACTGAGTAGTGTAGAGTGGGAATGATTCCGTGGATATCATTCTCAGCATGCCATGGCTGTTTCCAGAAACTGTTTTATCCCGCTTTTCCCATGTCCAAGCATGCCTTTGTTCCTGCTTCCTTCGGGGAACTTTCAGTAGTTTGCAGTCTTGGTGTCAGTTGGACTCGAGAGCTGGTCGGAAGAGTCGTTGTGTAGTAGACGAGGTTGGTTTGCCTGTGAAACAAAAGTCATTTTTGCTCATTTTTCAGTCTTTCCTCTCCAGGTAGCGAGGTGTTGGACACAGTTTGGGTGCGGGGCTCTCTGCTCAGTGGCACAAAGCTTCCAAGTTCCCCAGCTTTCTGTGCAACCAAAGATGTGTGGCAGACGTGGGGGGTTTCAAATACCCATGCAAAAGGAAAACACAGGCCACGACCTGAGGGGTTGTGGTGATACCAAATGCCAAAGTTGGTTATCCTGTAAAAGTGGAGAAAGGGAAAAAAAGCTTTTCATTTCCAGCTAACTCCAGAGAGGAGGGGATGAGAGCAGAGTTTGTCTCTCTCACCCTCTTGAGGGAAATCTGGGTGAGTTCTCAGTGGAGGTTCCCAGCGCAGCAGATCCTGGGATAATTCTCTCTCCTCCCTGGAGCAGAACACCCCTCCTTCCCCACAGCACTCCTCAAGCAGGTGCAGTCCAATTTTCTGTTGGATTCAATTCTTTTTGTGATTTGTGCCCATTCCCCCGGCCACCCCTGGTCCTGGGAAGCAGCTGGAATTAGGGTCACTTGTCACATTGGATCCCAGTTGGGACAAATCCCCACCTTTTTTTTCCCAGGGTGAAGGGTGAAAGGGGAAGGACACCTGAAAGTGAAGGAAGGGTTGGGCTGAGATGGGCACAAGAGAGCAGTGCTTTGCCTTGAGGGGAAATCCCTGAGTTCACCCTGGGTTTGTGCAGGTACAGGGGCGATTTTGGACCTTAAATCCTTGTCCCACCTTCTCATTCCCTGGTCCCTTTTTCCCCCTGGTCCCTTCTTCTCTGGTCCCTTCTGGGCACATTCCCAAGTGGCTGCTGTGAAGTTTCAGGGTGCCCATGGTGGTAGAGGATGAAGCTGCAGTTTTGGGGAGCAGTAAACACGAGTTGTGTGTGCTGGGGATGTCCAGGTGTAACCTGACTGCCAATGCAATGCTGGATTTTCCTCTCTTTCCCTGCCTTTCCAACAGCCAAACTCCAACCACCCAGGGAAGGCGGCAGCTGAGAGGTGAGTGAAGAGGCCATGAGAAGTTTCAACCAATTTTGAGAGGGAAGGGCAAATATTCATGGTAGAAATCTCATTTTGTCATATCAGAGATGGTATCAGTGTATACAAACAAAGTAACTTGGGATTTTTGTAATTGATATTCTATTGTACTTTTTTTAGGTTAAATTAGGGGTTTTTGCTGACATGTTGAAACACATTTTCTAAAGCAAATACTTGCAAATTATGCCTCTAGAAATTTAGGTTTCGTAGCTGACAGCTATGACTGATTAACGTTGTCATATTGGAGGGACTTCACCACGTACCTCGCTCAGAAAGCTCAACCTTTTCAACCCCAAATTTGCTTTTATTGCCTTTTAATACTGACTTGAAATATGACAACTTGGTTTGTACATGAATATTGCAGTATTTTATTTCCATATATTAAGAAAATAACATTTCCGCTCAGGATAACGGCGGCGCTTTTCCTGGGAGGGAGTGGTATGAGTGTCATGACAATGTCATGTGATGGTAGAATTTCTTCATTGACGAATCTATAGTGGTTGTGTATACTTTATTTACCCATGTTTGTGTTCCTACCCAAAACTGGAGGGTTTTGTTGTTTCCTCCTTGCGGAGCCCTCGGGGCTCCCGGGGCAGAATTGGAGAAAAGCTCTCAGTGGTGCCCTGAGGAGCACCAGTGAGCGTGACCCGTCCTTTACACCCCCCAAAAGCGTGGAAATCCTGTCATTTTGGGTACAAACAGCACTGCAGGCACTGTGGTGGCAGAGCCCCGGTGTCTGCAGGTTTGGCTGAGCCCTTGGATGCCTCCACCCCACCTGAGCAGCCTGTGCTTGCCAGAATCGCTGGGTTGATGTGTGCAACGCCTGTGTGAGACCAGCACGACCTTCACCTTGCTTCTTTGTGGCCTTTTTCAACCAAAAGCAGCTTTTCTTTTCCCCTTTTCCTTTCCTTTTCCGAAGCGGGGGCGCTGGGGGAGGTCACTCATTTTTTTGCAGCAGCTTGGTGCAGTTTCCCTGTTTTGGGGGAGCCCTCGGGGCCGGGGCTGGGTGAGAGTTGGGATCAGTGGTGGAGCCACCCCGAGCATTCCTGGCTGGAATTCCCACCAGGCTGTGGCTGTGCAGGGACATCCAGGGTGGCCTCTGCCCTTCTGGGCAATCCTCGTGCTGCCAGTCCAAATAATTCCTGTATTTGTCTGTTTAGAACAACCTCTGGCGTAACAAACTATTGACTGTTCTTAGGCGGTGGGGATAAATTTTGTTTTCTCCATGATTTTCTGTGACTGACTTTGGCTGTAAAACTTTTTTGTTCAACAGCAAAAGTTTATTTCGGGGGGGAGGGGTTGTTTGATTTTTTTTTGTTGTTGTTCTTGTTCCAAGATGTGTAATTCTTTTATGGAGTTTTTTTATTATTCCTTTTTTTTTTCTAACATTGCTTCATTAAACAACTAAATATTTAAAAATGTAATATTTGGACCAGATGTTGTGAATAATAGTAGATAAAGCTATTTTATTCTGTATTTTTAAAGCTGTTCAGTATAAATAAACGCGGGCATAGATGCAGTGTGGTGTCACAGTTCCTTTGGTGGAGAATCAGGAAATTACTGGATCCTGAAATGCTTTGGGTTGGAAGGGACCTTAAAGTTCATCCAGTGCCATGGCAGGGATGCCCTTGGACACTTCCAGGGATCCAGAGGCAGCCACAGCTGCTCTGGGAATTCCATCCCAGCCCCTCCCCACCCTCACAGAGAAAAACTCCTCCCTAATTGATTGATTTCTTCCCAGTGGATAATTAATGTCTGAATCAGGTGGTGGCAAAACCCAGAGGTTTTGTAGCAGGTGCTGCCCAAAACCACAACCCCCAAATTTACCCAGCCCCCAGATGACCTCACAGCTCTCATCCCACTGCTCCCACCACGTGGACATGTGGGATTCCTGGATTTATGGGGGAGAGCTGCCTGCCAGTTCCTGGGGTTCCCTCCCTGCCTGTTCTGGGATTCCTGCTCCTTCTGGGATTCCCTGCCTGTTCTGGGATTGTTCCTGGGATTCCCTGCCAGTTCTGGGATTCCTGCCTGTCCTTGCTCTCACTGAGGCATCTCCCGGTCCCCCAGTCTGTGGCTGAAGGAGCTGAGTGTCACCTGCCTGGTCACCACCTCTGCTCATCCCCAGCCCTTGGTGACCTCGTTTTTCTGCAGCAAGTTCCAGGTTTAAGCGGTTTCCTGGGAGGGGTTGGGAGCTGGGAACACCTGGCTGAGAGTACCCAGCCCCCAAGGGAGCTATGGGGACACCCCAGAACCTCCCAAACTAGGATGTGGCGTGGGATGGGAGCTAAAACAGAAAAAAATCCGCAGCGAGGGGCTGGGAGCAGCTGTGAGCAGGGCCAGGCATTTCTGAGAGCTCCAGGTTTGGGTCTGTGATGAAAACCTGATCCTAATCCTGGCTGATTCCCTGTGCTGCAGGGTCACAGCTCAGGCAATAATTGTGTTTTCTCCTCGTGTCTTGCCCGAATCAGCATCAAGCCAAGGTGAGCAGGATCTCAAAACTTGGGGATTTTCAGAACGGCCAAAACACCCCCACACAGGGGAGGCAAAGTGTGACAGAGACAAGATCGGGGACGAGGAGAGGCCTTGCCAGAGCTACATCTCTTCCCATCTGGTTTCAGAGCTCCCTAACAGCTCCCAGATGCTCCCACACCAGCGTGGATCCAAGTGGGGGATACTGCTTGGTATTTACTGGCAATCAGCTGGGGGATGCTTAAAGCTCGAACCAGGAGAAGCTGCCAAGGTAGAAAAGGAGGGATTTGGGCTGCTTGCTTGATCTGGGGGGAAATCGTTGAATATTGGGGAATTTTGGAGCTGGTGCTTTATTCTGGAGCCTGACTGAGGTCTTTGGCAGCAGTAAATCCATCCAAGCTCAGGGTGTGAAAGGCATCTGCTGTCATCCCTGTGTGGTGCTTAGCACAGAAATGCTGACTCAGCCTGCAGAACAGGTGCTGTAACATCCTTTTTGCCTTTTCCTGGGGGGTTTTCAGCAGCTTGAGAGGTGGAAGTTCTCTCCTTCCCCATGGATCTGTGCTCACCCTGCTGTGGAGGCAGCAGCAGCCTCACAGCTGCAGGGAGCCCTCACAGGGCAGCAATGGGTCATGTTCCTTTTATTTGCTAAATAAATCCCCCCATCCAGGCTCCAGCCTCCCCCCAGTGCCTATGCTCTGATGGCAGTGGGCAGTGAGCAGAATATGGCAAAAATTGGGATTTAACCCCAATTCTGCAGCCGAGATACCCCAAACCCCAGATTTAATTTTATTTTTCTGTTTGCATCCCCCCTACAAGCTGAGGGTCAGGGAAAGCTGTCCCTGTGTCTGAGGCTGAATCCCTGGGGTTTGGGGCTGGCTCCATTGTCCTCTCTTCCCACCACAAAGGGCCTCTCATCCCTGCCAGCCCTCGAGATGCTGCTGGAATATCAATCCTGACCCGGCCCCGCTCACTTTCGCCGAGTCAGTGCTTCCCTGAGCCAGATGGCTCCTCCAGAACTTCTCATATTTTACATAGAAATCCAAGAAAATCGAGGAAAAAAAGGCCCATTCCAGCCTGTGCCTGCAGAGACGCCTGTTTGGCTCGAGCAGCTGCTTTGATTATTTCTTTGTTTTGGGGTTGTTTTTTTTCCCTTTCGTGTGGGCTGTTTCTAGGCAAATTCCTTAAAAAGAAAAACAGCCCAGAGAAGCCACAAAGCACTGGGAAAGGTCAGGGGCAGACAAAGGAGGAGGGACACGGCCCCTGCTCCTCTGGAGTAGAGCTCCCCCCAAACTCTCCCCCCCAAATTCTCCCCAGGGTGCTGGGACTGGACGGGCAGGATGCGACCCTGATCCTGGGAATGCTGAGCTTCAGCTCCAAGGTAACTGTGACCCCCAGCTGCAGCTGCTGCTTCCAGACAGATTTTATTTTAATTTCTTTCCTCCTCCATCCCCTTCTCAGGGGTGGTTTTGGATCCCAAGGCCGAGGCTGGGCCCCGTGCCAGCAACAGAAAAGCCAAGGGTGCTGCCTGCATGGCTCTGGCACTGCATATCCCAGGATTTGGGGCTTTTAAGGGCAGGAACAACTGCTTCAGCCTGTGTGATGCAGCCCACAAAGCTCCCTCTGGGAATTCTGGACAGAGCTGGAGCTGATTGCAAGAAGATTTCCAGCCTGGCTGTGTGGGATGGGGATTCCTTTGGGATTCTGATCTTGGCAAGGGAGTTGGAGAATCCCTTGGGATTCCTGTTCCAGACATCGGGAATGGGGAATCTTTGGGGATCCTGATTGTTACAGCGGGGATGGGGTGCCCTTTGGAGCTCTTCTGCTGGCACCAGGGATGGACAATCCTTTCAGATCCTGCTCCTGAGTTGCAGCCGGGGTGGAGCCAGGGTGTCCTTTGGGATGCCTCTGGATCATCCTTCGGGCCGTCCGGGCGGGGACAGCCCGGCTCCCTGAGGCGGCATCCGTCGGGATCCCCAGCCCTGGCACCCGGAAAGGGATCCCGGAGCCGGGATGTCCTCCGGGATCCGGGTTCCGGGATGACCCCGGCTGCGGGAGGGGGCGTCCCCGGCGCTGCCACCCCCGGCCCCGCCCGCGCCGCGCCCCGCCCAGGGGCGGCCCTCCGGGGGCACGGGCTGCGAGCGGAGCGGCACCGGGTGAGTGTGAGCGGGATGGGGCGTCCTCACCTCCATTCCCATCCCGTCCCCATCCCGCTCTCCATCCCCATTCCCGCACCCTGCGCTGCGGGGAGCGGCCCCGGGGCTGAGCCGCGCCGACCCCGCATCCGCGGCCGCAGCGAGCGGAGGCGAAACCCGCCGGGAGCGGCACGGGGAGGACCCGGCCCCCACCCCCGGGTGTCACCTCGGCACCTCCGAGCCCCCTCGGCATCGCTGTCCGCGCTGGGCTGGAGCAGCCGCAGCTCCCGTGGCTCCCAGCCCGGCCACCTTGTCGCCCTGTCGCGCCCGGGACAGACCCGCCCCTCCTGTCCCACCACGAGCCCTGGGGGCACCGGCTCCTCCCCGAGGGCTTCACCCCGTGTGCGGCCACTGGGTCCCCTCGCCTGTCCCCAAGGGAGCCGGCACCCCCGCGGCATCTCCTGGTGGCTCCTCCAGCGCTCAGCGCTCCCTCCTTCCCCTCTTCCCTCCCAGGACGGAGCGATCGGGTTGGAGAACAATAGCGGCGCTGGAAAACAATGGAGCAGCCGCACCTCCCCGCGTAGGGATGCGGGCCGGACGCGGGGCAGGAATCCCAGCCCAGGAGTAGCGGCCGGGCCGGAGGCACCGGCGGCAGCAGCAGCGCAGGATCCGCGGCACGGGGTGAGCGCTCGGCCGCGGTGCCCGCTTCAGCCCCGACCCCGCCGGGCGCAGCGGCGCGGGAGGCTCCGCGGAGCCTCCGGGTGATGCTTTGCTCCCGAGCGCGGCGCGATGGAAGCGCCCTTGGGCCGGGTAAAAGCCGCCCCGGGCTGCGGGGAAGCGGCGGCGCTGCTGCAGGAGCGAGCATCGCGGCCTCCCCGGGGAGCGGGATATTCCCACAATCCCTCGGCTGCGACAAATCCGCGCTCCCGCCCCGGCGGGGGATGCCGGGCATGGTGCCGAGGCTCCCGAGAGCTGCGGGGGGGGTGGGACCGAGGCGGGAAAACCCCCCAAAAACGCAGATTTCTTTGCGGGAGGAGGGAAGAAAATCGCTGTCCCGCTGCCACTTTTTTCCTTGGTTCGCTGTGTTGGAGCTGTGCATCTCCCCGCTCGGCAGAAGCGGCCGGGCTCTCTTTGGATGCGGGAAGGGGTTTCGGGAGGGGACAAGTCTGGGCTCCTTGGCCCAGCAGCGACAGGAGGCACAGGGGCCCGGAATCCTCCTGCCGCGGACACGGGGAGTTATTTGGACCTGGAGCTGTGCTAAAAACGCTTTGGAAAGCACCAGGAGAGGCTCAGGCTGGGCAGGGCACGGAGGAAACGCGTCAGCTCCGAGGGGGAAACTGAGGCACGGGGGTGCCGGGAACGGAGACGGCCCCAAACTGCCACGGTTGTGCAAGGGAGCAACTTCCACTTTGCCAGCGCTTTGATTTGGGTGATTCCCAGCCTTTTCCAGGGTGATTTCCAGCTTTTTTTCCAAAGCCACGGTGGGATATCGGGGGTCGGCAGCACCTGGGGAATCTCCAGGAGCCGCCTCTCCGCTCCAGTCCCAGCCTGGTTCTCTCCAGACCCAAAAAAGGAAGAATTTGCCCCTTTCCTCGGCGCTAGGAAGGGGATGTGATGACGGAGGTGAAGGTGGCAGAGCCGGGGCGTAAACAGGAAACGACTCCTCGGCACGGGAGGATGAACCTGCATTTTGGAGCTCCCCTTCCACCCCAAAACTGGCCCTGCTTTATGGCTGCAGTTTATCCCCGGCTCGCCTTCGAGAGAATTGGGAATTTGGCTTCGCCCCTTGGCATCTCCAGGATGCTCTGGAGCAAAGCTCGGAGTGGTACCAAAGGCTCCACTGCGAGGCTACTCTAGGAAAAGGGGTTTTTTTCACTTACTTTGGTATTTTTGCTGCTCTAGGAAGGTTTTTTTTACTCTCTTTGGTGGTTTTGCTGCTCTAGGACGATTTTTTTTTTACTCACTTTGGTGTTTTTGCTGCTCTAGGATGGTTTTTTTCACTCACTTCGGTGGTTTTGGCACCATTTTCACATCTGCTGTGTCTTTCCTGAATGTCCCCAGAGCTTTTCATCTCTTGCCAGGAGGATGCTCATTGAGGGGGATGCTCATTCCTGCCTTTCCTGCACCTCACAGCTGGGAACCCCCAAATTTAGCTGCTGCCCCCCAAAACCCCTCGGGTTTATCCCAAACCCATGAGCCAGCTGTGAAATCCCATTTTTGATGGACAAACAGGATTATTCCTGGGTTTGTTCCCTGTAGGAGGATTGATGGAGGCAGGACAGGCTGCTGCTGGCTGTGGGAGAAGGATTGGTGCTGGATTTTGCCAAATTTTACCCAGTTTTGCCAAAATATTCATGCAGCTCCTCAGGAAACCCAAAGCTTTGTCAGCTCTTCCGCGATTTTTCAGTGCTGACTTTTTCTTCTGCTTTTTCTCCTGGCAGACCCAGAGCCCCAGGGCTGGGCTGGGCTGATTTCCTGTCCTTCCCCTCCTGCTCCAGCTCCAGCACGGAGCCTCGTGTGGGGTTTCAAACCTGCCACAGAATATTTTTGCTGTTGCAAATCCATTTTTTTTTCTCAGGATTTATCCCAGCATGCGGGATGGAACCCCAGGACCGCCACAATGCAGAGGTTTTAGGGTTTAGATTCATCCTCTGACAGATTTTGCCACCTTGGCCTGGATTTTGGTGTGGAATTGAGGTTTTTTCTTTCTGGAAAAGGTTTTTTTTTTTGGTCTCAGGTGACTGGGAAGAAGCACATGGTGATGTGGGAGGTGGGGGAAAAACAGCAGCTTGTGGAGCAAATTGTTTCTGCTCACCTCTAGGAGAATGGAAGGCAGGGAAAAAAACCGTGAAAAATGAAATCCTGTCTAGGATTTCAACCAAGGAAAAGCACGACCCCAGAAGCCCTTCCTTTGTCATTCAAAACCATCCCAGTTCCACATTGCGAGGTCTCTTTGACACCCGATTTCCAAACTGTTCTGAACCCATGAGCACCCCAAGGCCTCCACCCCCAAACCCCGTTTTAATTCCATTTCATCTTGTCCAAAAAATCCCACTTGAGACCTAAACCAGAGCCTGCCTCTCGCTGGGATTTTGGGAACTTCCCAAGGGTTTGCATGGCCCAAAAATCCAGGTGGGATCATAGAAAAAAAACCCGAAGAATCAGCAGAGCATCTCTGCCTGCTTGGAAAATTCATCCCTTGGGATGGCCCAAGGATGCAGCAGGACCCGCCCGTTTGAAGTTTTGTAGGATGAAAACAGAAGAAAATAATCGGAGAAAAGGAACAATTTCCATTTATCCCCCCTCCCTCCCGCAGCTCTGGCGTCCCTGGGACACCCGCGGATGCTCCAAATGCAAATTTAGCGTAAGGCTATCTCTGTGGGGATTAAATTTTCAGTGAGCTCGCTGCGCCTCCGCCTTTATCTGATCTCCCTCCTTCCCCGGAGCAGCCTTTTCCAGCGCCGGGGGG
>VRYO01000516.1:779503-802571 GCA_009812075.1 Sialia sialis
CCCCCTCCGTCCCCCGCTCTAATTTGCACTAATATTTAGGGATTTTTAAGAAAACGATGATGTCAAACCTCTCTGGTAGCTGTAAATGCCAAATAGCACTCGCAGGGATGGCTGAGGGCCTCAAGCATCTCGAGGGATGCTGGATGGGAAAGGGTGGAAGGCAGGAGGAGGGGGAGGCAGAAATAAAGAGGATTTTATTTTCCAAATCTCATTTTCCAGCCGTGCCAGCAAATTATTCTGGTGAAACCAGGACCAGACTGGTTCCATCATCACCAGCAGCTGGAAAAACCTCTTTCTTCCCAGGCTAAACCAGCAATATCCATTTTATACCTCGATGTGAACTAAACCTCTGACTTTCTCCCCCTCCCTTTGAGTTTTTGCAATGCGTCTTTGTAATTATTTTTGTTTTGTTTTTAATTTTAATGGTACCTTTTCCACCTTTAACTCACGTTCGGGAAAGTGTTGTACAGCGAGAGGAGCTTTTGATGTGTTTGAAGGATGATTGTGGCACTGCTGCGTGGATTAACAAGGAAATAAAATAAAATATGTAGCAACTTAATGCAGAATGAAACCCCCTGAGTCAGAGCCTAGTGTGTCCAAAATAAATCACTTTGTGCGGATAGAAATGCCATGGAAATGAGTAAAAAATGAGATGAGAGAAAAGACTAAAACCTGCCTGAATCCCAGTGGAGAGGTTTCCCAATGAGAAATGAACTCACCTTCTAGATTTCCAGACTCACAGCTAAATTTCTGCAGGATTTTTGGGGAATATTGGGGTGACACGCTCTGAACTCTTGTATCCTTTAAGGACAGCTGGATCAAATAATTCCTCTGGGCTCTCTGAGTGAGCTGGTGAAGCAGAGAAATTAATTAATTAGCTAAACACTGCAAATCCTGGAGTGTGCACAGCAGCCACGCACGGCTCTGATAATATTGGGAATATTACCCAACCCTCAGGGATGATTTATCCCCAGGGCCGGCAGGCTCCATCCTCTGGGTACTTCTCTCCCCGAAGGTAAAACTCGGGATTGTTTTGTCCCCGGAGCTCAGCCAGCCCATCGAGTTATCCCTCCCCGCGCAGGAGGGGCAGGACTTCCCCTCATCCCACCGGGAAAAATCCGCAGCGAGCCCAGCCCGGCGGGCACAGACGGCGAGAGCCAGCACCGGCCCCGGCGCACGGGTAAGGGCAGCACCCTCGGGTTTGTGGGGTGAAAAGAGAAGGAATTGGGTGCAGAGAAAGGTGAAAATCAGAAGGGTTCGGCAAACAGCTGAGCTGGGGGTTGGGGTGCGGAGAGGAGCCCCGGGATGCTCCAGCGCTGGGGTTTTTTAACTTGCTGGTGATCCCTGAGTTTGAGGAAGTAGAGAGGGGGGGAAATAGGATGGGAAAAACCCTTGTGTCGGGAATTTTTGTGGGATTTGCCCTCCGGTTTTGTGGTGTTTCCAGTGGTGGTGCAGCTGCCAACAGCTGGAAGGGGGACACTTCTCTGTGCTTTCTGGAAGGGGGGACACTTCTCTGTGCTTCCTTTAAAATAACCCCAAAGCTGGAGGAGTGGGGAAGAAAAACCAGGCAAATTAAATAAATCAAGGCTGGTTTTCATTTCTGAACCTCTGGGTTTGGAAGCTGAGGGGGGAGGTCAGGCCTGGCACCTTCCAGCGGGGAGGGAATCGCTGACACAGGGATGCCACGGCCAGGACTGCCGGCCAGGGGGGCTCTGCTTTGTCAAAAGCCTTTTGTCAACACGGCCGCTGCTGTTTCGGGGATGATTTGGGGCCCGCGATGGCTCAGCAGCTTCAGCACAATGGGTCTGTCTGCTCAGCCAGCGGCTGCGGGGAGCGGGACGGGGCCAGGATCTCATCCCGGGGCTCCCGAGCTCCGCAGCGCTGCGGGGAATGGACGGAGCTTTGCGGGAATTTGGGGAGTTGGGGGGGTTTGTTTGTCCCACGCTGCCCACCCTCCCTGCTTGGTAAAAAGCATGGGATGTGCAGTAATGAGTTAAATCACAGAATCCTGGAACGAGACATTAAAGATCATCCTCGCCATGGGCAGGGACACCTTCCACTGGAATGTACTAGCTACCTATCAATATCATGTATAAAAACATTTATGAATGCAGAAAAATATAATCACGTCATATAATACTTATTGATAGCATAATGTAAGAATATAATACACAACATTATCTATTATTTTATATTAATGGTATTTATTAGAAATTATTGGTTATTGATCACACATATATATATTCTATGTATATAATATATATATAATTAGATATGTGTTATATAATTATATATATATAGTGACCTGACAATAAATGAATATATAAATAAATCATAAAATAGAGATAATAGATAATAGATAAATAGAGATAATATATTGAGATAAAAGACACTAGGTTAGCGTGGTGCTAATAATACCAAGTTTGGGGGTTTGATCCCTCCCTGCATGTGTCACTCACAGAACCAGAGGCTCAGAATCAGACACTCACAGAATCAGACAGCCACAGACACACGGAACCACAGAATCAGAGACTCAGAACCACAGGCTCGCAGAGACTCACAGATCCACAGACCTACAGACCCACACAATAAGAGACTCAGACCCATAGAATCAGACACTCACAGACACACGGAACCACAGAACCCCGCACTTTCAGAATGAACCAGGCTGGAAAAGACCTTTGAGGTCACCAAGTCCAACCTGTGACTCAACCCCTCCGCACCAGCCCATCCACAGAAGAGTTGCACTGGATCCTCGCGGGTCCCTCCCAACTCGGCGAGGTTCAACACGTCAATGAAACACGAAAAATCCCCCAAACCAGGAACTCGGTCAGAGACGAGCGGGCGCCTCTCGGGCCCTGCATCGCTGCTCTCAGCTCCCCTCGTTGCTCCGCAGGTGGGGCAGGATGAGGCCCCTGGACCACGCCTGGTGCTGGTCGGTGATGCTGCTGCTCGCCCTCCTCAGCGACGCTGCCGGCGGCCGCCGCGGGGCCGGCGGGAGGAGCCCCGGGGCCGGGGGGCTCCGCGGGGGTTTCCGCGCCGTGTCCCGAGGCGGGGGAGCCCCGGGCCGCGGTTCCAAGGTGGCCGGAGCCATCGCTGCCGGCGCTGCCGCGGGCTACGGAATGGGGCTGCTCGGTCGCCCGCGGCCGTCCCGCCTGGGTCACGGCATCCCGGCGGCGCGGCAGCCGCCACCCGCGGGTGGGTTCCACGCCGGGGGCTGGCCCGAGCTGGGGGGCAAGCGGGGACCCCCCAGCAGAGCCCCCCGGCAGCGGAGCGCTGGGCTCGGGCTCGCCCTGCTGCTGGCATCGGGAGCCTGCCTGGTCAGCCACGGGCTGCAGCGCTGAGGGGACACGCCGGGAACCCCCGGCCGGCCGCGCCCGAAAGGCGTTTCCGAGAGAAATGACTGCCTGGGGGATTGGATGTGGCTTTGGGAGCGGGGAGAGGCTGGGCAGCCTGCCCGGTGCTCACCGGGAGCCGCACGGATCTGCGAAGCCCACCCGGGACAGCACCCGAGCAAAGCCAGCCCTGCAAGGACCTGTGGAAATCGGCACCAGCAGCGATGCCCGAGCCTGGATTCCCGTTGCACGACTTTACCAAAGACTGCTCCTTTCCCCGCAGAAGAGCGCTGGGACTCGTGGGGAGGGGGGTGTGGGGCTTAGAAACGGAGCCCTCCGCCTTGAAATAAAGTTTGGCCTTGACACATCCTCTGATTTGAACCAAATCCGTCGTCTTTAGCGCCGGGAGTCACGCAGGGAATGGGGATCTCCGAGGGACAAACCCTGCTTGGTCCCATCTCTCTGGCTTTGATATGATCCGTCCCAATCCTTGATAACCCAATTTTCAGCATTTCCTGCCCAAAACACACCCAGCTGTTGGACTGACCCTCTCTCAGGTGCTTTGTGTTCATCAGAGAGGAGGCAAATCCTGAGTGGCAGAGATGAAAAGGAGCAGTGAGGGATGTTTTGTCCTCCAGCAGTTGTGTTTTCTTCTCTAATCCCTGGCTTTAGGGGGCTAAACCTTCCCCAAATCCAAGTTTTAGCCACATCTCAACCGTTGCTGTGAGAACAGAAAATAAGGCCGTGCCAGGTGGAAAATTATCCCAAAAAAGTTTCTGGGCGGGTGTAATCTTATTTATTAAGCAGGTGAGTGCTCACCGAGGGTGTTTGTTTGTGGGTCATCTCTCCTGGGAGTCAGGGTTTTTGGGGATATGAATGTCCTTATTATTTTCCCAGGAGGGGAGGAGGTTGAGCCCCAGGCAAACGATATTTGATTTGGGGGGGATCTGTTGCAATATTCTTTTAAAATATTAAGTAATTTTGCTCCTTAGGGATTCAGCAAATATTTGGTGCAGGGCTGTCCCCAGGGCCCACAGCCTTGTCCAAACCATCAGCACCCCTGGCTGAGGAGCAGTTTTTAGGCTGTGCAAACCCATCCTCACCTACAACGCACCGAGGGGTTCTTATTTAATGGGCTGGTTTGAAAACACCAAATGAACCTGGCAGAACCTCTAACCACAGCTCACATTTGCATTTTTCCACCATTTATTTTGCATCCAGATCCGGATTAAGCTTCAATGTCTGCATCCCTCACGAGCATTCTCTGCTCCTTGCCCTTATTTGAGCACAGAAACGCTGCAGGAACGACCCTGCACTTCTTAAATCACATTCCCGAATTTTTCTTGCCTTTCCCCTCCCATCAGCGAGCAAGACACGGGGATGCTTCTGACGTGGGAAGGATTTTTCACACTGACACGGGAAATGTTTCCCACTGCTGAAGGGCAGGGACAGATGGGATTTTGGGAAGGAATTCCTGGCTGGGAGGGCGGGGAGGGGCTGGGATGGAATTCCCGAAAAAGCTGTGGATGGTCCTGGATCCCTGGCAGTGTCCAAGGCCGGGTTGGATGAGCTTGGAGCAGCCTGGGACAGCGGGAGGTGTCCCTGCCATGGCAGGGGTGGCGCTGGGTGGGCTTTAAGATCCCTCCAACCCAAAAGTTCCATTTTCCCCCGTTTCATTTCCAGCCCCGCTGCAGGAAAAAAAAAAAAAAATAATAATAAAACCACCCCAAAACTTCACACCTCCTTACCAGCCATTAAGACACTGGTTAAACAGCTCGTGCTGAGGAGTTCTGGGTCGAACACTCTGCCTGCAGAGCCTCGAGCATCCCTGGACGCCGAGATCCCTCGGGATGCGCTTTCCAGGTGAGTGGTGGAGTCAAAACCAGGCGTTTCCCAGACCGCGACTGAGTGAGCAGCACAGAGCTCAGCCGGCTCGTGGAGTGGATTTTTTGGGATGTTCAGCCGTGTAAAACCAGCCCTGTGTGCTGCAGCCGGGCTCGGACGGGAGATGGAGCTGTTGGCTCGGGATCCCCGCACCGCAGCCGCCGCCGGGATAAAATCAGCCCCGAATGAGGTCCGGGCTCTTGCTTTGCATCCCGAGCCTCTAAATCAGACTATTCCTCCTCCAGCTCTCTGCAAACTGGGCAGCTCTGCACCAAAATTCCTCTTTTTACCGCTTTTCCCAGGCAGGAAAAATGTATTTAGTTGGACTGCCTGGATGGGGGATGTTTATTTGTGGAGATAAAGCTCTGTGTGATGAGAGAAGACTTTAGGGAAAAAAAAAAAAAACAACTAACCTCAGGTTTTATTGTATTTACACTTCGGGGTGTATTTACATTTTGGGGTGTATTTATTACCATCCTGGTAAATCAGAAACTCCTCCGTGCATGGCTCCCGTGCGCACTCCAGGATTTGGAATGTTTAGCTAATTAATTAATTTCTCTGCTTCACCAGATCTCTCCAGGAAGCCCAGAGGGGTTATTGGATCCAGCTGTCCTTAAAGGACACAAAGAGTTCAGAGCGTGTCACCCCACTTGGGTGTTCCCAGAGCCAGGAAAGTTCTGACCCTCCCTGCTGAGCAGATGGCTCCAAAAATCACCCTGAACCCCTGTGATGGATAAAAAACCCGGGGTGCTGTGTGTGCAGGGAGGGAGAAATGTTATTTTTGAGCTCATCTGAGTGTTGCCAATGTGTTTCCCATGATTGGGAGGGAGGGAGTTGAAGATGGGGATTTTGGGGTTAAAAATCAGAAATTCATAGTTCTGGTGCTGCTGAGGTCAAATCCTCCCCGAGGGAGTTCACGGTGCAAGTGCTGGGAATCTCTTCCTGGTAATACCCACGAGTTCATCCCTAAAAATAGAGATATGTTTTTTCTTCATTTCTTTTCTCCCTCCTTTTGGATGGGGTGAAGCTTTTTCCTCCCAGCTTTTGGGAGAATTCCTCTTCCTGCTGCAGGGCTGCAGCTTGTCAGAGCTGGGGCTGTTAGAGGGAGGGATCCTTTGGTTGAGAAATGCAAATAAATGGAAATAAATCCCATTTGCATCGAGCGTGGGCAGCAGCTCCGGGGGGATTCTGCTCAGGTGAGACCTCACCTGCAGAGCTGGGACCTCACCTCGAGGATGTGGAGCTGCTGGAGCTGAGCTGGGAACGTTCACCTGGGGACGGGAAGGATCCAGGGACAGCTGGGGACAAGGGATGGAGGGACAGGACACAGGGAATGGATTCCCATTGGGAAAGGGGAAATTGAAATGGGATTTGGGATGGAATGAGGGTGTGAGGGGCTGGGATGGAATTCCCAGACGAACTGTGACTGATCCTGGATCCCTGGAATGTCCAAGAACAGGATGGGACAATGGGAGGTGTCCCTGCCATGGCAGGGGTGGCCCTGGCTGGGATTTAAGGTCCTTCCACCCAAAGCACTCCAGGATTCCATGATTAATTGTCCAGGACTTCATGATTAAGCAGGGCTTGGGTCAGGCTTGACGCCACTGAAACAGCAAATGTAAAAACTCCTTTATTAGACAGAAACTGGAATGAGACAGAAATTAGAAAACACTTCTTGGATTGCAACGATACCACTGGTGGGAGCAGGGGAGGAAAAAAGGTTAACTGGGATTGTGGGGTTTGGGCCAAATCTGGTGCTGGAAGGGAACAAAGGCTCCCTCAGGCCGGGGAGTGGGGGAAATGTGGGAAATGTGGAAAATGCCGCTTCTGTTCTGTTCAGCCGGGGGCTGGCGCACGAAGGAGGCTGCCGGGCACCTTGGCTTGATCCGTTTTAATTTGTACCAGACGTGGAACACTTAGAAAAGGCTCAGCACGGCAAATCCCGGGCATGCACCGTGACGGGGTTTACAAAACATCCGCTTATCACAAAGTATGGGGCACCTCAAAGCCCTGCTTTTCCGGTGGGTATCCTGAAAGGTTAATTTTCTCTCTATTTATATAGATTCGTATATAATATATATATATCTTCACTTAGCTTACACCAATGCAAAACAACAACAAAAAAAAAAAAAATAAAAAGGAAAAATATCTCATTTAGGACAGTGTTATTCAGTGCCTTGCAAAAAAAAAAAAAAAAAAAATACACGAGAGATATTAAATCGAGCTCGGTTCGACAAGCGCAGCGCCACGGATGTTACAGCTCGTCCCCAGCCCAGCATTGACACGAGAAGCAAGAATTTCACCCGTTGCTTCCACAGGGCAAAGGAATTACTCACAAATGTGACTTTTTTTAAAGCATCTCCCTTCCCAGCCCATTTTTCCCGATGCTGTTTGCTGTGGCAGCACGGTTTAGCCGATTTCAGTCTCTTGCTACGTGCTTGACGCCCCTGAGAATCCTTCCTGCTGCATTTTAACGTCCTTTAGGTCCGGGTGCTGAAGTATGAACACAATTTGTCACCCAGAGCATCCAGAATAGCTTTCTCTTGGGCTGTAACACCACTTTGGAGGTGTTTGGGGCATTCAGCAGCGTTTTCTGCCTCTATAGACTGACTGGTGCTTCAGCCTCGCTGAGACAGGGAGTAGAAAATGACTTTATTTTGGTGTGTTGCTGCAGCAGGGGGCTTTGCAGCGTGCAGGGTGCGGAGTGGCAGCTCTTCGTGTACACAGGAAAGGAAATTTTTTTTTTTTAGGATTTAACAGTTCAAATTGCAACCTGGCAGCTTGAAAAGCCCACAGCTGCCCCTCTGAAACGCCCTGAGGTGCTGGGGTGCCCCAGGGAGAGGGGGTGTAGGGACTGAGGGGCGAGATAAAACCCTGCCTGCTATCAAAGAGGATTTTTGGAAACGCTCCTGCAGGGATGCCAGGGAGAGCTCCCCTCTGCCTGGTCCCTCTCGGAGTGGCCCCAAGGAGGAGGCGAAGGCCGCGGTTTTGGGCTCCAGCACCGTCCCAGGGACACATTTGGGGTAGAAAAGGAAAATTTCATCCCGTTGCCTGAACCAGACACTCCGGGGAGCGCCCCAGGTGCTCCTCACCAAAACCAACCGCAAGCGAGAACGGGGCGGGGACCCCTCGGGGACACGGGTGACAACCTGGAAGCCGCGGGGCGCTCTAGTGCAGGGCGAAGAGGACGAGGAGCAGCAGGGCGGCCAGTGAGGCGTCGGCGAGGTGCGGCCGCATGCCCGAGGCCAGCCGGTACTCCTGGTACTGCTGGATGCACATCTCGCGGATCACCTTGGTCACCACGCGCGCCTCCAGCTCCGCGTCCGTCTGGTTGGCGGCCGCTCCGGCCTCCGAGGCGTTCTTCTTGGCGGCGGGGCCGATGTTGTGCTCGGTGACGGTGATGTTGAAGCAGTCGGCCACGAAGACGTCCTGCGGCACGGGGCCGCGCTGGTCGCGGTAGTCGCGGTAGTAGACCTGGTTGGGGTAGCGCGCCGAGTTCTCGTTCCACCAGCGATACTCGTCGGGGCTGTCGAAGCGATAGTGCATCCCCGACATCACCCTGCCCATGGCGTAGCCCCCCAGGCCCCCAACCACGGCGCCCGCCGCCGCCGCCCCCGCCACGTGCTTGAAGCTGGGCTTGGGCTTGGGCGCCTTCCACGGGTTCTGGTGGTAAGTCCCGCCGCTGGACGGGTTGTAGCCCTGGCCCCAGCCTGGGTAGCCGGGGTTGTGGGGGTAGCCGGGGTTATGGGGGTAGCCTGGATTGTGGGGGTAGCCCGGGTTGTGGGGGTAGCCGGGATTTTGGGGGTAGCCGGGCTGGCGGGGGTAGCTGGGCTGGCGGTGGCTCCCCGCGCCCCAGCCGGGTTTGCCTTTGCCCTTCTTGGCCGAGGCGAGGTCGCTGCAGAGGCCGAGGAGCAGCAGCAGCAGCAGGCAGCGGGTGCCCAGGAGCTTGGCCATGGCTGTGGGGACAAGGACAGCGTCAGGGCAGGGCCACACACCCCGGCTCAACCCTCCCTCTCGCTTGTGGGTCGCACAAAACGCGGCTGGGCCCCTCAAATCCAGCTGCAGAATAAACAGCGCTGGACTAAATGTGTGTTTATCCTCCCTTCCACAAACCCTGTATTTATAGATAAATGTAAAATATTTATATATATATACATGTATTTTTATATATTTATTTTACGTATTTTTTATATATGTATGTGAGAGTGTATTTACATACACATTTTAAATACATGTTTTTATACATCCCCCCAACAGAGCCCTGCTGTTGGCAATGGCAGCTTTAAGCGGTGAAAGAAAAGCTTTTGGGAGAAAATGCTTCACCTGAGTTAAAATTCCGCTTATCTTATCAAACCTGCCCGGTCTGAGGGCAGCAATGAGATTCCTGCTGTGCCATGAATGGATCCGACCCCAAAGCTTTGGATTACTCAGTGCTGCCGGGAGGGCAACGCCCAGCCTGGCCCCGGGGGGTTTCTTTTCCCAAATTCAACGCGTTTTACCCCAAATTCCTCTTAATGGGCGCCAGGCCTTAGCTGAAAACCGGAGTTTTTGGAATTTGCCAACATCCATTGACTCAGAACGTGCACTGACTCAGCGTTTGCTGCTGGCACTCCGGGCATTTCTTCTTTTTTAATTTTTTAATTATTTTTTTTTTTTTTAGCGATTAGTGGAGCAGCTTCCTATGGATTCACCCTAGGAATAACCTGAAGGCTGAGCTTTCCTGAGCAGCCAAAAACACCAAACAAGCCTCTGTTTAAACCAGAATTTTTCCTGTTGCCACCTAGACACGGTTTTATGGGCCACAAAAAGCAAATTAATCTCTTTGGGTTCATTAATGAGGCTTTTTCTCCCTTTCCCCTACCCCCCAAAAAAATCTGTCTTTATGTCCAGAAATGTTTGAATTAAAGCTCTTCAAGCCCAGTGTTTTGGGTGGGATCGTTAGCAAGACCCTAAATAAAAACGCAGGGGAGATGCCCAGGCGATGGGCAGGAATTCCAGGCTTGGCACTGCTTTTTCATGGAAAAATCTGGGCTCTGGAGCGGGTTCGCTGCCTCCTCACCCCGCAGCACCCACCCGCTAGGGGCAGGGATGAGATCAGGGGGGTTAAAAATAGCCAAAAGGCAGGGAAAAACAACCAGCTCCTCGGGTGCTGGGGGAAATTAAAAACGGAGGAGGACAGGCAGCAAAGTGTCAGTTTTTAAATTTAATTTCTGAGATACCACGTTCCGATGGGAGAGAAAAAAATCAGGCCCTGTTTGAGGAGGGGTTCTGGCAAAGCGATGGAAGAAATCGAAGGGTCTGAGGCTGATTCGAGAATTTTGGAATGTTGCAGCGCCTGGCAGCGCTGACCTGCTCCTCTAATTGCGTTTAGAGCTCTGATAAACAGGGCACAGGCTAATTAACGAGCGAGGAGCTTCGCCCCAAATAAATGAGCTCCCTGGCACAAGCTCCTGGGAATCCGGGAGAATTTTTTCTCCCAGGAAAAAAAAAAAAAAATCACAGATTCCTCTCGGAGAAGAAAAATCCCTCTGCTCGGAAATGCTATTTATGGCCTGACCATGACATTAATATTAAATGTGTGAATTCACTCGATCTATAATTTTTTTTTTTTAACCTTCCTCCCCTAAATTCGCCCAAGCGGAGGATGCTGGAAATGAGGAATTAATTCAGGTGGTTTGTGCCGGAGCTGATTTTTATCCTTGCTGGAGGAACTCTGCGCTCCCTTGGCGGAAAATGGAGGCTGCGAGGAGCGATCGCAAGCAGCAATTATGTGCTCGGTGCTGGCAAGGAGGAGGTTCCGTTTCGGAGGGGAAAAACCAACAGCCGGCTGCCAAAATACTCCTGGAAATAACCTTGGGAAAGGCCCCGGGGAGGGGGGCGAAGGGAGGTGGGAAAGGCGGAGGTGGGAAGATGCTCCGGGGTGGGGGAGTCCCGACCCTCCTGGAGATGCTGGGGTGAAATTTCCGCCCTGGGGATCGGAATTTCCCCCAAAATGTCACCTCTGGGTTTAAAAACGTCCCTCTCACCCCTTTCTCTTTCACTGGAAAAAAGACAAAACCCTCGGAGAGAAGAAATTCCCCACCAGCGCCAGCGTTGAGTAAACGCTGAGTAAACAAGAACCAGGCAGGAGCAGGGCTCTGGTTTTAAGGAGCCGCTAGAAAAATGTCAATTTTTCAGGCGGCCAGGGCAAGGAAAGAGGCAAGCCCCGCACTGGAGCTCAAACTCCCCTCGTTTCTCTGGATTTACCCCTCCCGGACCCCCGCGTCCCTTTTTCCCCGGCACTCACCGGCTGGCAAAGCGCTGCCCGCTCGCTCCGAAGTGATTCAGCCGCGGAGCTCGGCGCAGGAATAAATAGCGAGAGGGAGGAGCCGAGCCCGGCTCAACCCGGCCCGCATCCACAATCCATCATCCCCCATCCATCCCCTTACCCCGGGGAAAAGCGCAGCCCGCGACCCCCGGCTTCACCCCAAATCATCCCCGCCGGGCGCGGGGAGCGGCGCTGGCAGCCCGGAAAATCTCCCCATTTTTGGTTTGATGGAAGAATTCTCAGCGTTTGAGGCTGATGGTAAAATCCTGGAACGTTGCAGCAGTTGGATTTTATACTGAGGAAATGCCAGGGCTTGGGGCTGGTTTGAAAATCTCGGAAAACTGCAGCACGCGCTGATGGTTTTGTTGAAGAATTGTCAGGGTTTGAGGATGAATATAAAATCTTGGAGTATTGCAGCATCTGGGTGCTTTTATTGAAGAATTATCAGGGTTTGAGGCCAATTCAGAAATCTTGGAATGTTGCAGCATTTGGATTTTATACTGAGGAAATGTCAGGGCTTCAGGCTGATTTAAAAATCTTGGGAAATTGCAGCACGCTGAAGGTTTAATTGAGGAATTGTCAGGGTTTGAGGCTGGTTGGAAAATCTTGGACTATTGCAGCAGTTGGATTTTATACCGAGGAAATATCAGGGTGTGGGGAATGTTGGGAAATGGAAACATTTGGGTGCTTTATTGAAGAAATGTTGGTGGGATCATCAGGATTTGAGAATCTTGGAAAATTGCACTATTTTGATGGTTTTACTGAATAAATGTTGATGGGATCACCAGGATTTGGAGCTGAATAGTTCTGCATTTGGATTTTATACTGAGGAAATACCAAGGCTTGGGGCTGCTTTAAAACCACAGCACCTGGATGGTTTGATTGAAGAATTGCCAGGGTTTCAGGCCGATCTGAAAATCCTGGAATATTGCAGCAGTTGGATGTTATACTGAAGGAATATCAAGGCTTGGGGCTGCCTGGGGAAATCTTGGAAAATTGCAGTATCTTGGTGATTTATTGGAGAAATATCAGTTGGAATGAGGAGGTTTGGGGCTGTTTTGGGAATCTTGGAAAATTACAGTGTGTTGATTTTTTTATTTGAAGAAATAGCAGGGTTTGAGGTGGGTTGGAAATCTAGTAGAGGCTCTGGGAGAGGACAGGATGCTTTTAGCAGTTGCTGACTGCAGCTCCAAATCCATTATCCCATGGAACAGAGCTGCTCCCAGGGTTGATGGAGAGGAAATAAAACCCTCAGAGCTGTGGGAGAGAGGATGGATTTGTGTTTCAAATCTGTCTCACTCCTCCCAGGGGAGCAGAACTCACTCCTGCAACCTCGCTTTATGTCAGGAAATCCTGATGTTTCATGGGAACAAATGCCACAGAAGAAAATTAAAAATCATTGGATGGCAAATTCGGGTTTTTCAAAGGGTTTGGATACATGGCTGGAATATACAGAGACCTAAAGATCAGAATGGGGGAGTTTCCCAACTTTTAGTGTTTTCCAGAGGATGTCTGGAAGTGTCCAAGGCCAGCCTGGAGCAGCCTGGGACAGTGGGAGGTGTCCCTGCCATGGCAGGGGTGGCCCAGGATGAGTTTTGAGGTCCCTTCCAACCCAAATTCCAGGATTTTACAATTTTACCATTGCCAAAACCCTCCTGAGGCTGCCCAAAACAGCTGGACCAGGAAGGACCATCCTGGCTCGCAGAGCACATCTGGATGGAAAAGGGATTTGCCCTGGTGCTCCACAGCCTTGGGTTAGGTCAAAATAAATAAAAGTGGTTTCTGTCTGGCAGAGAAATAGGAAAACATGGACATTAATCCAGGCAGGAGAAAATGGAATAGGTAGGATTGAGGCCTCTGGAAGCTCTGCCCTACAGAGAAATTTGTTCCATGTGGATGAGCAGATGGCTCCTGATTGCCTGGTTTGGGTTTAAATACTCACCCAAATCCCATGCCAGGAAAAGACAGAAACCAGGAATGGGCTGGTTGGGATTAATTAATCCTGCATAAATCTAAAAATCAGGGGTTTACTGTGACAATTTGTTCCAGAAGAGGCAAATCATTTATCCGAAAAGAGCATTTACTGAAAACCATGCTGGGGCAAAACTGAAGAAGAAACCACTTTTCCCTCTGGAAACAGAATTTCTGTTTGCAGAAATAGAGACATTTTGTCAGATCCCAGCTGCACATCAATCAGGAGCAGCCTATGGATTATTAATGAATTTTTAATTTATCGTGAAAGTCATCAGGGCTGAAACCTCCCCACCGGTGCACGGCAGATCTTTAATGGTTTCTTTTTTACATCTGGAGGTAAAATTTGTCTCAGCCTCAAGCCAGGAGCTGCATCGATCTCCTCTGGAGGTTTGGAGGAAGTGGAAACAATGCAGCTCAGAAATCATTAATGGGATGAATTTTTCTCATCACACTGACTTTGGTTTAATGCTGAGCTGGGAAGGGAGGAAGGTTCATCTCCTTCCTCACCTCCCATCGATCTCAGGTTGTGTTTTTTTATCACTTTAATTCATAAAAACGCTTTCATTCACCCAACTCTGGCTTTGCAAAGGCAGGGAAGGCATCCAGGTGGTTTTTGGGGATGGATTTTGGGGTGATCTGGGGTTTGAGGAAAGGGTGAAGTGCCCACCCCACCCTCACTCCCTGGAGCTGGTGAAAAAAATCTGAATTGGAGCTCAGATTCCACTGAGTTCATCCAGAAACTTCTCGAAACCCTCTAAAGGTCAAAAATAATCGGGAGTAATTGTGTTCAGAGGGTTAAAGAGATGTGTTTTGCAGAGCTGGGCTTATCCCCTAATGGAATTCTCATCATGGAATTGTCTCTTTGAAGCAAAACTCCTGGATTTTTCTTGGGAATTTTCTCTGGATTCTCTCTCTGCATTTTCTCTTTTTTGTTTTTTCCTTTTTTCTAAAAAAAATATTCTTCTTGTGAAGATGATATTTGGCTGCTGCTTGGCTGAGAGCAGAGAAAATCCAATTTGGGGACAACCAGAGGCGGTGGCAAAACCCCTGGGGACATTTCCAGCCCAGCCAGAAGGAAAGATCCCACTCAGGATTTTCCCATCTTGCTTTGTAATTTAAAAAATTCGAGCCTTTATGAGGATATTTTGTGATTTTTTCATGGTCAGGCCCTTGTTACTCACTTGGGCTGTGCAGCCCTGCAGAGAGCTCTCCTTCCAGAGTGAAAAAAATTTCATTTTCAGCCCATTTTTAGTGGCAGGAGGGCTTTTCCATGCTCTGTGTGGGAACCTGGATCTGCATCATTATTCAATGTTCAGCTGCAGGATTGAATGGATGGCATTTCTCCTTTGCTCCTGAAACCTGGAGGTTTTTCTGTATGAAGGAAAAACAGGATAAAAGGACTGAAGAAAAAAAAAAAAGATAAAAGGTGTTCAGGTCCAAGTTGGACAGGACAGTGGAAGCTGTGATGAGACCACCCAACAATTCTGTGACTTATTTAAATTTTTTACCTCTTCTGTGAGGTAAAACAGGCCAGGAGGAGGAAATGGGAGCAGCAGGGCATTAATTACGTGCTCTTCCAGGGAGTCATGGTTATGTAACCCACGGTGAGGAGGAGGAGAAGCCCCAGCAAATCCCAGAGAAACGTGCCAGGGCAGGAAAACAACTCAGGGAAAAAAAACACCCGGCCAAACTTTCCACCCTGCTGCTTCCAGAGGGGTTTTCTGCTTGGCTCTGTGGAGAAGCCAAGGAAAAAATAATTCAATTTATGGCTCTGCAGCCAGGGCAGCCCCGGAGCTGGGGAGGAGTTGATCTCTTCTTTGTGGATCTGCTTCCCTCGGTGATGTCACTTCGGAATTAATTTAATATTCGTTTCTCTTCTGTGGGAGTGGCCACTGGAGTACAAAATCTTGGGGGCTGCACTCACCCTCTTGAGCTGTGCTTGTGGACAAGGCCTGAAAAAGGCTCTAAAAGTTCATCTGTGGGGTTAAAAATGTTCATTTATGGGGGTTAAAAATGTTCAGCCTTTGGGGTTATAAATGTTCATCTTTGAGGTTATAAAAGTTCATCTTTGGGGTTAGAAATGTTCATCCCTTGGGGTTAGAAATCTTTATCCATGGGGTTATAATTATCCATATGGGTAGAACTCTTTATCCTGAGGATGAGTAATGTCCATCCATGGGGTTACAATTATCAGTAGGGTTAGAACTCTTTATCCATCGGGGTTATAATTATCAAAGGAGTTATAAATCTTTATCCAGGGGGTTATAATTAGCAATAGTGTTATAAATGTTTATCCAGGGGTTTATAATTATCAATAGGGTTATAAGTCTTTATCCATTGGGGTTATAATTATCAATAGGGTTAGAAATGTTTATCCAGGAGTTATAACTATCCATAGGGCTAGAATTCTTTATCCAAGGGGTTAGAAATGTCCAAATGTCCATCCATGGGGTTACAATTATCAATAGGGTTATAAATCTTTATCCAGGGGGTTATAATTATAAATAGGGGTAGAATTCTTTATTCATAGGGTTAGAAATGTCCATCCAAGGGGTTGTAATTATCAATAGGGTTAGAAATTTTTATCCAGGGGTTATAACTATCCATAAGGTTAGAAATGTCCATCCATGGGGTTACAATTATCAATAGGGTTAGAATTCTTTATCCATTGGGGTTATAATTATAAATAGGGGTAGAATTCTTTATTCATGGGGTTAGAAATGTCCATCCATGGGGTTATAATTATCAATAGGTTTAGAATTCTTTATCCATTGGGGTTATAATTATCAATAGGGTTATAAATCTTTATCCAGGGGGTTATAATTATCAGTAGGGGTATAAATCTTTATCCATGGGGTTACAATTATCAATAGGTTTATAAATGTCTATCCAGGGGTTACAATTATCAGGAGGGCTATAAATGTTTGTCCAGGGGTTATAACTCTCAGTAGGGTCAGGAATGTTTATCCAGGGGTTAGAAAGGTCCCTGGAGCTGCTCCAATCTGCTCAGTGCTGAGCTGGCTGCTATTCCAGGCAGGCCCTGTAAGCTCCTTAGCTTCCCCTCCTGCAGCCAGGCCAGGGCAGATCCCCTGCGTGGGACAGTGCCACAGGAAAATAAACCTCACTGCAAAACCCTCCTGAATCACAATTCAAACCTTACTAGTCGAACTGAAATGAGCTCTTAAAGTCCCGTTAAAAATTGTAAAAAAATTTTATTTTTAGAATGGTTTTATTTTTTAAATCTGTTTATGTGATCTGTTACAGATTATTACAATTTTAAATTATTATTGCAATTTATTATATATATTATATATCATTATATACATACTATATATTATTATATAGTTATATTATTATATTATATACTATTATTTATTATATACATAATAATATGTATATGTATATACATACATATATATAATATATATACATAACATATTATTATGTTATTACGTAATCATACTAAAATTAATATAATATATTAATTATTTTATTATTATGACTATTTGTATTATTTTATTTGTATTTGTATTTATATTATTGTATATTACATCATATCATACTATATATTATCATATCAGTAATTATGATATACTATTTTCATTAGCTATAATTACAATATTGCAATCTATTCTTACAATAAACCACTTTGCACCTACAAAAATAAAAAATCTATCCTGTAAACATCCATTTAAAAATATAAATATATCTTTAAAAAATTAACTTTTACATTAACCGTTAACAGCCAATAAACTAAGTTTCAATAAACTACGAAGCAAGTAAATTCAAAAAAGTATCTTAGCAATCATAGAAATATCAATTACATAAATAAAAATTATATAAATAAAACCCCAAATATCCTATCCAACTTTATTACAACAATGCAGGTTCCAAAAATGCCTTTGGCCTCTCCCAGGTATCACAGGGGTGCTAGCAGGTAAAATAACAGCTTTTATTTTAAAAATAATTAAATTTAAAAAAAAAAAAAAAGGAAAAAAAAAGCTGATTGGGGAAATAAATTAATTTTGGAGCAAAAAGGGGTGAGAAAAGTGCTTTGAAGCGGGGGAGGAAATGGAGTTGTTGTGTTGGAGGCAGCGTGTGGATGGATTTCTGGGAGAAGCGGCTCCTTTCTGTGCTGCTCCAGTTTGGGCCCAGCTCTGGAGTTAAAAATAACCCCGGGGGCAGCTGCTCAGAACTCCAACAATTCCCTGCTGTGCCAGGGAAAAACTTCCCAGAAAGAGCTCCTTGTGATGGATAAATCTCCTTTTTCTGCTCCGAGAATCCTCTCTGCAAATCCCTTCCCAGAAATCCTGGAATTCCCGTAAATCCCCCTGAAATTCCATTACCCAGCGCTGGCTCCTTGGCAGGAAAAATTGGATTTTCTTCAAATTTTTTTTTTTTCCCCTCGCACATGACTCACCGGGAGGTTTTCCTTTCTTTTTCCTTCCCTTCTCTCCTGGATTATTTTGGACTCGCGATCCCCCCTGGGAGGAACTTTCCGGGCAAGGAGCGCCCTGGTGACATCAGGTGGCAGCGCTGAGGTCACCTCCCCAAAAATAACCCGGGATGGGCTCAGGCGATGCCCTTCCCACTGCTTTGGCACCGATCCTGAAATTTGGGGATTTTTTGGCGAATCGCTCCGAGCCCGGGATGTGTCACCCGGGATGTTGCAGGGACTTGTTGAAATTGGGGCATTGATATTTTTGGGGCAGGGAGAATGTTCTGGGTGCTTCTTGAGAAAAAAAATCTCTTTTAAAAAATTTATTTATTTATTTATTTATTTTTCCTGCTGCGAAAAGAGGTTGGGGTGGGGGGGGTGAGCTGGAGGAAGCTGGACCCCAAGAAATGCATATAATTAATTAATTTTTATTTAAAAAAATAATAATAATTTAAAAAATTCAAGACTGAAACAAGGGCCAGGTCGGAGGTGGAGAAATAATTTTAAAAGTGGAATTTAAAAATGAACTTTCAATTTTTAAAAAAAAAAATTGTATTTTTCTTTGATGCAGACATTTTTGGCCCAGGTCTTTGTCTTTTTATTCACCTGAGAACTCCACAAGCTTTTCCTGCCCTGCCCTGGGGAGGATGAGATGATTAAACCCAACGTGTAAATCCTCTTATGTGAGCTGGGGAGGAAATTTCCACCCGGATTTTCCCCTTCCCCTCCGTGGGATGAGTTCCAGGGACTTTGTGGAGTTCCACTCTCTTTTCTCTCTGAGTGTAAATGGGAATAAACAAAGGAACCAAGCTTGGGAAATCTGGTTTTATCCATTAGGATTTACAATATTTTGGAACAGCTTCCCATGGGATGCTCACCCTCCTGTCTCTTTTGGAACATTTCCAGTTGGGATGAAGACCCCAGACCCCACAGGACTCTGCCCAAAGCTTTGCTGACCCCTGAAGCATCACTTTGAAGGCTCTTTACAACTTTTGTCTTTATTTAGACACTAGAGAAGTTTCATACACCAAATATTCTATCATTAAATGCCCAATCTGCGCTTTGACCCTGCAAGGGGAGCTGCCTATGAGGATATTTATAAAATTTATATTTATTTACACACCAGGGAGTTGTCATACACCAAATATTCCATCATTAAATGTCCAATCTGCCCTTGGACCTTGCAAGGGGAGCTGCCTGTGAGGATGTTTATAAAATTTATCTTTATTTAGACACCAGGGAATTTTCATACACCAAATATTCCATCATTAAATGTCCAATCTGCCCTTGGACCTTGCAAGGGGAGCTGCCCGCAGGAAAAGTTTTGCCGTCAGCCTCCCGGGAGCAGGAAGGAGCCAAAACTCGGAGCGTGGCAGGAGGAGAAGCGCAGGGGGAGGCTCTGAGGATGCTCCTGCGGGGTTGCCATGGGCACGGCGCTCCCGCGGGGCCGTTTCCATGGCTACGGAGGGATGCGAGGGATGCAGGAGCGCTGCTGGAGCGCCGCTCCCTCTGCCGCAGCTGCTGGAAATAAACCCCGCTCGGGTTTATCCCGGAGGTTTATCTTCAACTCCCGCTGCTGGAGTTGAAGACAGCTGGCGTTCAGGAAAATTCGAATTTATTTCGAATTTGCAGCGTCTCCCCCGAGGGTCTCAGGGTGATTTTACTCACGCGGTGCCAACGCCATTGAAAAGCCCAGATAAAATTCCTGCCTCTGACCCAGGATTATGCCACGGGAACGTGAGAAACGCAGGAAATGAGGAAGCTGATGATGAGGGTTTTTTTTTTTCCCGGCTGGAAATATTTTGGATACAATCAGAGCTCGTTAACAGAGGGTGGGGCTGGGCCGTGCCAGTTTTAGGGGCTGAGCGGAGGCAGGAGCGCTGACAATTCTCCCCAAGGATTTAATCTCCTCAGCTTTTCCAAAGCAGCTCCCAGCAGCTCGCGGAGAACGCCAGGGCAATTAAATGGTGTTGGATCTCTGCAGAGAGCTGGAATTAGCAGGCAAGGAGCCCGCATGAACCACGTGGCAGCACAAGGAAAGATCCAGAAGTATCCAGCACCAGCTGCAGAGTGGTTTTATCTCGTGGTGCTTCCAGAGGATGCAGAAGGTTTGTAAAGGATGGAAATAAATCTGGCTGGAAGCAGCACCAGAGGCCAAAGCCCAGCTGGGGACAGGCTGTTTTACCCCAGAGATGGACAAAAAGGATCTTTTTTACCCAAAAAGGACTTTTCCTGTCCCTCAGCTGCCCCTAAAGCTGCCACCCCTGGAAGGTGCCCTTTGCCCAGCAGCTTTGGCCACCTGGTTTGGCTTCCAGTGCCTCCCCCAGCAAGCCCAGAGGGACTTTGGGCAGAGAGCAACGATCAACGCACAGAAAATGAAGGAATTTGGGTTTGCATTCACAGCAGGAGTGTTCATCCCGACCTAACACCGGAATCATCCCAGAAGCAAAGTCCTGCCTGCAGCCATTAATTAGCAATTAATAATCGGCATTAATATAGCACACTTTGTATTTCACAGGGTGTTTTCTTGCCTATGTTCAGGCCTGAAACCTTTGTGCCTCCAAAATGTTTTTATGGCATCAGTAATCCACGGAGTTTTCATGTTAAAAACAAAGGAAAATGGGAGCGAAACCTCTGGGATTTGGTTTCTCACAAAGCTGGGCTTGTGAGTCAGTAGGGAATCAATCCATGCCTCAAAAAAAAAAAAAGGAAGTTTGGTACAATTCCATGAACTCCTCAGTTGAGATTGAACGAAATTCAGCTGGGAATTGGGATCTTCCTCCTCCCTCACTCATTGCTGGAGCTTTGCTGCAGAAACAGCTTTAAAAGGAACATTTTGGGCAAAGGGATGAAATTCTCAACAACTCTCCATGGCAGCTGTGTGAGGCTCAGCTTCCTGCGCTGTTTTTAGGGGACAATGAGAAAAACAGATGGAAGAGGTCACGAGTCCCTTTTGTGGAGAAGAAAAGGAGGCTGGTACTCAATAGAAAACAGAGAAAAATCGAGGGAAGTGGAATAAGAATGGTGAAATTGAATGCTGTTAGAATTGCAGGAATAAGCTGACCCTTGAAAAAGTGTCCGGACTTTTCCTGCATTTCTCCTCGGTTCCGGAATAAAGAACAATTTGTGCCTAGGAATAGGAGTTGGGGAGCAGCACCTGGGAGAGCTGACAGACCTACAACCCTCTGAATTATTGATTTTTTTTATCAATTATATACGCTTCCTAGGACAGCAGGAGGGAGGTGAGGTATCCCAGGGGCTGAAATCCAAGTGGGAATTGGTTTAATCAACACCAGTTAACTAAGTCCTTAGAAGGCAAATAACAGAGGTCCACATAAATTGAGATAGAAAAAAAACCCCTCAAATAACTCAGATCCAGACAAACTGAGAGAAAAAAACCTCGAAGAACACAGATCCAGATAAACTGAGATAGAGGAAAAATCAACTCAAAGAACATAGATCCAGCAAAGCTGAGATAAGAAAAAAAAACAAAACAAAAACGCTCAAAGAACACAGATCCAGGCAAACGTAGATAGGAAAAAAACAAACCCCTCTCTCAGAGGAGACACCAAATAATTTTAAAAATAGATTTAGGAGCTAGAAATGAGCTGATTTCAGTTTTTAATTTACCGGTACAGGTAATGGAGGAGAGAAAAGTCACCTTTGAGAGGGTGGTTAATGATAAATCCTGGCTTTGCAATCATTTTCCAGCTCATCCTCACTTTTTGTTTTTTCTCCTACTAAACCAAGTGCCCTCCAGTTGGTTTAGGACAATTTTCTAGACAATTCATGGGTGATTTACCATTAACTCGAAGATCCTCGCTTTTTAAATCCATTCACATGCCAGGCAAGGAACAGAGATATTCATGGATCTATAACAAACATTTATTTTGGGGTGAATTCCTCTGCCATGCATTATTTGTCTGTTATTTAGAGAGGCCCAGCTTCAAGTAATAACCTCAGGAAGAAGATCCAGCTGAATTAATCTCATTTGTTTACAAAACCATTTGATTTGATGACCTCAAAGCTCTTTTCCAGCCTAAACAACTCCAGGTTTGTTTCTGTGATTTCTTTAATCAGTGGATGGACCCAGTAAACATTATTGCTTTTATGTTATTTAACATTTAAAGTCGATAATCCCTTTGCTCCCCTGCACCACCAAGTGGGTATTACAGTGCTTAGAATAATGACACTGCCATGAAGAAGGGCTTATAAAAAAATCATTTATAAAAAAAAAAAGGCAAGCCTCTCCTTTTTAATCATCCCAGAATTTTGTGGCTTTAGGCCTTTGGAATGCATCCAGCTGGGAGCATTCTGTTTCCTGACTGAAGCCCAGGTAAGAACATCACTTTTCCACACACCTCTCCCCACCTCACCCCCCTCTGACCCCAAAATCCTCCATTTTAACGCTGATTTCTGGTGCTATCAAATGGTTTCCAGATGGGCTGAGGAACATCCCCCGGGGATGGGGGTTCCTGCAGAAATCCTTGGGGATTTCCACTCCCCAAATCCCTTTGGAAAAAGCCTTTCCGATGCTGACCTCTGCCGGCTGAGGAGCTGCTTCCAACCAGCTGGCTCCGAGCAGCAAGAACCTGAATAATGCATAAACCAGGTGTTTTTATGGTTGCTGGCTGTGGGTAGGAAAAGCCTTTGAATAATGCATAAAAATGGGGCATTTCTCTCTCAGCTGGCAAGCAGAGAGCGTTTCGGGGAGGGAAATTCTCATTCGGCGGATCTGCAAACTCCTGCATGGGTTTTTGTGAATAATTTGCTGGTTGGACAAAGCCCTGCAAAAGCAGGGGATGAAGGATCTGAATGAAAAGCAGGAATTTCACACTGAAAAAAGTCACAAACTGGGCTTCTTTAGCAGACCCCCCTGCCAGGGGATGGATCAAGATGATTTTTTTAATGTCCCTTCCAACCCAAACCATTCCATGGTTGTAGCCACAGCAAACCCTCCTTCACCTGCAGTTCCGGCCCAGAGCCCTCAGCTCTAATTAAGATCTAAGTTCTAATTAATAGCACCTCGAGGCCAGGAGTGCCCCCACCCTTCAGAGAGAGGGCTTTTGTGCGCTGGTTTTGCGGGGGGTGGAGATGGGGGTGCCATGGGCCACTGCCAGGGACCTGGGC
>VRYO01000516.1:803571-818917 GCA_009812075.1 Sialia sialis
TCCCTCAGACCCCAGAGCCTTCATGTCCATGTCACCCCAAGGCCTGGTCCTGCAGCCCCTGTGTCCCTGTCACTCCCTCAGACCCCAGAGCCCCCTCAGCTCCCCTAGCTACAACTCTGGCCCCAAAGCCCCTCAGCCATGGGCTCCCCTCCTTCCCAGAGCCCCCTCAGAACCGTTCCCTGTGGATAACGGGAATGCGAGGGCACGAACAAAGGAGCCGAGGGCAGCTTTTTAGGAGCGGGTTTTAATGTGCCCCACAAGGCCCGGGGGTCCCGGAGGTGAGGAATTGTGGTGGGGCAGCGGCGGGCGCCCTTCCCTGTGGGGTGTGAGAGGGAGCTGGGGTATCATCCCCTCCCAGCCGGGTGAGCCGGGCTCCGGGAACATCCCCGATGGGTGCTCAGCTCCCGCGGCATCCCAAACCGCCGGGTGCCCCACAGCCGGGAAGGACGCCAGACCCCAAAGGACACCAAGAAAGAGACATCAGAGGAGCCCAAAGCCCTGAGAGGTGGCAGAGGGATCTGGAGCCCTGCAGTGATTTGTCACGGGTTTGTGGGAGCTCCTGGGGCACCGCACCCGGCAGAGCCCCGTCCTAGAGCTTGAGCGCCGTGACACGAGGGATGTGGAAGGGACAGGTCTCCTCTGACCCCGTGGAGCTGCAAAGGAGAAGAAGAAAGAACGAGGGATGGTCAGGGAGGAGCCCACATCCCCCGTCCCCGTGTCCCCCTCAGCCTCTCACATGAGCCGGTTGCGGATGGGGCGGAAATGTTTGGTGAGTCTGACGGCGAAGATGATGTTGGGGATGAGGAAGAAGGTGCAGCAGCCCAGGCTGAACCAGAAGGCGTTCTGCAAGGAGAACGCACGGGGCTGAGCTGTGCAGGGCAGCGACAGCCCCAGGGCTCCAGAAGGGTTTGGGGAGCCCCAGGGAGGGGAATCCTTACCCAGGGGTCAGCGATGCGGTCGCACAGGATGACTCGCCCATTGTCCAGCGCCGTGGCGAGCGGCTGGCACGAAGCCACGTCCTCCCTCAGCTGGAACGAGGAACAGAGACAAGGCGTCAGCCACGCCTGGCTGCTGCGGTGCATTTTGCTTGCGGGAGGGATCCATGGGGGGCCCCAAAAATCCCCGCAGGGTGACGGGGAGCACTCACCGTCTGCCCGACCCAGTTGAGGTACTGAGAGAAATAGCGCAGCTCCTTTCTGGTGAAGCAGCCGAGCTCCTGGGCAGGGGGAAGGCACCGCGGATCTTACCCCGAGTTTCCCAGCCCGGCTCCAGCCACCTCCGGGCCGGTATCGGCTGGGAAATGCGGGCTGTAGGCTCCCCTCTCTCAGCGCCGTCTCCTCCCTCTTTCCTCCTGGCTGTGGGGAATTCTATCCCCAATGGTTCATCCATCCCCGCCTCACCTGCCGCAGGATCTGCTGGGCTTGCACGGGCAGCCGGGCTTCCACCGAAGCCGTGGTGGCCAGCGTCCTCTTCACCCTCTCCTGGGGAAGCACAGGGAGGGCAGAGCATCCTTAGGGCCCGGAGCAGCGGGATGGATGCCCGGGGGGTACAGGGAGCAACGCCGAGCTCCGAATCGGGTCTGGTTGCCGGAGGGCAGGGAAAGAGGGATGTGCCCTGAGCAGGGGGATTTCTGATTTGCAACAGCAAGTCTAATCACTAGAGGACAGATTCTCCTGGCTGGTATTTTTCCTGGCTCTCCCATCACCCTGAAAATGGGGGTTTTTTTGGCAGATGGGACTCATGTGGCACTGAAAGTTTTTTGGGGCTGGCAGAGACGCGTGAGTACCTTGAGGTGCGGTGCCAAGCGGGAGAGGAACTGGACGCTTTCCCCCAGCTTTACCTGTGGGACAGGGAGGTGAGAAAGGTTCAGAAACCTCGTTTCCCCTTTGAGGGAGTGTCGGTGGCACCGCTGCCACCAGCCCAGCACGGACTCACCACCAAAGCCTCCTGCGACTGCACCGTGGAGTTCTGCATGTGCCACAGCGCCCGCGCCTCTGCTGCCAGCCGCCCGGCCACCGTGCTGTTCCTCTGCGGGGCACAGCGGGGTGAGCGTGTCCCCGTGGCCACTGAGGGCTCCCCTGCCGCCTGCCCCGCCGCTCACCTGCATTTTCTGCAGCCCCTCGAGGTTCCTCGCCAAACCAGGCAGGCTGGTCTGCACCACGGGGTTTTTCATCTGCGGGGAAAGAGAGTCGGGGGCTGCCCAAAATGGTGGGGGGCACATCCTGCAGCGGGGTCCAGCTCACCGCCAGCACCCCTCACCTCCTCCTGGAAGCGCCCGTAATCCACCTCGTCCACTCCGCTGCGGGCGAAGGTCTCCAGGTCCTGCCTGCCCTCGCTGCGGAGGAGCCGCACGTCTCCCAGGTTCGCCGAGAAGTCGCCCAGGCGTTTTTGGAAATCAGCCGCGTACTGTGCGGGTCAGACAAGAGTTCTGCAGGGCTCCCAGTAACCCCAGCACTGCTCACGCTTCCCCCTGCCGCTGCCGGCAGCTCTGGCTGGAGCCAGCCCTCACCTTGGAGGTTTTCAGGTGCTCATCCAGGTCGTAGGACCTGTCGAGCTGCAGCACCTCCCAGAGCCCCGCGCCGCTCTTGCACTCCCTGGAAGGCAGAGGGACATTGGCAGAGCGATCCCAAATCCGCCCTGGCTGCGCAGGAGCATCCTGCGGCGCTCACCGGTACGCGGAGCTGAGGTTGGAATCCCTCCTGAGGTTCAGCTGCTGGGTGATGTTCATGGACGGAGGGAGATTCCCGGGGGTGTCGATGAACTGGGCCAAACAGGAGGAGAAACAGGGTCGGGGTAAGGCACAGGGGGTCTCAGCAGTGGTTCTGGGGGTGCTCTGCCCTTGAAGGTGCATCCTGGGGTAGCTCATGGTAGCCTGAACTAATTTTGACTTTATTTGGACATTCCCACTGCGGAACCTCGCCCGGTGCGTTTGGAGGGACAGCCCGTGCTGAGACCCGCCTGTGTGTGGCACTGCCATGGGAAGAGTCCCGATCCCAGTCCCGCTCCCCCAATCTCTCTCCCAGCCCCATCACACCGAGCTGCCAGCTCCAAGCGCCCCAGGGATGCCCAAGGACCGGAAACAGCAATTAGGAACTGAATTAACAGCACAAGGGCAATTCCCAGCTGATGATGCAAATCGGAGGAGCTAATCCTAAACTTAATCTTTGTGGTCTAGGAAGGGACTTTTCCAGTCGGATTTAGGGGGAGGACACAGAGCTTTTGGATGTGGTCTGGTGCACGGAAGGAGAGATTTGCAGGGCGATGGGTGGATGTGCGGCCACCCACCTTATAGATCTCCTGGTTGACCCAATTCCTGCACACCAGCGTCTGGATGTTGCCCCCGACCAGGAAGGTGGCGAAAACCAGGAGGATGAGGAGCCAGGAGAACAGGAAAGCCAAGCCCACGCCACTGAAAGAGGGCGAGGAGGCGCCAGTGGTGGCTTTGCAGACCCGAGCGGGCAGGAAGGGGCCTGCCCGTCCAGCTGCAGCCCCGCGGCTCCTTCCCGAGCCCGGGCACGCCGGGGTGGGCAGGGCCTGGGAGCGGGGTGTGCCGGGCAGCAGGAGCTGCCAGCTCCCAGGGAGGAGCAGCTTCTCCCAAACCTGCCGGCGCAGGCGGTGGCTTCAAAAGCTTTTCCTCTGGGACGGCTCCCAGTCCCTCCCTTGGCTTTGCCTGGGGGTTTTTTGGGGGGGAGGATGGGAGGGTGAGATGGAAGAGCCCCCCAGCACCCAGAGAGATGCTTACACCAGGAGAAACTTGGCGCCAGCTTCTCCTCGGCACTCGTAGTCGCTGGGGTCCTCCCGCTTGGAAAGGCCGTAAGCCCCCAGGGCCATTCCCGTCACGTTGCAGGCGAGGATGAGGAGGATGATGGAGCACAGCACCGTGCCCGCGATCCACCTGGAGGGAGCAGCAGCAGGGCACACCCTCCAGATGCGGGGCCGAGGCACCTGGAGCTCTCTGCCCTTCTGTGCTGCACACCCTGCGCCCTGTCCTGTCCCCAGCGTCACCTGTACCGCTCGAAGCGCTCCACCTCCCGCAGGTACGGCTGGCTCCGCTCCTCCGCCTTCAGCAGTGCCTCGCTCGCGGGCCGCGTGTAGTCGGGGAGGGGGAAACCATCGGCGATGGACTGCACCTTCTCTGCCGTGCGGGCCAAATCGCCCCGCAGATCTGCGGGGCCAAGGCTGTGCTGGAGGGGTGGACGGTGCCTGCATCCCACCCTGTGTCCCCAAACTGGGATTCAGCGCGTAGAGGATGTCCCCACTCGGTGTGGCAGCCCCACTCACCCTGGATGACCTGCGCCATCCTCTCCACGGCCAGCTCCGGGATGGAGTTGAAGGTGCCATTGCCCTGCAAGGCAAGAGGGGGTGCTGAGCAGCTCAGCTGGAGCTGCCTGCCCGCGCTGGACCCACCCCGCTTCACCCCGACCCCCTAACCTGGCGAATCATCTCCGCAAAGTCACTTCGGGGCAGCCCGGCCAGCGCCTTCAGCACCTTCTCCACCGACGGCACCTTGCAGTGGGAGAAGGAATCAGTGAGCCCCGGGCCAGCAGGGTGAGGAGGTGACGCTGGGGGACCATGGCCCGTGCCCACCTTGCTGTAGTCGGCGCCCAGCTCCAGGCCCTGTGCCCTGCCCAGGACGCTGGCGCAGGAGGTGCAGCGCGGGTCGTCCAGGAGCGCGACCACGCGGTGCCTTCGTTCCCGCAGCGCCGGCTCCAGCTCGGCCCGCGCCGCCGCCAGCGCCCTCGCCGTCCTGTGCAGAATCTGTAAATGGTGCAGCGAGGTCTGTAGGTCTTAAAGAGAAAGCCCAGGGCTAGTTCACGCTGCTCCGCTCGGCCGCCCCGGCGAGGCTTTGGCCCCGGCCCCGGTGGCGGTCCCGGTGGCGGTGCCGGGGACAGCCGCGCTCCCGCCGTACCTCCGGCCCTGTCCTGCAGGTCCTCCAGCGCCGCGTAGGTCATGGCCTTGAGCTGCCCGTGAATGGAGAGCCCCACGCTCCGGCTGAGCCCTGCAAGGCATCGAGGCACCGTCACCGCCTCATCCATCCCCGGGGCAAGCTCGGGGTGCTGCCCGGCGCCGTACTTACCCCCCAGGTCGGAGATTATCTGCTTTCGGGGCACCTCGAACTTGTCCACTACCATCTGCACCCCCTGCCAGGAAAGAGGAGCGGGTCAGGAGGGGGCAGCAGCCGCCGGGAGGGGTGGGAGCCCCGCGTTGCCATCCAAAATACATTTTTAATGCAGCCACGTCACCTCCTCTTGCCTGCCAAACTATCCCCTGAGGGAAATGCGGCCATCCCTGGGAAGCGCCCCACGCCGGGGGCGAGGCCGCTCGGGGACCCACCTGGGGGACATTGGCAAGGTGCTGTCGCAGCGTGCGCAGGGTGGAGGGCACAGCCCCCAACCCCGGCTCCATCTGTCCCTTCACCCGCTGGCTGGTGACGAAGGCGCAGGTGACGCTGATCCTGCGGGGGATGAGCAGGCGGTGACGGCGCTGCCCGGCAGAGCATCCCCGTCCCGGAGGACGCGGCTCCCCGCGCCCAGTGCGAGTTTTGGGGGCTGATTTGGGAGACTCACAGGATGACGAGGGAGGTGAAGGACAGGCAGGCCAGCAGGCAGCGGCGGCGGCAGCCCAGCGAGCGCCGGTGGGCGCGCAGGCGGCCCCCGCAGCGCCGCCGGCTCCGGCAGTAGCAGAAGCACATCCCGGCCACCGGCACGGCCACGGTGAAGAGCAAAGCCACGGCGGCACAGACGACATAGCCCAGCTCGTACTGCACCACCTGCGCCACGGGAGAGCCTCGCTGGCACCTCTGCACCGAGCTCGGGCCGCCCCGGGTGCCCTGTGCCAGGTGGGAAACATCCCCACGGCATCCCCCGCCCCACGTCCCGGCTCACCTGCGACGTCCGCACCGAGCCGGGGTCATTCAGGGCTGTCCTGAGCAGCTCTGCAAAAACATAAATCATGGCACAGGTAGAGGAGGCCCCACCCGACGCATCCCCGAGCTTCCTGGGACAGCAGCAGCACCGGGACAGAGGCAGAATCCTCTTCCTGAACTCAACTCTTGGGGATCCCTGCAGCCGCTCCGGGCGGGAGGTCCCAGCAGCCGCGGGGTCGCGGCTCCCCGGCTCGGAGCTCACCTGTGGGCAGCGGGTTTTGCTGGATGAGGTCCAGGCAGCGCCGGACGAGGCCGTAGAGGGGATCGAGCGAGCTGGGCACGCGGTGCAGCGCCGGCACCCGGATCTCGGCGTGCCTGTCGGTGAAGCGGAGGACGCCGCCGGGGCTGGAGGGGTGGCACTGCTGGCTGGCAGCGGGATGCAGCAGTGCCCAGGCCAGCAGCAGCCCGACCGCCCGCATGGCTGCGGCCGTGGAGAGCAGAGAGCCGGGGGCTCCTTCAGCCTGCGAGCGGGCGGAGGGGCATTCCCGGCCCCGGACGGCTCGCTCCGGCTGGGCTGCTGCTCCAGGAAACCTGCCTGACGGGTCAGCAGCCGCACAAAGCCCAGACGCTGCCGTGGCTTGTTCCCCCCACGGGTTCCCCGGGGCGGCTGGGCTTGGCGGGGCTGCGTGGAGGCGTCTCCCAAACCATCCCAGGCCTGTTTCGCAACCCTCGGCATCCCTGAGTCACCGCCGCGGGGTCCCAGCTGTCAAGGCCTTTCCCCAAACCCATGGCAAACCCTCCCCGGGGTTTTGGGGAGAGGGACGGGGGATGGTGAACCCCCTGTCCTTGGGGGCTGGAGGCTGCTCCACCGCACCACAGCCACCTTGAAAGGAGGGATTTGGGATTTCGGGCATCACTTGGGGACTGGGAAAGCCCTTGTGGGGGGGGATCCTCGTGTGTGGATGGGGTACCCGGGGGTCAGAATCACTCTTTGGAAAAGCAGCCCGAGATCCGGGGTAGCAACAAGAGGGCAAAATAAGGAGGAATACGTGGAGAGGGACCCTGATGCCCACTCGCCGGCCGGATGTGAGATGAATTTTCCAGCCGCAACCAGCGCCTGTCTCACACCCCGAGGCGGCCACGGCTCCTTCCCAGGGCTTGGATCCTACTCGCCGGCATGGCTCGGGCGCTAATTACAGGCTGGGCTGGAAACGCAGGAGGCTCAACCTGATCTCTTGGTGCGGGGGGAGCTGCCCCGCTGTGCCCAGGCGGCCCCGGGGCATCCCGAGAGCCGGGACCCTGCTCGGCCGGGCGGGTCGGACCGGCCCTTCCCCAGCGCCGCTTGCCCACGGCCCCGTCTCCCCGGCGTTGATGCTAATGCAGGTGGTTCCCGTCCCTCTGGAAAAGGGGCTTTCCGCCCAGCAGCTTGTTTTTTTCAGGCTGGTCCCCACCACCTGCTTGGGAATGGGATGTTGTGGACAGGAAAATCCTGTCCCGGCTCGGCCTGTCCCATCCCGGGCCAGGAAAGCCTGGGATTTTCAGCACGGCTCGTTCATGTGTGAGTGTGTCTGTGCACGGCAAGGGAGCCCCGCTGCCCACACTGCTGCTGGGGCAGCGACGGGGATGATTTCCCACCATGATTTCCCAACCACTACCTCGATTTCCCGTTCCCACGGTGATTTCCTAACCCCAAACTGGATTTCCCCATTCCCATGAGGATTTGCCATCCCTCCATGACTTCCATGATCCGTGATGATTTCCCATCCCCATCATGATTTCCTATGGTGATTCCTCCATATCCACAATCTTTTGCAGGGCCAACAATCTTCCATCCCAACAAAGATATTTTTGGGGGTGGAGGTGATTTTCATGTCCAATGGGAAGGGATGGAGTGCCACCGCTGCCCCTGCCACACGTGTGCCCCAGTGGTGGGAGGGGATGATTTTGGGACGGTTTGGGGTTGGTTTTGTCCTCTCTCTTCCTGGCACAAGGCACAACTGCTGCTCCCATCTGTGTCTGAGCCATGGCAGAGCAGTGTGGCTGGGACGGGGAGTCCCAGCCTGATCCTGGGAGTTCCAGCATTTATCAGGGACACTGTTCCTGGGGACACCAGGACCAGTCAGGCGTGGGCTGGGGATGTCAGTCCAAGATGCTGCTGGGACTTGAACAGTGATACTGGTACCAGCAAAGAGACACTCACACTGGAGTCATGATGCTGGTACTGATGCTGGAATGGTGATGCTGGTGCTGGTACTGGGGCAGTGAGGCTGTTACTGGAGCGGTGACACTGGTGACACAGTCTTGTGGCAGTGATGGTTGGTCCCCAACCGGGTTGATCCCTGAGTGGCTCCGGATCGGTCCCGGTTCGGTCCCCAGTTTGGTCCCAGTTCAGTCCCGGTTTGGTCCCCGTTTCGGTGCCGGTTCGGTGACTCCGGTTCGGTCCCGGTTAGGTGGCGCCGGCGGCCGTGCCGCTCCGGGGCTGCAGTACCGCCTGTGACCGCTACGCGGCGCGAGAGCCCCAGGGAGCCGCGCGGGAGGCGAGGCGCTGTGGTGCGCGTGGTCTCCACTTGGGGGCGTGGCCTCGCGTGGCTCCGCGGGAACGCGCGGCGGAAGCGGAAGTGACGTCACGCAGCGGACGCTGCGCCGTCGCCATCATGGTGGGCAAAGGCTCCTGCCGCGTCCCGGAGCGGTGAGCGCGGCCCCAGCGCGGCCCCGCCGTCCCTCCCGCGCCTCCTCCCGGCCGGGGGCTCCCGGCTGCTGGGAGGGACCCAAAACCCGGCCGGGACTGGGCAGTGGCGGCGCTGCGTGGCATCGTCGCGTGGGTGCCGTGGGGTGGTGGGGTGGACGAGGAACTCTGAGGCTGGGAGGCTGGAGGATTTCTGGCCGGGGTGGGTTTTGAGGGTCTCTGAGCCAGTGGGGATTTGGGAGTCCCGGGCCCAGAGGAGGTTTGAGGAGGGTTTTGGCAATTCTGGGTCTGCTGGAGGTTTGAGGGCTCTAGGCTTGAGGGTTCCTAGGACTGGGAGGGAATTTGAGGGTCTTTGGTCCAGACAGAGTTCGAGGAGTCCTCAGGACAGACCATGGGTCGGGGATTCCCTGGACACGGGGGATTGTGAGGGTCTGATGCCAGTGGGAGGTTGAGGCTCCTCGGTGAATTGGTGGTTCCAAAGCTGGGGGGAATTGTGTTCCCGGGTCTGGGGGTGCTCGGGGGGCTCTGGGCTGGTTTCACACTTCTTTGTGCTCAGGTGGACCGACTACAGCCCGCTGGGCTGCAGAATGCCGGGCACGCGCTTCATCGCCTTCAAGGTGCCTCTGAAGGAGGTGAGGGGCCAGCAGGGTCCTGGGGCAGTTGGGGGTGGGTGACAGCTGTGGGAAAGCGTGGCTTGGTGAGCATTCCTTGAGGGAATTGCTGAGGGCCACAGCTGGATTAGAAGTTTTGGTCCATTTACATATTGGGGTTAATTGTCCAAATCTCATCCTACTTGTTTGCTGTCTTCAGTTCCCTGCTGTTTATGCTTTTGGGGCCTGAAGCTGTAATGGTTGTCCTTGGTTCTCAAGTTGGAAAAGGATTGTTTTGTCTGTGAAGAGAATTTGCTAACACTTAGGAAGCTCAGAGCTACATGCCTAGGCAGCACAGAATCTGAAAAATACGAGAGCTGAAACTTAAGGCCTCAAATGTGGCAGCAGCTGGGCCTGGGCTCTGCTCCCAGAGAACAGGGGACAGGAGGAGAGAAATGGCCCCAAGCTGTGCCAGGGGAGGCTTAGGCTGCACAGCAGGAGGAGTTTCTTCCTGGGAAAGGTGGTCAGGCTTTGAAACTGCCCAGGGAGGATTGGAGGTGTCCAAGGAGCTCCTGGACATGGCACTCGGTGCTGTGGGCTGGGGACAAGGTGGGGCACAGCTGGCACTCTGAGCTGTAGAAGGGCTTTTCCAGCCTCGGTGACTCTGTGATTCCAGATGTTTGAGCTGAATCCCTGTTTCCAGCTTCCACCAGGAAAGCTGCAGTGCCTGGATGTGTTTGTCACTGCGGGGTTAAAGTGTTCATTCACCCCGGGAGCTCTCAGCTGAGCTTCCCCTCAGCACAGACTGGATGAGTTTTAATGTCCTTTTCAGCCCAAACCACGCCAGGATTCAGTGATCAAACTGTTTTTTTCCTGCTGCAGCCTTTGCTCCTTGCCCAGATCTCCAGGACACTCCAGAGCAGCATCCCCTCCTCACCCATTACAACCCATCCCCATTTTAATAACTGCTTGAAAAACATCATTTCCTGCAGAGCTTCGATCGGAACCTTCTGCCAGAAGATAGATTTTCCCCTCATGACCTCATCAGGGAGGTGGAGGAGAGGAAGGAGGAGCTGGGGCTGATCATCGACCTGACGTGCACCACGCGCTACTACGGCCCTGAGGTCAGTGCCAGCTTTTGAGGGATTCTCCTCCAGAAAACAGCCTGCCTCCTGCTGTGGTTTTGGCTTAGAGGTAGAAATGAGACAGGATGCTTGTCTTTTTTTGGAGTAGAATAGCTGAATCTTTATTGTGCATAGTTTATTTTTATTTGGTACGCAGCGGTTTGTAAAGGTTTGCCGAAATTTTTACCTGCTTGGTTTTTTCTTACGGTTTTTTTCTTATAGTTTCTACTAATAAAGTTTCTCTTTGTTTGGTTTTTTCTTATGGTTTTTTCTTATAGTTATGTTTTTTTCTTATAGTGTTGTTTTTTTCTTATAAGTTTTTCTTACAAGTTTTTCTTATAGTTTCTATTCATAAATTTTCTCTTTGTACCGTTTAAAATTGAGCCTGTTTTGCTTTCCTCCCAATCTTATCTCATAGCAGAAAAATTTCAAATTAGTGAACCGAAACCACTGCAGTGGTATCAGAACTTTGAATTTCATGGGGTAGTAAATCATTGAAATGTAGTTGATTGGTTGCTAATGGCTAGTGTATATGTCTATTAAAGTTTTTTCTGTTTAGGCTTGTTTATATTTTTCTTATTTGGCATATTTCTATTTTTCTTATTAGTCATGTTTATATATTTTTTCTTTATGGGTTCTCACAGGATGGATTTTTTATTTTTGCACGAGTAGGCTGTTTTCTCACACAAATAAATTGTTATGTAAACTGATTCTTACTCTTATGATTCTTTTTTTATGGGAAATCAACAGGCTAGCTTAGTTAGAATAGCAAGGTCTAAAGTATGTTTTTTTAATAAGGTTTTATCTGTATGTAACACCTGAGAGAGTGGGGAGGGCCTGGCAGGAGGTAAGGTGAAGCCTCAGGATAAAAAAGCAAAGGGAGGAGAAATAATCCAGAATATTGGTGCTCTGTCCAGGGAGTGAAACTTTTCGTACTAAAACTGTGTTGTAACAGCCTTGCTGGGACTCAGTTCTTTCATGCAGGAAAAGTGAATTTTTAATTTACAAGACTCATTTTTGCAGACTTTGTGTTGAACTCTTGTTGGCTGATAGTTTTCTTGCCCTCTAACTCATTGGTTTAAAGGTGTTTTGTGTGTACATGCTAAAAGACTTTCTTCTACTTGTACTGATTTTTATGGGACAGATCTTTTGTTTATGCAGGTGCACACTTCTTTCCTTAGCAGAATAGTTTGTTGTTAGCTGGCTTTTCATTTCTAAGGCTCCTTTTGCATAGGAACTTCTACAAGCTACTGCTAGCAGGGTTTAAACTATATTTTATAAATATATTTATTCTTATTTTATGTTTTATATTTATAAAATACCTTCCTTTTATTATCTCTTTCTGTCTTTGTAATCTTTTGTGTAGCTGCTCTTTATGGCTCGGTGGGAAAACTCCTCTTCTCCTGGTTCATTACCTGGGATTCTTTAATTAATGAGAGTCCTTGTGCATTTTCTGGGAGTGATTGAGTTTTTTTCCTGCAGGAACTGCCACCCACACTGCTCTACTCAAAGATCCTGACCATGGGGCACAAGATCCCAAACAGAAAAACCTTCTCAATGTTCAAACACCTCGTGAAAAAGTTCCTGACAGCCAACAAAGACAATGGTGAGTGTGGATCTCCCTGACCCTGCTGCTGCTGCTGGGATGGGCCAGCAGGAATTTCTTTTCCTTCTCTTGGCATGGGAATGTCAAGGCAATAAATTGGGGTTTTCCTCTGATAATCCAGGGCATGTTGGACAGGGCTTGGAGCAGCCTGGGATCGTCCAGGTGTCCCTGCCCTTGGCAGGAGTGGCACTGGATGGGATTTAAGGTCCTTCCCAACCCAAACCATTGCAGCATTCTGTGATGATTTCAGATTTAATTGAGTTTGAGCTCCGGGATTGTGCAGAGCTGCCACAATTAACGAGCTGAGTGCTAATTAGAGCCATGGTGATGTGTGTGGCTATTTCTGTTCATTGTGTGACTGATGCAGATGGGCTCATTTTGGGGGAGATTGGAGATGTGGGAGGAGAAGCAGCTGAAAATCCCCTGTGTGTGTTGCAGATAAACTCATCGGGGTGCACTGCACACATGGCTTGAACAGGACTGGTTACCTGGTGTGTAGGTGAGTTCATTTCCAGGAGGAAACAAGAGGGATTTGTGTGATCCCACACTTGCGAGGATTTACAGCTTTGTTAGGGGGTGTTTTCACCCCAAAATCCAGCAGTAAATGCTGATCCTCCATTGGGCCACATAAATAAAGGGTTTAAAATTCCCTTTTTATTCCTGTTTGAATCATCACCAATCCCTGTGCGTTTTCATAATTAATTGTGTAATTAGAGATTTCTTGCTGCTCTGTGCAGGTACCTGATTGATGTTGAAGGCATGGAGCCAAATGCTGCCATAGAGTGTGAGTATCCTGCTGGCATGGGGAATTTTCAGGGAGCTGTGGGATGGCTCCAGGGAGGGAACTGTGCTTGGGTGAAGGGGTTAAAACCCTTCTGGAGGGTTTCAGTTTTTCAGCAGCCCCAATGGGTGACTTATTGTGGTGGTTTGTAAAGATTTGCTGAAATCTTCAGAAAAAAAAAAAAAAATCATAAACTAAAATTTCACTTTTTATAAACTATAAAAAAAAATCTTGTTTCCCTATAATACATAAAAATATTATAAAGTAAATATAACTGCTCTGACTATAAATATAAGTAAGTATTAGTGTGTAAAATAAACAGATGTTAAAATTACTAATTATTTTCCATATGTTTTCAGTAAGGGAAAAAAAGTAATCTAAAGTATTATTCTAATCTTTTTTTCTTATAGTTTCTAGTAATAATGTCTATACCATTAAAGTTAAGCCTGTATTACCTTCCTCCTAATCCCATCTCACAACAAAATAAATTCAAATTAATAAACCGAAACCACTATGTTATTAGTGTTTCTACCCAATTACAAACTGAAACCAAACCACTTGTGTTGGGGTAACTCTGTCTCTCCCCAGTGTTCAACAAGTGTCGAGGGCATCCCATAGAGAGACCCAACTACATCCAGGATCTGCAGAAGAGAGCCCTGAAAAAGTGAGTTGGGGTGTTCCAGGAGTGAGGAGAGCTGCTGGGGATGTGTGAACCTCAGGGTGGCTCCAGGAGGGGAGCTGGGAGAACACCCAGGGACAGCCAGGGCAAGGGAAAAATTATTTTAAAAACCACAGAGGGTGGGTTATTGGGGAGAAATCCCTCCCTGTGAGGGTGGTGAAGGGCTGGGATGGAATTCCTAGAAAATTTGTGGCTTCTCCATCCCTGGAAGTGTCCAAGGTCAGGTTGGAGCAGCCTGGGATAGGGGAAGGTGTCCCTGCCCATGGTGGGGATGGGACTGGATGGGATTTAAGGTCCTTTCCACCCCAAACTGTGCTGGGGTTGGAACCAGATGGAAAAACACCAGGCCCTCCTTTCCTGGGTGTGCAGGGCTCAAGTGTGAAAGAGCTGATGTGATCACTCTGTTTTTCCTGTGAAAACATCTGGAATTGTCTTTAAATTCCCTTCAAAAGCAGCAGTGAAGTGAAGAATTTGGGCTCAGATGCTGACAGGAAAAAAGGCAGCGCCTCAGTCAAGCCCCAAAAGCAGCTGGTGAAGCACCCCCAGCTCCAGCAGAGCCAGCCCCCCCTGGCAGTGCCCAGGTAGGTGTTTGTTTGCCCCTTCCCCTGGCTGAGCAGCCTCAAGGAGCTGCTCCCTCCCTTTGGAAACAATTCCAGATAGATTTGTACAAGCTGCAGCTCACCCAGGGAGGGAAAAAAAAAAAACCAAGACCCCAAACCTCTCTGAAAGTTATTGGGAGCCAAAATGCCAACAAGTGAAGCTCCTGTGCCTGGGAATGCCCTGCTGTGCCTGTAGGGATGAGAAGATATCCTGGAAGGCTGGCAGCTGCATCCCAGTGGGGCTGGAATGTTCTCCAGCTGGGAATTTTCAGGGAATGGAGTGCCCTGGGAGCGAGGTGGGGGTTCTGCCTCTGTTCCCAGGCTTCTCCTGGAGCAGGACATGCAGGAGGAGCTTCCCCCAGCTGGGATGTGACCTCTGGCAGCTCCTGGCTATGGGGGAGCTCCCAAAGCATCCCCAGTTCATGTTTGGGAGCCAATGCCAGCTTTGGCACAGCTGTTACAGCTTTGGCACAGCTGTGGCTCCTTCCCCTCCTCCCTCTGATGCCTGAAAAGGCTGACCTGGAGCAGAGACTAGACAGAGCAAAAGGAACAGAACAGGAAATTATTGAAAAGATACACCTTGGGCAGTGCAAGAGCCTGGCCAGGGCTGCACCCAAATCAGATCCAAGATGGATTCCCAGTCATTTTCATAAATTCTGTTTCATCTACATGTTGGGGTCAGTTGTCCAAGCACAGCTGCAGGCTATGAAGTCTCAACCCTCTGGCTTGCTCCCTTCCCTTAGCCACTCTTTCTGCTTTTTGAGTGTCCTTGATTCACCAGCTGGGAAGGGATTATTTTGTCCAACTACCCTGTGAAGAGAACTTACTAGCACCTAACTAACACCTTACTAGCACCTAATACAAAGTTTCAGAGTTACACACTAAGCAGAAGAGATTCTGAAAAATATAAAAGCTGAAACCCAAGGCATCACCTCAGGGGCACAGAAAACACTTCCTGCTGAAAACCTGTCAGAAACCAGCAGTGAACATCTCTGGGCGTTCTCATCTTTCAGGCTGCAGGAAAAGGCTCTGGGTGCACCCAGAGGGGCCCAGAGCATTCCCAAGCAGCCCTTTTTTGGGTACTGACTCCCAAATTTCCTTGCAGGAGCCCTGGCAGCAGCAAGAAGAAGCAGTGGCCTGGCCCCACAGTTGAGGAACAGCCCCAGGAGCTGGGACACGGGCAGCTGGAGCAGAGGCAGCTTAAAAAACTGGATCATCTGGAGCAGAGGCAGCAGAAGAAACAGAGGCAGCAGAAGTGGAATCATGTGGAGCACAAGGAGCAGATGAAGCAGAATCACCCGAAGCAGAATTTTCTAGAGCAGAGGAAGCAGAAGAAGTGGAATCATCTGGAGCAGAAGAAGCAGAAACATCTGGAGCAGAGTCACCTGGAGCAGAATCACTTGGAGCAGAAGAAG
>VRYO01000516.1:819917-831374 GCA_009812075.1 Sialia sialis
ACTGTGAGACTTGGCAGGGATTATTTTGAGGAAGGGGCTCAGAGCTCTGGCTTTGGGGAGCAGCTGAACACACCCACCCCCTGTCTCAAAAGGTTCTGGCACAGGAGTCTCTGAATCTCACAGAACAAGAGGCTCCTGTGGGGTGTGGGCTGGGAAGCCTCTCTGCCTGCCCTCAGAAAGAGCTGCTTGCTCTGGGGTAACCCCAAGAGGGGCTCCTCTCCTTTCCCTCAGTAATTCCTGATACACATGTGGCAGTGGAGGTGCTCTGCTGGCTCCCATCTGGATGACCAGAATAATTGTCTTTTTTTTTTTTTAATTTCCAAATTAAACTCGAGGTGATTTCAGTGAGGAGGTAATATAAAAATGGATTTTTCTTGGAAGGCTTTCAGGAAAGGTGTTCACTAAAGCTCACCCCCACAGGGATGAGGACATTTTTATATGTTCCAGGAAATTAGTGCCATTTCACAGGGAGTTGAATCCTTCCCTTGGCCCAGGGGGGGTTTACCAAGGAAAAACTGCTTCTGGTGAAGTAGGAGGAGTCTTGTGGAAGACTTCTGGGTTCACTGCCTCCACTAGGAATCCAGCAGCTCCTGTCTGTGGTGATTCCCACATGGATCAAGTCGTGGTGCATTCCTGGGGTGACAGGAGTGCCTCCCACAGCACAGGCAGAGAGGGATTTGGGATGATCCTGCTGAGTCAGGATGGATCTGGGATGGAGCCTCTTGGGTCAGGATGGAATTAGGATGATCCAGTTGGGTCAGGATGGTTTAGTTGAGGTGGTGTTAGGGCATGGGTTGGACTCTGTGATCTTAAAAGTCTCTTCTAACCTTGTGATTCTGTGATTTCCGTGATTTCTGTGATCTCGTGACTCTGTGATTCTGTGGTTCCATGATCCCGTGACTCTGTGATTCCATGATTCTGTGATTCCATGATCCTGTGATTCTGTGGTTCCATGATTTCCGTGACTCTTGATTCCATGATCCTGTGACTCTGTGATCCCATGATCCTGTGACTCTGTGATTCTGTGGTCCCATGATCCCATGATTTGGTGATTCCATGATCCCATGACTGTGATACCATGATTCTGTGATCCCGTGACTCTGTGATTCTGTGGTTCCACGATTTCCGTGACTCTGTGATTTCATGATCCCATGACTCTGTGACTCCATGACCCCCGTGACTCTGCGACACCATGATCCTGTGACTCTGTGATTCCGTGGTTCCATGATTTCCGTGACTCTGTGATTCCATGATCCCATGATTCTGTGATTCCATGATCCTGTGACTCTGTGATTCCATGATCCCATGATTCTGTGATTCCATGATCTGTGACTCTGATTCCGTGGTCCCATGATCCCATGATTCCCATGACTCTGTGATTCCATGGTTCCATGATCCCATGACTCTGCAACACCTTGATCCCACGATTCTGTGGTGCCATGATCCCGTGACTCTGATTCTGTGATCCCATGATCCTGTGACTCTGTGCTTCCATGGTCCCATGATCCCCATGACTCTACGACTCCATGATCCCCATGACTCTGTGATTCTGTGATCCCATGATCCCATGGTTCTGTGATTCCGTGATCCCATGATCCCACAACTCTGTGATTCTATGGTCCCATGATCCCATGACTCTGTGACTCCATGATCCCATAACTCCATCCCCACATTCCCAACGCCCGTGCCTCCCTCCCGCAGAGCCCCAGCACGGCCGATGTGTGTCACCATGCCGGGCCCCGGCAGCGCCAGCCTGGCGCCGGAGGAGCGCGTGCGGCGGCTCATCCAGGCGGGGAGCAGCGTGGAGGTGAGCGAGGACATCCCCCCGCGCCGCTACTTCCGCTCGGGCGTGGAGATGCTGCGCATGGCCACCGTCTACTGCGAGGAGGGCAACCTGGAGCACGCCTTCATCCTCTACAACAAGTACATCACGTGAGTGTGGGGGCGTCTCGGGGGGCTGCAGGGTCTTAGAGAGATGGGAGAGCTCCACAGCTCTGGGTTCTGGCCACAGCTCTGCTCCTGACAGATTTGCAGTGCCACAGCTGGTGGGACTGGCCAGGAGATGTGGGAAAGGTGAGGCACAAAGCCTCAGATGCAGCTCACACTGACCAGGAGACGTGGGCAAGATGTGATGAGGTACAAAGCCACAGATGCAGCTCACACTGAGCATTAGATGTGGGAAAGGTGTGAGACACAAAGCCACAGATGCAGCTTGCTTGTGAATGTTTCCACAATCCATAATCCCCAAAAAATTAGTCTTGGAGATCATTCAGTCCAGCCTGCTGCCCAGGCAGGGTCACCTGGAGCAGGTGACACAGAGCCAGGTCCTGGTGAGTTTGGAGCGTCTCCAGAGAGGGAGACTCCAGCTGTTCCAGAGCTCTGCCACCCTCTATGGAAAGAATTTCTTCCTCCTGTTGAGACTGAATTTTTGTGGTTTAGTTTGTAGCCCTCACTCCTTGTCCTGTCACTGGGCACCAATGGAAGGAGTCTGGCAGCATCCTCTGAAAGCCTTTTGGGATATTGGTATTATGGGAATGAAACTCCCTTGGAAACCAGGCTAATCTTGGGTCTCTGCCCCTCTGGAGACTTCTGCCAGCAGCAAAGAGATTTTATTGACCTGTTGGTCAAAGCTTGCAGGTGTTTCATCACCTCAGTTGGCCCTGGCTTTTCTCTAGCTTGGCTGTGACATCCTAGAGCTGGGCAGGGATTTTTGTGTCTTCCTAAAGGATCGAGGCTGGGTTGTGGTGTTTCTGCTAATCCACCTTCAGGGGAGAAGCCAGTTTCACTCTGAGCTAGTTTTATTTTGAGCTAGTTTCACTCTGAGCCTGGTTCACTCTGAGCCTGTTTTACTCTTTACTATGAGGTTTCTACGGCCTTCCACAGCAGGGAGTTCCTCCTTTGGGACTAGGGACCACTTGGGGATTTATTTTTACACCTCAGCAACAAAACCCAGCCCCCTCAAACCCAGCTGTGTGCCTGTGGCTGTTCAAAGGGATGAAAACTCTGATCCCAACAGTGCACTGTCCTATTCCTGTAAGGCTTTTTTCCCAAAATCTGTTCCTCCTGCTTCCACCCAGTGCCCATTCTGTGCTGTGCCCATTCTCCCCACTCACCCAAAGCAGGGTTGGCATCTCCATGGGCATTTTCCCTCCCTGCCCCCATGTGCAGGGTTGCTACCCCTTAAACCCAACACATTTTTCTCTGATTAGCTTTCCTCCCCACCTCGCACTTCCTGAGCTTTTATGGGCATGGTGTGGAGGGCCAGGGAGGCTGCGGGGGGAGCTGGGAAGTGTAAAACCTTTGGGAAGGGTTCCAGGAGGGTTACGCAGCTGGGCCCGAAGAAGAAACTGTTTAACTAAACAAATGAGCTGGAGGCTGGTTCATTGTAGCAGCCAGAAGAGCTGGGTTGTGTTCCCAGCAGCTTTCAAATGAATCTCCTGACATTTCTGCTGGGCTGCCGGGCTGCCAGGAGGGTGCAAAACCTGACCCCTGACCAATGGGGAGCTCCTGCCCTGGATTGTCCAAAGATGGGAGCTCCTTGCCACTGTCATTTCTTCCAGGGAAGATAGGAAGCTGGAGCTCAAGCAATTAGGTTTTGATGTTTTCTGGATCCAGAGAGCAGGAGGAGGTACTGGCAATTCATGGAGCCTCTCATGGATTTGCTCTGCTCTCCCTTTCCTAGGAGTGGGGCCAGGCTGGGGGATCTGAAGGTGCTCAGCATGGAGAAGAAAAGGCTCTGGGGAGATCTGAGAGTCCCTTCTGCTGCCTAAAGAGGGGTCATAAAAAGGAGAGAGAGGAGCTTTTTGCACAGGCCAAGGGGGGGATGGTTTTAAACTGCCAGAGGGCAGGGGTGAATGGAATATTGGGAGAAATTCTTCCCTGTGAGTGTGGGGAGGGGCTGGGATGGAATTCCCAGAGAAGCTGTGGCTGCCCCTGGATCTCTGGAAGTGTCTCAGACCAGGCTGGAGCAGCCTGGGACAGTGGAACATGTCCCTGTCATGGCACTGGATGAGCTTTGGGGTCCCTTCAACCCAAACCATTCCATGATTCCATAACTATCTCCAGGATTTTTAACACATTTCTTGTCACCTTGCCTGTGGTTCTGAGCACCTTCCCCCTGCCTTGATCTGAGTGGGTGTTTTCCTTGAATCACCAGCAGGAACACTCAGTTTGGTAAAGCCAAACAAGAAGGAAAAAAGTAGCAAGACATAACTTTGAGCCAAAAAAATAAAGAAAAACGTGATAAGACACAACTTGGAGCCAAACAAGAAAGAAAAAAGTAACAAGACACAACTTTTCTGGAATATTCGGCCTCCCTGATGTGCTTGGATCAGCTCCAGGAACTTGTGGGGGTGTCACAGGGCCTGCAGAGCCACCGGCTTGGCCTGGGTACCGGAGCTGGGCTTAAAAATAGTCCTGGCTGTGGCTGCTGGGTGCCAAACAGCTGCTGCTCAGCTGAGCTCAGGAGCAGGCAGAGGTTTGAACCAGCCCAGAATCCTGGCCCTGAGAGGTTTTGGTCTTGCCAGGCCCTCAGCAGGGTTGTCCATAGGAAACATGAGCTGTTCCAGCCCTTCCTCTGCCACTGGAGTTTTCCTCTGCCTGCCTGAGCCCTCCTCTCATCCTCCTGCCCACTTTTTTCCCCCATTTCCTGACTTGTGGAAAGCCAGCTGTCTCTGCTGGTTTTTCCATCCTGCCCAGGCCAGCATCTGCTCTTAATCCTTCCTAATTAATCCCTTCCATTTTAATCTACAAGCTGCTGGCAGCGCTCAGGGCCTTGTTGTGTCTCCTCAGCACAGTGACCTACTTCACACCCCCAGCTGGGAGCAGGGACCTCTCTGGGGCTTTGGGAGGGAGCCACGGCCTCTCCAGGGCTCCAGTCTGTGCCCTGGCTGTGCTGATCCTGCATCCTCACCAGGAGCATTCAGGGAGGCAAAAAGTCCTTCCTTGTCCCTGAGGGCTTGGAGCAGCTGGCTTTGTTTACTGCACACACAGAGGTTTCTCAGAATTTCTGTGCCCTCTCAGTTTTTCCTGCTTGGCTCTACTTGGTTGGTTTGTTCTGCTCTCTGTGGCATAGTCTTTTCCCTTTCTCCCTTTTTTCCCTTTTTCCCTTTTCCCCTTTTCCCTGTGTCTGGGCCGGAGGCTGGAACATCCTTCTGTGGATGCTGAAGCAGGAAGGAGGGCAGGGATTTGAGGTTATCCCTAAAGCTTTGTGGATGCCCAGAGCCACCTAAGGGCCTGGCTAAGCTCACCCTGAGCACTCTGTCACCGCTGGGGACTTGGTCACAGATTAACTCAAGGTGTCTCCAGCCCTGGGAGCCTCAGAGAGCTGAGGCAGAGTGAACTGCCCTTTGTTTGTGGGATTTTCTCCTTGTCTTAGTGCTTGTAGAACTCCATGGAAGGATCTCATTATGGCCTTCCAGCACTTAAAGGAGGCTTCTAAAAAAGACAAGAGGCACTTTTTGACCTGGGCAGTGGCAGGACAAGGGGAACAGCAGAGCTATAGATTGGATGTTAGAAAGAAATTCTTCCCTGTGAGGGTGGGGAGGCACAGGGTGCCCAGAGCAGCTGGGGGTGCCCCTGGATCCCTGGAACTGTCCCAGGCCAGGCTGGGATGGTGGAAGCTGAGTGGGATGGTGCTGAGCTCAGTCTTGATTTCCATCCCCAAAGCCAGGATTCTCCCTCCTGCCTGGAAAACCTGGGGTGCTCAGGTTGCAGAGCTCAAAGGGCTCCTGGTGCAGCAGCTGGAGCTGTTGGGAACTTGCTTTTTGCTTTTAGCTCACCTGCAAGTTTCCCCTGGCCAAGGTCTGATTTAATTTCCCCTCCTGCACAAACTCTCTGTCCCTCCATGCAGAAGGACGTGGAGCTCTGAGTCAGCTGAGTCCTTGAGCTCGGGTGGAATCCTGGGATGCTCCCTGGTGTTGGCAGGTGCCCAAGCACCTCCCTGAGTCACCTTGGTGCCCTTGGTAGTTTAGACCAGGTTATTAATGGTTTCTCTTCAAAACAAATGAGTTTATCCCTGAGGATCACCTCCAGAGGCCAGGTGGAAGGAAAACCTGTGTGAGACTCCCTTGGGATTGAGTGAGATCTGAATGCCATGCAGAGCTCCCAGGGCTGTTATGGGGTGGAGGGTTCCTGCAGACACACAGACTGCCCTGAGAGGGAGCCCAGGGATCCCCCAAAACACCACTGAGTGTCCTGAGCTGCAGCTTCTGTCCCGTTTTTCCAGGCTCTTCATCGAGAAGCTGCCGCAGCACCGCGATTACAAAAGCGCCATCATTCCTGAGAAGAGGGAGACGGTCAAAGTAAGTGGGGACAGCACTAATTCTGGAATAGGAATGTGCTCAGGATCATGGCCCTTGGGCTCCCGTGGCTCTGGGATGAGTGATCCACACAAATGCTGAGAAGCTTTGGCTTGGCCAGGCAGTTCTGACCCCTTGGGAGTTCAGTTCTGGGCCCCTCGCTCCAAGAAATCCGTTGCAGGGAAGGGAATGGAGCTGGGGAGGGGTCTGGAGCCCCAGAAGCAGCTGAGGGAGCTGGGAAAGGGGCTCAGGAGGAACCTTGTGTCTCTGCACAACTCCCTGGCAGGAGAGGGCAGCTGGGGTTTGGGCTCTGCTCCCAGGGAACAGGGACAGGACGAGGGGAAACGGTCTCACATTGCACCAGGGGAGGCTGGAGTTGGATACTGGGAAAATTCCTTCCCCAGAAACATTGTCCAGCTCTGGCAGCAGCTTCCACCATACCTGGAAGTGTTTCAAAACACCTGGGGACACAGATCAGTGGTGGACATGGCAGTAGCAGGGGAATGGTTCAACTCGATGATCTTGGAGGTATTTTCAAACCTAAACAATTCCACAGTTCTCCAGATTATGGTTTGGGGGATTCTTACCCCGTTGCACTTGGACTGGACTGGTTGTGGTGTCCAGATTACCTCCTGTTGAGCACTGAGGTGTCCTTTCTTCCCTGTTCAACTTCCTGCTTTTTAAAGACCATGTGTGGTTCATGCTGGATGTCCCAAGCAGTGATTTTCCAGGGAACCCTTGGAGGTTCTTCCCAGCCACAAGAAGCTGCAGCTCCTCTTCTCAGTGCTCAGGAGGAAAGGACAGCACTGCCTGAGCTCTTGCTCAGTGATTTTGATGGTGGTTTTTGGACTCTTCAACTGCTGGGGTTTTGTTTCCCAAGCTGATGCTGTGTTTCCTCCCCCAGAAACTGAAGGAAGTAGCCTTTCCCCGAGCCGAAGAGCTCAAGGAGGAGCTGCTAAAGAGGTACGCCAAGGACTATGCTAAGTACAAGGAGCAGGAGGTGAGTGACAGGAGACTGGAGGCCTGTGCTCCCCTGGAGCCCCTCAGCCTCTCAGGGTTTAGAAGCTCCAGGGCTCCCTGGGTGCTTGGGAATGTCCAGTCTGGGTGGCCCCAACTTTTTCCAGGCTTGTCCCCTGCTGTCACTGCGGGTGGCTCTGTCAGAGGTATCCCTGGCTCTTCATCCTGAGCCAGCCTGAGCTGCTTGCTTGGGTTCTCTCTGTCCCAACACCACATCCAGGTCTTACAGTCCAGTAACTCAGCATGGGCAAGGATCTGGAGTTCTGTGGGCAAAGTAATCACCTCTGCAGTTTAGCTCTGGATGAGTGTGACTTTAGAGACAGGACAGAGGAGATCAACCTGGATTATAATTCCATGGAAGAGGGAGGGTAAAGCAGTGGTTTTCCTACCCGTGGTCCAGCTGGCTCTGGGTCTGTCTCTTGCAAACTGAAGTTTCCTTGCAGAAGATGCTGTTTGCTGGTGACCTTTTGCAGATCCTTTAGGAATAACCTGGGAATAGCTGGGGGTCTGCAGAGGCTTTGTGTTCTACCCCGGGCCGGTGTCCCCCCCTCTGCTCCTGTCCCTGGGCATGTTCCTCCTTGGAGCAGGAGGAGGAAGAGTAATTTGCACACACTTGGGCTTTGCAGCAGCAGCTGGAGGAGGAGAAGACTCGGGTAGCCCTGATGAAGCAGCAGCAGGCAGAGCAGGAGCAGTTCCACGCCTTCGAGGAGATGATCCGGCGGCAGGAGCTGGAGAAGGAGCGCCTGAGGATAGCGCAGGAATTTGGAAAGCCAGAGCCAGAGTCTATGGATGGACCCCTCATCCCTGGCGTGGAAAAGCCCCCAACAGACTTAATCCCAAAGGTCCCAGTCTCTCCAGTTCACCCAGCAAGTCCATCAGCAGGGACTGTCCCGTCCAAACCTCCTGTTGTGGACAGATCTTTGAAGCCCAGTGCTTTGGGGAGCACAGAGAACAGTTAGTACCTCTTGGAGCATCCCTTCTCCCCTGCTGGGGCTCAGCCAAACATGGCCACTTTCTCTGGGAGCCTCTTGGAGTGACCTGATCATGGCTCCATCCCTGCTGGGTGTTTGCTGCCCCGAGTCACTGCGTGTTGTGCAGTGAATGCTCACAGGGCTGGCGGAGCTGGCTCCTCTTCTGAATGTGCCCTCCCTGCTCTTCCAGCCCAGTCTCTCTGCTGTTCCAGGGTCTGCAGCCTGTTTGCCTTTCCCCCATCCAAATACTTGCTGGAGATTGGGGTTTAGCTCCTGGCTGGGCTGACTGAATCCTCCTCCAGACCAAATTCCCCTAAATATGGTTCCAAAATACTGATTCTGAGATGTCCAGTGGCTGAGTCTTGCTCAGCAACACTTCCTGCTTTAAATAACATTTTCTGAGGGTGTGTGATTTAATTTTTGCTAACAAAACACTTCTTTTGACCCCCTGCTAGAGGATCCTCCCCCTCTCCCTCTCGCTTTCCCTGTTCTGAGAGAGGTGGTGCCTGTCCTTTATCAAGTGTCACAGTGACACATTTCCCTGAGCCTGCCACTGGAAGGGAACCTTATCTTCCCAGGTGGATTTTCTCCATCTCATCCCTTCAGATCCTGCCCTGAGGGACCACTTCTGCAGCCTTCCTGACTGTGCTGCCCTCCTCCCCACAGATGCAGGTGTGGATGTCCTTCGCCAGGTGATTGTCCCCAGGGAGCTGTGCCACAAGTTCCTGCAGCTGGCTGATGCCAACACGGTGCGGGGCGTGGAGACCTGCGGGATCCTCTGCGGGAAGCTGGTAAGGAAACAACCCCAGTGGAGACCCCAAAAGTGGCACAGGGCCTGTTTGTCACAGTGCCACGGCTTTGGAAGTGGCTCAAGGACTCTGGAGTTCTTCAGTGTGGTGTCAGGCTTTGGTGTGAGTGTTAGGGATGATGTTCCTCTCCCTTTCCTTGTTTTTGGGTTAGGGTTTCCCCACCCCAAATCCCTATTCAGCTTCCTCTCTCCCATTAGTGACATTCCTGGTGGCAGGCAGCTCCAGGCACTTGTCCTTTGGGTGGCCCAGCTGGTGGCCCTCATGCAGGACACTGTTCTCCCCCAGACTTTGCGTGCCTAGGTTTTGTTGGCAGCTCCAGCCCATCTGCCCTGAGTCAATCCCAGAAGTTTGCTAAATTGTTTGATGTAGCAACTTCCTGCAGTCCAGCTGCTTCCAGACACTGGGGATGGTTTAGGGATGAGGCATCATCCCCTTTTGAGTGGAGAGCTGGGTTTGGGGGGTGTCCAGGACTTCTCTGAGCTCCTGTGGGTGCTCTGCACAGCAGGGAGAACGAAACAGGAAGAAAATCCTGCAACTCCTCTGTCAGTAACTTGGAGCTGCACCTTCAGATGGGTGCTGGAGCATCCATGGGCTTGTTCCAAGGCTTAGGAAATTCCCTCATGTCCAGGAGGGTTACAGCCTCACATGCTGCCACTGCCTTGCAGATGAGGAACGAGTTCACCATCACCCACGTCATCGTCCCCAAGCAGCTGGGAGGCCCTGACTCCTGCACCACAGAGAACGAGGAGGAGCTCTTCATCATCCAGGACCAGCATGGCCTCGTCACCCTGGGCTGGATCCACGTGAGTCTCCTTGCCCTGGCACTTCCCTGGCTCCAGCCCCAAGGAGAGGGGCTGCTGGAGAAGTTACTGGAGGAGATGGCAGGGAATGGGCAGCAGCCTCTGGTTGGGTTTCTCTCTCTGGTACAGTCTTGTTCACTGCTCTGATGGAGAAATCCAGGCCTGGGTAATGTTTGGGTCCCTTCCTAAAGCATCAAGCCCTTTGAAAGGAAGGGAGGAAAGGTTTAGGTGAAATATTGGGAAGAAACTCTTCCCTCTGGCACAGGGAAGCCATGGCAGCTCCTGGATTTCTGGAAGTGTCCAAGACCAGGCTGGACAGGGCTGGGAGCACCCTGGGATAGTTAAAGGTGTCCCTGGCATGGCAGGGATGGCACTGGATGGGCTTTAAGGTCCCTCCAACCCAACCCATTCTGGGATTCTCTGGAAGTGGATCTCAAACATGAAGGTCACGTTTCCTCCAGCCAAAAGCCAACTCTGGTGGTTCTGTGGGGGCACCTCGAGCCCCTTTCCTAGAGGGACACATCTCCCACAGTGTGTCCCTGTGCTGCTGTGCTGTGAGCTGTGCCAGCTGCAGGCTCCTCCCCAGCTGCCCCGTGTCCCCACGGAGCCTTTGGCAGTCAGATCCGTGCCAAGCAAAGCTGAGTAATCTCTCGAAAGCAGCAGCTGCCTGAGGGCTTGGGCAGGGAAATGTTGCTGCTCTGAGTGCCTGCTCCAGGGCCACCTCTGCAGGGACAGCCCTGCCACATTCGGGTTGTGCAGCCCTCCATGGAATGTGATATCCTCCACAGAATGTGATATCCTGGAGTGCTGTGGCACCGTGGGATGTGCTGAGCCCCTAGAGCTGCACTTCAGGAATGTGTGAAGTGCCCTGCAAGGACATTGTTGTGGCTTCGAGGTGTGATTTTCCACGTGGCAGGAATGTAGAGCTCCTTTTGTAGGTAACACACACTTTAGGACAATCCAAAGGGGCTACAAGAGAGCTGGAAAGGACTTGGAACAAGAGCAGGGAGTGTGATAGGACAAGGGGGAATGGCTTCCCACTGCCAGAGGCAGGGTTAGATGGAATATTGGGAAGGAATTCTTCCCTGTGAGGCTGGAAAAGGGCTGGGATGGAGAATCTATAGCTGCCCCTGGATCCCTGGAAGTGCCCAAGGGCAGCTTGGACAGGACTTAGAGCAATCTGTGACAGTGGGAGGTGTCCCTGTCCCTGGCAGTGGTGGCACTGGATGAGTTTTAAGGTCTCTCCCACCCAAACCACTCCACAATTCCACCCAAGGTGTGTCCCCTGTGCCCTGCAAGGAGCTGTCTCTCCACAAGGTTCCCTGGCAGATCCCTCAGGAGGATTTTCCTGGCCTGCTGTAACTGCTGTCCCTGTGTCCCTGTTGCAGACCCACCCCACCCAGACAGCCTTCCTGTCCAGTGTGGACCTGCACACCCACTGCTCCTACCAGATGATGCTGCCAGAGTCCATCGCCATCGTGTGCTCTCCCAAATACCAGGAGTGAGTATGGATTGCAGGAGTGAGGGTGGATGATTCCAGGAGTGAGGATGGATTGCAGGA
>VRYO01000516.1:857821-873571 GCA_009812075.1 Sialia sialis
TTTTTTGTTTCCCCCCCCCCCCAACTTCTTTCCCTTCCTCTGTTTAAGGCATTTAAACTAGGGGATGGAGAGGCAAATTATAAAAATTACAAATAAAATTAAAAAAATAAAAAGAAGAGAGGAAAAACGGATTAAAAAAAAAAAAAAGTTTTTGTCCTCACGGGGATTTTTTCCCCTTGTATGGTGCCCGGAGGATGCAGAAGGAGATGTGCAGGAGCAGCTGAGTTAACCTGACCCATATCGCTTGGTTTTCTCTTTATTTTATTTCCTCCCCTCCCCCACTGCCTCCTCGCCCCTGCTTTTATCCTTTCCCGGGGTGAATGGAGGGAGCACCGGGAGATTTGGGCAGGCAGCACTTTCCCGAGGAAAACAGGCTGAGGGCGGAGGAATTGGTGTCCACGGCAGAGAGTGGGGATTGCTGCTGATGAGCCAGGGTTGCTTTTGGGGGAGAAGCTGCCAGGTCTTTCCATCTCCCAGCCAACAGGGCCAGGAACAAAAGGAGGTGGAAAAGAATTATTTCATATATATGAGTGTGTGTGTGTGAAGTTTTCTTTCTCCACTGATTTGGGGAAGGTTGTGGCTTTCGGGTTAACCCTTTAGGATCAGCAGGGGATGTTTACTCCTTCCTTTACTTCACACGATGAACTATTTTCCTACATTCCCAGCCCGGTTCCATAACCCAGTTTATGGGATGGAGCAGCCCAAGGTGACTCCCTGGCCCTGCGGCTGATTTTTTGGGCTTCCCCTGCCCTTTCCCAGGGGAAACCCTTGGGGCCTCTCCCTGCCCGGAGCAAAACAGGTTTGCCATCATTTCCCTGGGCTGGCATCACTGCTGCGGCACTTCGGGGGCACCAGCGTGTCCCCCCGAACGTTTGTTGGGGGGAAGCGGGTCAGAGCTTTGGGAAAATCCCCTTTGGCTGGCCAGGAGGAAGATGACGGCGTAGGAAGGACGGGCGAGGCCGGCTTTGCAAAGGAGAGCGGAGGCGTGCTGTCCCCACCCTGCCCGGGCTGCGGGGCAAGCGCTTTCTCCCCGGACCTGCCGGACTGGTCCCATCGCTGGCGGCTCCACCGATGCCCCGGAGGCACCGGAGCCCTTCTGAAACACCACGGCAGCACCGGGGTGATGCGGGAGCCATCGCGCTGTGCTCCTCTGGGGGTTTTCACCGCTGGAGAAAAGGGGTTTTTTGGGAAAGAATCGTGCTGGGAGTGGTTCCTCCGAGGTTTCGCCGCAATCAGCAGCCTTCTTATCTCTCTGCTCACGCTCTCAGCGCGGAGGGTGAAGGACTCTGTGGTGCCTGAAGGGTTAAAACAGCCACACACGGACACTTTTGAGCGCTGGCTTCACTCGGAGCTGTAATTCTGTGTTTCGGGTCACCACACCAATCTGAGCTGTGGATCCTTCCCATGAGCCGCCGTCCAGAGGCAGGAAACTCTGCCCACAGCCTCTGCTTGCTTTGGCACGCTTTTTCCAGTGAACTTTGCTGTATTTTTAGCTTGCCGGAAGCTCCCCCTGGTTATCGGCAAACGGCCCGAAATCCTCAGTGCCGAGGTGGGACAGCATCTCAGAGAACTTAAAGACCCCCTCCATGCCTGGCAGAATCCCTTGGAGGGTCTCAGTCGGGGTGTCCAGCCCAGAGCTGGGGTGTTGGGCTCCCTGGGTGCCACCGCCTGGCGCTGGCGTGGCTTTGGTGGCTTTGGCGTGTCCCTGGCACGGCACCGGTGCTGCCAGCAGCCGTGTTGATACAGCAGCCGGGTTATTTGAGGTGAAAGCAGCCCCTGGCACCGGCGTAGCCAACTCGGTGGCTTCCTGCCATGCCGCGGCCCCCTGGCTGCTCCCGGCCGGGAGGATGGCTCATGGCACGGCTCCAAAACCACCCCCTCTCTTCGTGCTGCTTCCTCCACTGGGGGCCAACTGTGTCACCGCAGCCAGGGACACCCTTCCCTGTCCCACCCAGTGCGTGTGGCGCTCGGTGGGTGATGGAAATCCCGTGAGCAATTTCGAAAGCGACTGGCGGGGTGGGGATGTGGGTGGCACGGGGCCGCCTTCTGAGCCGAGCTGCTCCTCTCTCAGCCAGGCAGAACCCGCGTGGCTTTTGCCAGCAGCGATCGGTTTCTCGCGTGGCTCGTCTGCATCTTCATCCCTCTTACCCAGTCAGAAAGTGAGATGAGGAAAGGGGAACTAAAGGAAAAAGAAGGGAAAAAAACGGGGTTGGGGGCGATGGCACGTGGGGATGCTCACGTCTCTTCCCTCTCTCTCCTCACAGACAGGTTCGGCGGGCAACGCGGTTGATGGACCCAGCAGAAGCCAAATGGAAGAAGGGCCAATTAATTATGTGGAAGAAAGGCGGCTGAACGAGGGCAGCGGGCTGAGCCTGGTGAATGGGGGCCGGCAGGAGGCGGGGGGTGCCGTGCTGATGGAGCCCAGCGGGTGGTCGCCGGGCCAGCCGCCCGCCGCTGGCAAAGCCCACTTGGAAGACGTCCGGAACCTGGTGGCCTTTTCAGCAGTGGCCGAAGCCGTTTCCTCCTACCGGCTCCCGCCACCGGGGTCACCGTCGCTGCTGTACGAGAAGTTCGACTCAGAGATGAGCCGGGGCGGGCTGGGCACGGCAGACGGGGTGCCACGGGGAGAGGACCTGCACGCCCTCAAGGCCGCCCTGGCTTTGGCCAAGCACGGTGTGAAGCCCCCCAACTGCAACTGCGACGGCCCTGAGTGCCCCGACTACCTGGAATGGCTGGAGCAGAAGATCAAGACGGCTCTCGGAGAGGAGCTGGCATCACCTCGGCCCCGCGCCGCCGCCATCCCCCCGCCTCCTCCCCCAGAAGGTGCTATCGACCCCCAGCCGGTGCCTGAGGCTGCCGAGCCGTGCCCGCCCGACGGCCTCCCCTTTTCCCAGAGCGCGTTGACCATCGCCAAGGAGAAGAACATCAGCCTGCAGACCGCCATAGCCATCGAAGCCCTCACGCAGCTCTCGGCCGCTTTGCCCCAGCCTACGGGTGATGGGCAGCCCCCGCCGCCGCCGCCACCCCCCGCCATCCCCTTCGGCCCCGGCCCCCTCGGCCCGCCGGGGGCCGCGTGGCAGCGAGGGGATGAGCCCCGGTACCCTCCGGAACCGGGAGCAGCACCTGAGCCATTTTTCGGCGCGGCGCCTCCGCGGGGCAACTTCGCGGCCACCTGGGGGCTGGAGGCCGAGGGGGCAGCGGGAGCTGGAGACCCCATGGCAGAGCTGGAGCAGCTGCTGGGTAATGCCGACGACTACATCAAGGCGGCTTTCAAGAAACCCAAAGCGACGGGCGGCAAAGTGGCAGCCCCCAAAACAGAACCCCCCGAGCGAGCACCCAGCAGAGAAGCAGCGGGCGGCCCCCGCTTGCCGCCGGCACCGCCGGAGCCCGACCTGCACAAGAAAACGCAGCTGGTTCTGCAGCAGCATCTCCACCACAAGCGCAGCCTCTTCCTCGAGCAGAGCCTGGCGGCGGCAGCAGCACCCCCAGACCGACCGGGCAGCTGGTGGGCTCCCAGTGCCCCAGCCGTGCCCTCCAAGCCCTTCGAAAAGCAGCCCAAAGAGAAGAAGAAGAAAACGCCGCCTGAAAAGCCCCCGCCGGCCAAACCTCTCCGCAAGCAAGTGCAGATCAAGAAGGCGAAGCAGAAGGACTCGCAGCCGCTCTTCCCTCCCCTCTGGCAGATCAGCCTGGAGGGGTTTCGGGCGCCCGCCGAACCCCCCGCCGAACCCCCTGCCGAAGAGATGCAAACGGAACTGCCGCCACCGCCAGCCTTCCCGCACCAGCCTCTTGCACTACCCCTGCCTGCCGCATGCCCCCCGCCACCAAACCCACTGGACGGCGTCCCCCCGGCTTCCGACTCTCAGGAAAGGGGTGCCCCTGGTGGGGGCCCCCAAATTCACTCGGCGCCGGCGGGCTCGACTGGCTCGGAGGAAGCACCGGCTGCGCCGCCGCCGGCCACCTCAGCTCCCATCATGGTGGATGACAAGTTGGAAGAGCTCATCCGACAATTCGAAGCTGAATTTGGGGAGAATTTCAACTTGCCACCTCCTGAGACGCCTGCCCCGCTCGCCCCTGGGACTGCTGAGCTGCCGGGGGGGCCAGCACCAGCCCCGCAAGGGTCTCCCCCCGCAGCCACCGCCGCCGCCCCAGCTGCGAGCAGCACTCCCCAAACCAGACCCAAAAGTGTCTCTCCAGGGAAGGGGCTGCTGTCAGAGCCGCCCTTCACTGCCCGCTCCCCCAAACAGATCAAAATCGAGTCTTCTGGTGCTATCACCGTGGTGTCCACCACGTGTTTTTACTCTGAGGAAAGCCAAAACCCGGACGCGGACGACGTCGCCAGAACACCCACCAAGGACGAGGTGCCGCTGACACCGACCCTGAGCGGCTTTTTGGAATCTCCGCTGAAATACCTGGACACGCCGACCAAAAGCCTCCTGGACACCCCGGCCAAGAGGGCACAGGCAGAATTCCCCACCTGTGACTGTGTTGGTGAGTGAGCAGCCATGCTGGGGGTGGCGAGGAGTTGCCTTTGCAGGGTGGGATTGGCCTGGGTGGGTGCTGGAGCAAAGCCCCGGGTTTTGGGGAGGTGAGGCACTCACGTGCACAAAACCCAGTGCTGTGGAGCTCCCTTTTGCTTTCTCTTCTCCTCTCTGAGTTTTACAGTTGGATGGAAATCCCGAGTGCCTGCCTACGTCACCGCAGGGGTGGCACTGGTGCCACTGGCTGTGCAAAGGGGGGGTTGGATGAGCAGCAAAACTGCTGGGTTTTCCTTCTATTTAACCTTAACCAGCTGGATCCTGTGAATCCATGGTGGTTGCAGTGCCAAGACCCACCTAAACCCCCTGTCACCTGGTTATTCCTGGTGTTTTCAGCCAAATTACCTGCTTCAGGTTGCTTTGAGTAACCCAAACTTTGGCTTGATGCTTGTGCTTGTCACTGGACAAATACTTGTTGCTGGGGTGCTGACTTGTTTGCTGATCGATCCCATTGGGATGCATTGAAAAATTATCAAATTATTGTATTTTTGGGGGTTTTTTGTGTCGTTGTTTTTTTTTTTTTTTGGTATGTATTGGCATTTGTTAAAATGTGCAGCAAGTGCTAGTGAATTCCTACCCAATCCTTTCAGTTCCACCTCCATCCGAGTGTGGAGAGCTGGATATTCCCTCCCCTGTATTTAGACTGGACTTGCATGCTCCCCTGGGAGCAGCAGGGTGAGAATTTGGGGCATCCAGCTGGAAAAAAGACACCCCCGCCACCCCCACTGCTGGAAGAAGAGGCCCTGGGCTAAGAACAAGCTGCACTTTTATTAGTGGGGTTTATAATTATTAATTTATTTGCTTGTAAACTGCAGCAGGAATGAGCCCAAACTCCATAGAGAGGAGGGAAAACTTTCCTGAAGCTGCTCAAACCCAATCTGCCAGGAAAAGATTTGTTTAGGGGCTGGGAGATGGGGGATTCCCCGCCCTTCCACTTCTCTGTTTTTGCAAGGAAAAGCTGTGGGAGAAAGAAATGCAGCAGGAGCCGGGCTGGGTGCTTTATTGGGCTCGGTGCTGTTGGAGGCTGTAATAAAATGAGCCTTTTCCACGCGTCCTGTATTGATCCCTGTCTGGACAGCTGCAGCCCAGCTGAGCCTGGCTTTCTCCTCAGCCTGGCTCCTGGCCAGCTGGACATGAGGGGAATGAAAATCAGGGCAGTGAAGAGCAGAGGGATGCAGAGACAGACCAGTCCTGGCCGTGGTGCTGGAGGCATCCCAACCGGAATCCACCCCTCACCCTGGGGCTGCCTGGGGCATCCCACACCGGCTCCTTTGTGCCCTGAAAGCCCCCAGGGACTTGTTGTGTGAGGGGGGTGTTGGTTGCAGGGTTGTATCCCAGTGTCCTTCTCCTGAAGCCCCAGAATCCTCCTGCAGCTCCAGCATCTGTCTCCTGTAACTCCAAGATCCTTCTGTAGCTCCACTGTCCTTCTGAAGCTCCAGAATCCTCTAGCAGCCCCAGTGTCTTCCAGTAGCCCCAGTATCCCTCTTTCTTTTTTTGCAGAATCCTCCTGCAGCCCCAAGATTCTCCTGAAGCCCCAGCATCCTTCTCTCGTAGCCCAAATCTTTCTCCTATAGCTCAAATCCGTCTCCCATAACTCATATCCTTCTCCCATAGCCCAAATCCTTCTCCTGTATCCCAAATCCTTCTCCTGTAGCTCAAATCCTTCTCCCATAGCTCATATCCTTCTCCCATAGCCCAAATCCTTCTCCTGTAGCCCCTTCATCCTTCTGCCTCTCCCCCAAGCTCCTTCTTCACACAGGCTCAGCCAGCTCAGGGCATCCCATGAGCATCCCCAAATCCTCTGGGAAAAGCCTGAAGCAGGCAGCAATAACTTCCTGTCCCAAAATCCTCCTTTGATGGCTTTGGCCAGCTGGGCTGGTGGCTGGGAGAGGTTCCAGACAGGAGCCCTGGTTTGGAGCTGGTGGAGAGCAGCAGGTCCAGGATGAAGTTTGGAATCTGAATTTCCCGTTCAGCAGAGCTGGAGTGGCCAGAGCAGGTTCCCTGGATGGAGCCATGATCACTGCCAGGGTGCTTGGAAGGGCTGTAGCTGCTCAGGGGGGTTTTTGGGTCCCAAAAAGGGGTGGGTGTTGATGGGTGAGGGTCCATTCCCCAGCAGCATTTCAGTGCTGGCAGAATCTTCCAGAGCAGAGCATGAGGAATTGCTGTTTAACAAACCCTTGATTTTTGATGCAGAATTGCTCTGTTTGAGGGACTGGGTGTTTTTGGAATTCTTTGGGGGAGCTGGCAAAGGTGCAAACCCCAAAATCTCTGTCCCCTGCTCTTGTCCCTGCAGAGCAAATAGTGGAGAAGGATGAGGGGCCATACTACACCCACCTGGGCTCGGGGCCCACCGTGGCCTCCATTCGGGAGCTCATGGAGGAGAGGTAAGAGCCCCTCACCACGGGGACAGCCCAGGGGCTGGGGTCCTGTCAGGGGAGTGGAGGCTTGAGAGGGTGAATTGGGTCCTGTCAAGGGAGTGCGATCCTGTCAGTTAAGTGGGGACTTGAGAGAGAGGTTGGGGTCCTGTCAGGGTGAGTGGGGGCTTGAGAGAGCAAGTGGGGTCCTGTGAGGTGAGTGGGGACTTGAGAGGGTGAGTGGGGTCCTGTCAGGGTGAGTGGGGTCCTGTCAGGGCACTGGGGACTTGAGAGGGTGAGGGAAGTGGGTGTTTGTGATGGTGAGTGGGGTCTCCTGAGGGTGGATGGGGTCTCCTGAGGGTGGGTGGGGCCCATGAGGGTGAGCGGGGCTCTCATGTGTGGGCACTGTGGGATCTGACGGCTGTGCCCTGGCAGGTATGGCGAGAAGGGCAAGGCCATCCGCATTGAGAAGGTCATCTACACGGGCAAGGAGGGCAAGAGCTCCCGGGGCTGCCCCATCGCCAAGTGGGTGAGTGCCTCTCCTTCCTCTTGCAGCCTCCCTGACCTTGTCCCCTCCATGCCTGGGGACCAGGAGTTCCCCCGCTGATGTGGCCACAGTGGGCAGGGGAGGACTGCTCAATCTCTGGCTGGAAAGGAGGAAGTGAGGGAAGCTCCTTGTGGCTTCCCAATTTCGGCTGGGAATGGCGTGTCCAGTGCCAGCAGCTCCCCCCAGCCTCCCAAAGCCCACGGGGTGAATGCAGCCACGGGAACATGCCCAGCTCTGCCCCCACCCACCCACAGGACACTGGAGAAGGCATCCAGCACACCCAGCACCCACCTGTGGGATCCTCCCCACCCTGGGAGGTGTTTATTGGAGGGGTCTGACTTGACTGCGTCGTTTCCCAGGTGATCCGCAGACACAACCAAGAGGAGAAACTGCTGTGCCTGGTGCGGCACCGGGCTGGCCACCACTGCCAGAACGCCGTCATCATCATCCTCATCCTGGCCTGGGAAGGCATCCCCCGCACGCTGGGGGACACGCTGTACCAGGAGCTCACTGACACCCTCACCAAGTACGGCAACCCCACCAGCCGCCGCTGCGGCCTCAACGACGAGTGAGTCCCACTGCCAGCGCAGCACAGCACAGCACACTGGGGAGACGGGGTGGGGGAGCAGGGTGGGGGAATGGGAGGTGGGAATGGGATGTAGGAATGGGAGGTGGGAATGGGATGTGGGAATGGGGTGTAGGAATGGGATGTGGGAATGGGGTGTAGGAATGGGATGCAGGAATGGGATTTGGGAATGGGACAAGAGAACAAGATGCAGCAATAGTATTTGGGAACGGGATGTGGGAATGGGATTAGGAATGGGATGCAGGAAATGGGAAATGGCAATGGGATGAGGAAACAAGATGCAGCAATGGAATGTAGGAATGGGATGAGGGAACAAGGTGCAGCAATGGGATTTGGGAACAGGATTTGAGAATGGCATGTAGAAATGAGATACGGGAATGGGATGAGGGAACAAGATGCAGCAATGGGATTTGGGAACAGGATGTGGGAATGGGACGAGGGAACAAGATGCAGCAATGGGATTTGGGAACAGGATTTGGGAATGGGATGTAGGAATGGGATGCAGCAATGGGATGCAGCAATGGGATGTGGGAAGGGGATGCGAGGCTCCCTCCCGTTCCCAGAGCTGCCGGCACCACGCGGCACCGGCGGCTGACACTCCTGCTCCTCCCCCTGCAGCCGGACCTGCGCGTGCCAAGGCAAGGACCCCAACACCTGCGGTGCTTCCTTCTCCTTCGGCTGCTCCTGGAGCATGTACTTCAATGGCTGCAAATACGCCCGCAGCAAAACTCCCCGCAAGTTCAGGCTGGTGGGAGATAATCCCAAAGAGGTGAGTGATGCAGCTGGAGTGAAGTGGTTTGGAGCTCCTTTCCTCTCAGGATTCCGAGAATAGGATTCTTTGTGGGGTTTTTATGGACTAGAGAGATGAGGAAGAGAATGGGCCCTCTGCAGAAATCCCAGGGAAGAGACAGTGAAAGCACAACAGACAATGAGGCTGAAGGTTGAACAGCCAAATCCTCACGAGGAATTTAAGCCATGTGCTTTGTGCTGTGGTGGATATGGTGGATATGGAAGTGTTGGGTGTGGTGTCTGTGGGCTCTGGAACCCCATGGTAACATCCTCGTCTTTTCCCTACCACAGGAAGAGCTGCTCCGGAGAAGCTTTCAGGACTTGGCCACCGAGGTTGCTCCACTTTACAAGAGGCTGGCACCGCAAGCCTACCAAAACCAGGTCCTGGTCACCCCATCATCCCCTGGCAATGGTGGCCACGCAGCTGGAGTGGGTGCAGGGTGGTGGTGTTGGGGGATTTTGGGTAACCAGCTCCTCCTTCCACAGGTCACCAACGAGGATGTAGCCATTGACTGCCGGCTAGGCTTGAAGGAGGGGAGGCCATTCTCGGGGGTGACAGCGTGCATGGACTTCTGTGCTCACGCTCACAAGGACCAGCATAACCTTTACAACGGCTGCACCGTGGTAAGCAGGTGCCAGGCAGGGCTTTTTGAGGTGCTCCCCCTTAATTTGGGATGCTCCTGTTGGAGGGGCTCCATCGCCGGTCGTCTCTTCCACGTGACTCCAGGTCTTTGGTGTGGGCACATCTCACATGAGCTGCTCAGGTCTAACAGGGACCAGCACGTACTTTTGTCTAACCCAAACCCCATGGGAGGTTTCCAAATAGCATCTGGGGTCTAGAGCAGACTGGGGGGGATGCCAGGCTGGTTGTGGCTTCGTGTCAGTGTGGGGAGGAAGTGGGAGATTTGGCTTGTTCAGCACAGGCTGCATCCATCAGCATTCCACTGACAGCACCTGCTCTGGCCAGGTCTGCACGCTGACGAAGGAAGACAATCGTGTGGTGGGGAAAATTCCTGAAGATGAGCAGCTGCACGTCCTCCCCCTCTACAAGATGTCCAGCACGGATGAGTTTGGCAGCGAGGAGAACCAGAACGCCAAGGTGGGCAGCGGGGCCATCCAGGTGCTCACGTCCTTCCCCCGCGAGGTCCGCAAGCTGCCTGAGCCTGCCAAGTCCTGCCGGCAGCGGCAGCTGGAAGCCAGAAGAGCTGCTGCCGAGAGAAAGAAGCTGCAGAAAGAGAAGCTGATGACACCAGAGAAGATCAAGCAGGAAGCGCTCGAGCTCCCCACGCTCCAGCCAAATGCAGGTAACGGGGGCAGAGGTGAGGTTCTGCCGCCCTGAGCTGCCCAGAAAACGCGTGAGGGGATGGGGGATGTGGTTGGGCACTTTCTTGGGCTGCTGTGTTGTTGTGCTGGGTGGCATCTCTGTGCCACCTGGGTTTTCACGAAGGTGTGAATCGATGCCGGTGCGCCAGGTGATGGGGAGTGATGCCAACCTCTGCTGTTGGCTGGCAAACCTGTCGCTGTGAGATTTCTGAGTCTGGCTGACAGTTTTGGGTCCTGGCTCCCCTCCAGTGGCTTCCTGGGCCAGCAGGTCACAGGAGCTATGTGTGCTGTCCCACAGGTATGGCGTTGAAAGGTGGGATACCCCCACAGCCGCTGAAACCTTCCATCAAGGTGGAACCCCAGAGCCATTACAACGCCTTCAAGTACAACGGCAACGCAGTGGTGGAGAGCTACTCGGTGCTGGGCAGCTGCCGGCCCTCCGACCCGTACAGCATGAACAGTGTTTACTCTTACCATTCCTACTATGCACAGCCCAATCTGCCTTCCATGAACGGGTTTCACTCCAAGTTCGCGCTTCCCTCCTTTGGGTATTACGGCTTTTCCAGCAACCACGTGTTCCCCTCACAGTTTCTCAATTACGAGGCGCCTGAGAGGAGCGGGAGCAGCTGGGTGAGCAACGGCTACGAGAAGAAGCCCGACGTCTCGGCTCTGCAGGAGAACCTCAACCACCCCTACGGGAACACCAATTTCCCTGAGCCCATCCCGCACAGCGTGCGGAGCAAAAACCATCACCAGCGCACCTACGAGCGAGCCAACCGCTATGCCAGCCAGCAGAAAGCAGCGGCGGCGACGGCCGGGGCGCACAGGACTAGCTCGGGCTCGGAGGAGGCACCGTCGTTTGCACAGAACTGTTTTGGCAGCCGGCCCATCAAGCAGGAGCCTCCAGACCCCCCGCCCGCCATCGAGCCCCTTCCCAGCGCTGCGGCCATGCCCGGCACTGGCTTAACGCTGCCGGCCGTCCCTGCGCACGGCACGGCAGCGGAGCAGCGGTGGAGCCCCTTCAAGGCACCCCGGGGCACGGCTTCCCCCGAGAGGACTAGCACGGCTGAGGACTCGTGGAGCGCGCTGACGCCGGGCTCGGGCGGGCGGGAGAAGCTGAGCGCTTTCGATGCCGCTGTGCGCTTGCCGCCGCCGGAGAAGCAGTGGTCCAACGTGCTGGCGGGAGAGCCGGCGGCGGCGGCGGCGGCGGCGCACGGCTCGGGCTTGCTGCCAAAACCTTGGAGCCCCTGCAAGCTGGGGGAGACGGCGCTGGCTGGCACGGGCACTCCGAGCCTGCTGGGGTCTCTGGGGTTCAGCTCGGCTCTGCCAGGGCTCCCCAGCTTCCCCGAGGAGCCGTGGGGCTCCGTGAAGGCGGAGGAGCGGAGGACACCAGCACCCAGCCCGGGGCTGCCGGAGAAGCCGTGGGAGGCAGCGGTGGGTGAGAAGGGGGCCACAGCGCCCCGCCGGGAGAAGCCGTGGGACCCCTTTGGCCTGGAGGAGGATGTGCCAGAGAAGGTGGTGAAGGAGGAAGAGGAAGAGGAGGAAGAAGAGGAGGAGGAAGAGGAAGAGGAGTGGTCGGACAGCGAGCACAACTTCCTGGATGAGAACATCGGCGGCGTGGCCGTGGCGCCTGCCCACGGCTCCATCCTCATCGAGTGCGCCCGCCGCGAGCTCCATGCCACAACCCCACTGAAGAAACCCAACCGCTGCCACCCCACCCGCATCTCCCTCGTCTTCTACCAACACAAGAACTTGAACCAGCCCAACCACGGCCTGGCGCTGTGGGAGGCCAAGATGAAGCAGCTGGCGGAGCGGGCTCGGGCCCGGCAGGAGGAGGCAGCACGTCTGGGGCTGCCGCCGGACGCCAAAGCCTTCGCCAAGAAGCGCAAGTGGGGCGGCGCTTTGGCGACCGAGGCGCCCAGCAAGGAGAGGAGGGACTCTGTCCCCACGCGGCAGGCGGTGGCCATCCCCACCAACTCCGCCATCACTGTGTCCTCCTATGCCTACACCAAGGTGACGGGCCCCTACAGCCGCTGGATCTGAGACGGAGGTGACCGCCATGGCCCCATCTTACCTCAACCCTCGGCAGCGCCGGAGCCCGGCGTTGCTTCGTGGTGCTTTCTCCTCAGGCATGGGGGAGAAGAAAACAAAAGTAAATAGACAAAACCGAAGCGAAACACACCAACCACAAAAAAAAAAAATAATTAAAAAGTAAACCCAACCTATAGGAAATTAACACAACGTGTGCGCTCGGGAGCAGCGCAGCCGGCGCGGGCTCACACCGTTAGAGAGCTGCGCCTGGTGAGGAGTTGGCAAACCAAGCAAAACTTGGTTAAAAAACCCGAGAGGAACGATGCTGTTTGATGATTTTAGGTAATCTCATATTTATATCTCCATGTTTTTTAATCTAGCCTCGGATGAATTTCCTAGCGTCCTTTTGCGAGGAAAGGTTTTTAATTCCACTTAAAATGGCCTATTTGTTGGATTTGATTTTATTTTATTTTGTACTCTGATGACAACGACAAAGCCGATCTTCGTAAGAGAAGCCAACATTGAAAAACCACCCTAATCATGAATCCAAACCAACCTGAACACCAAACCAGCTTAAAGGCAAGAGGTGATTCCCTCCAGCTCCGCCATGTGCGGGCTGGTGGGACCGTGTGCTTTACCGTCAGCTGGACACGCTGAACATCCGATTCTTTTTATTCCAAGGACCTAAAAACACCAATTTTGCAGCTCGAGGAGTCCTTTCTCACAGCAACAGGAGCCAGCGTTGTCCCGGGATGGCGCGTCTCCGCTCAGCTCCTCGCCTCTGGCAGGATCGCTTCTGCCGCCGCAGAGCAAGCCGGCGTCTCTCCTGGCGCCGGGGACCTCAGGACACGTCCGGGCTGGGGAATGCTGCTGCCGGGGGGCTGCACTCGGGCTCGGACTTGGGGCTCCTTTGCCCACGGCCCCAGGACAAGCGGCAGCAGCGGCGTCTCCATAGGAGCCGACAGGACAAAAAACAGAAGAAGAAAAAAAAAATTAAAAAACAGAAAAAACAGGAAAAAAACACAAACCAACCCCAAACTGTGAATAGCGAGTGTTGCTCTCTGTACATCACTGTTGCTAAAGTCTGGTGCTTTCCGTCTCCGGGGGACTTTCTCCGTGCAGTCGGCTGTGGGAAGAGCAAATCCCAAGACTTGGCTGGCCAAACCCCCGCCGGGTCCGCCTTCCCCAGCGGTGCCGGCGAGCCGCAGCCAGCGCTGCTGTGGCTCGGTGCTCTTTCTCTCCCCGGGTGCCATCCCTCCTTCCTACGGATCACCGTTCTTCCTGCAAAAAAAAAACAAAAACAAAAATGAAAACGAAACCCCAACCCAACCAATAACCCAGCAACGACGACAACCGCGTGGTGCTTTTTGAACACTCTCAGTCGAGGCTTCCCGGAGCCGCGCCGGGACGGACGGAGTGCGGCCGAGCTGCCCCGTGACTCACCGGGAGCGCGGCGCGGCCGGAGCCGGGGGTCGGCATCCCCGTGGTGGGGAGGGGTCGTTGCTTTTGCACTTTGAGGTGCCTTTTGGAGAGCCAGCGAGGCAGCGCCGACGCCGTCACCGTGCGAGATCACCTCGTGTTTACTGTCACCCTCCCTCCCTCACGCACGGGCACGGATCAGCAGGATCTCGGTAAAAACAGCCTGAACATTTACGTGGTCTGATTTTAAACCTGTAAATAGGGAAAGAAATTTTTTTAAAAGCACTTTCACCTAGATTTAAAAAAAAAAAAAAAAAAAAGAAAGCGAAACTTAAAAAGCAAACAACTCCCCTCTTTCCTCTCCCCCCACTCCCCCCAACTTGAAGCAGTATGTTTTAAACAAGATTATCGTGGGAGAACTGTAAATACTGGCAGAATATTTAACATGCTTTGTCCGTCCTTCATCATTAATGATTTTTTTTTTTTTGTTCGTTTTTTTAACCGTAATCTGTAAAGTCGCATATATTTGACAAGGAAACTCAACGAGCTATTCCCGCTTTTCTTACAAATACCCAATAGCATATCAGGATTGTAAGAGTCGACGGCAAGTCAGATTTTAGGGATGCCCGCGGGCGATGCCGGGGACCCGCCTTGTCGCTGTGGTTCGGGGCACGGACAGGGGACCCGGTTGATCCGGGGCCGGATTCGGGTGCCGGCCCGGTTGGCGTCGCCCGGGGTCTCTGGCTGGCGTGACGGGGGTGCCTTGGAGGAGGAGAAGGAGCGCTCAGAGAAGGCGATGGTCCGTGTAACCTGTCTAAGTCCTGCTTGCTCAGAGGTTTTTCGGTGCAGGGAGGGGTCGGTCGGGCGCGGCGTTGGCTCCGGCGGGTTCAGCCCGGGAGAGTGGGGAGCTGCCGGTGCCGCGGGTCGGGGAGCGAGAACTGCTGCAGTCTCACGTTTTTACACTACATAAACGTCTAACCTACCTCAACTCTCAGTCATTACAAATTCGCACGCTTCAGACTTCTACACAAACTCGAAATCTATGCACAGCTCTTTACCCCTTGCTGCTGAGAGGCTGTTTCCAAGCAAAATCTTTTCCCTTTACCCGTCCCGGTGGCCGCGCTCGTCCCGCCCCGTGCTGAAGCCACGGAGGTCACGGAGCTCGAGGGGAGGGATGTTTTTAATGAGTGCGATGTGGGGACCTGATTTTGCAGCAGGTCGTGGCCACAATGGTGCTAGAACAACACCTGCGGTAGAAACCCCAGGGAGGGCTCGGCATGGGGAGCCCCGACCGGCTCCTTCGTCCCGCTTTGGTTTTTCTGGCCGCAATGCTTCGCCTCGGGCAGGAAACGGGGGATGCAATTTGGGTCCCCCCCATCTCGATGCTCTCGGGATGAGGCATGGGAAGGAGAAGGAAACCAGAATCCCTGAGGTGCCTCAATTGCTGATTTTTCCTTTTAATACTGGAGTACGCTTTGTGGGCTCTATAAGGCATATTTTTATTAAATGAAATCTTGTAATACAAACGGTGCTATGGTGTTTTAACAAACTGTATCACGCTTCTGCCTGATTCCATCTCGCTGAGGTGCTACTAATGTATATATCAAATTAAGGAACCAAGATTTAAAGAAAAAAAAAAAACAATTAAGCAATGTCGTTGAGAAGGAAGTTTACTATTCCGGAGCGACAGCTCGAGGCGTGCTGGGAGCCAGTTGGGTTTTATGCAAACTGAAAGAGGTGCCGCGTCCGAGGTGTGCCGCCGGCCAGCGTCGTGGTGGAGCCGTTCCCTGCGGGTCCGGGCACGGGTGTGCTCCCGGGATGAGGTGCTCAGAGGTGATGTCCGGGGGGATTGGCCAGGTGTGGTCATGGTGCTCGGCCACAGCGCTCAGACAGGTGCGTGGTCATGGTGCTCAGCCAGGTGTGTTGTCGTGGTGCTTGGCCACAGTGCTTGGACAGGTGTGTGCTCATGGTGCTCGGCCACAGCACTCGGCCAGGTGTGTGGTTGTGGTGCTTGGATAGGGTGCTCAGCCAGGTGTGCTCATGGTGCTCGGCCACAGCGCTCAGACAGGTGCGTCGTCATGGTGCTCGGCCAGGTGTGTGGTCATGGTGCTTGGCCAGGTGTGTGGTCGTGGTGCTCGGCCAGGTGTGTGGTCGTGGTGCTCGGCC
>VRYO01000516.1:994032-1005149 GCA_009812075.1 Sialia sialis
ATGGTGACACAACAGACACCTCTGATCACATCCTGGATTGGAACCCAGGGCAATGGCATTCCCACCTGGAAAAAGATCTGAGGGAATTTCATCTGGAGAGGAGAAAGGAGCAGGGAATAGGAATGTTTGTTTATGGAAAAAGCCAAAATTCTGGAGAAATTCCCTCTTTCAGCAACTGTTTCCATGCCAAGGGGTTTCTGCTTAATTACATTCCCACCTGAAAAATATTCCATCAGGAATTGAGGGGGAAGGAGATGAAATAATAATAATTATTAACGGAAAACATGAAAATTCCAGAGAAATTCCCTCTTCCCCATGTTTTTTCTCCTCCAAGGGGTTTCTCATTCATGTCATTCCAACCTGGAAGAAGGCTTGAGGGAATTTCATGAGGAGAGAAGAAAGAAGCTGAAATAGGAAGATTTATTTATGGAAAACACAAGAATTTCAGGGAAATTCCCTCTTCCCAACAGCTTTTCTGCTCCGAGGGGTTTCTGCTTAATGTCATTCCCACTTGGAGAAAGGTTTGAGGGAATTTCAGTGTGAGAGGATGAAGGAGCTGAAATAGGAATGTTTATTTATGGAGAACACCAGAATTCCAGGGAAATTCCCTCTTCCATGTGTTTTCCATGCCAAAGTGTTTCTGCTTTATCATTCCCAGTTGGAAAAAGTTTTGAGGGAATTTCATGAGGAGAGGAGAAAGGAGCTGAAATAGGAATATTTCTTTATGTAAAACACCAGAATTCCAGAGAAATTCCCTCTTCCCAACAGTTTTCCTTCTCTAAAGGATTTCTGGTTCGCAGCATTCCCACCTGGAAAAAGGTTTGAGGGAATATCAGTTGAAGAGGATGAAGGAGATGGAATAGGAATGTTTATGGATTAGTCTGGAATTTTCTGGGATCATGGAGGCCGATTCCTGGGATAACAGAGGAGTTGTTGGGAAGTTTCTAGCTGTGGAATATAAAAGGTTTGGGAAAAAATTAGCAGCAGCTTGGAAAGACTTGGGAATATTCACCTGGAGAAGAGAAATTCCGGGGAAATTTTGGAGCCACTTCCACAGCCTGAAGGGGCTCCAGGAGAGCTGGACAGGGATTGGGATTTTGGGATGGAATTCCCAGAGCAGCTCTGGCTGCCCCTGGATCCCTGGGAGTGTCCAAGGCCAGGCTGGAGTAGCCTGGGATTGCAGGAATTGTCCCAGGGTGGCCCTGGATGGGATTTAAGGTCCCTCCCATCCCAAATCATTCCAGGATTCTGGATTCTGAACTCGGCTCCATCCCAGCCTGGATCCTCCCTCAGTCCCATTCCCATTCCCAGATGCTGCAGGGTTTGCAAGTTTCTGGGATCCTGTTCCTGGTCTCAGCTTCCCACGGAGGAGGATTTTTGGGGAAGGAAGGGATTTTTGGGGAACAAAGGGATTTTTGGGGAACGAAGGGATTTTTGGGGAATGAAGGGATTTTTGGGGAACAAAGGGATTTTTGGGGAATGAAGGAATTTTTGGGGAAGGAAGGGATTTTTGGGGAACAAAGGGATTTTTGGGGAATGAAGGGATTTTTGGGGAATAAAGAGATTTTTGGGGAAGGAAGGGATTTTTGGGGAAGGAAGGGATTTTTGGGGAAGGAAGAGAGTTTTGAAGAATTTGCTGCCAGTGGGGCTGGGAGGGCTTTGCCCAGGGATCCAGATGGATCAGGAAAAGCTGGAATTCCAACTCCCCAGAGCCAGGCAGTTCTCCTGGGGGGAATTCCCACATTTGGGAATCCGAACCAAGCTGGGATTTTCGGTGAAGCGCTCCGAGCCCGGATTGTTTAATCCAGCCCTGCTCCTCCACGGAGTCCATGCGAGGATAAAACCTCAGGATCTGGGAAAAACTCCAAATATCCCAGCGAGGCTGGAGAACTCCAAAAAAGGCTCTGCCGAGCTCCGGATCTCCGGGAATATCAGCGCCGGATCCGAGCCCTGGCACCGGGAAAATTCCTCATCAATCCCTCCTTGTTCCAGGGGTTTTTAATGGAAAAAGAGGGAAATGTGAAGGGGTTTAATTAGCCATGCGGGCCTGATATGCAAATGAGATGCAGATTTGAGATCCTCTCTAATCAGGGCCTTGATTAATGACTCCTGAGGCTCCTGGAGAGGGAATGAGGAATTCCTACCGTGAGGATGGGCTGCAGGGAGCCGAGGGAGCTTTTTGAGTATTTTTACACTCCCGTGGCTTTTCTGGGGACAATTTAGCAAAATAAAAACCCCAAAAACAACAAGTCAGCAGGGAGCGGAGAGAGGGAAAAAAATTCCCTGAATCCAGAGGGGGAGAATTTGGGGAAGTTTTTGGGAACACTCAGGGTCAACCTGGGGTTTTGGGAAGTGTTCCTGATGTGGAAGGGGATTCAAGGCCAAACCACCCTAACCATTCCAGGATTCCTTCAGCTGGCAGGAAAATCCATTGAACCCATGAAATTTCCAAGAGGGAAAGCCCCTGGCTGTGGCACTGACACCTGGAGAGATTTTCTGGGAAGTGAGATCTCTCCAAAGGCTCTGGAATTTCCAGAAGTGGAACCTGGGAAGCACCAAAACCTGGGGAGGGATTTGGCCTCATGCATTAAGGAATCAGCCCCAGAATTCTGGGAAAAGAATTGGGCGAGCTGAATCCCTTGGGAATTTCCTGACCTTAAATCCCATCCAGGGCCACCCACAGGGACAATTCCCACTGTCCCAGGTGGCTCCAGCCTGGCCTTGGACATTCCCAAGGATCCAGGAGCTCCATCCCAGCCCCTCCCCACCCTCATTCCATCCCAAAATCCCATCCAAATCTCCCCTTTCCCAGTTTGAAGCCATTCCCTGTGTCCTGTCCCCCCATCCCTTATCCCAAATCCCTCTCCTGGAGCCCCTGCAGGCTCTGGAATGTGCTGGAAACTCTTCCTGGAATTTCCCTTCTCCAGGTGAACATTTCCAGCCCAGCTCCAGAATCCTGGAAGGGTTTGGGTTGGGATTTGCCCTCAAGACCCCTCAGTCCCCCCCAGGGACACCCCAAAGTCTGAGGCACCAGGCCTCAGTTGTCCCGTTCTGGGCACATCAGGAATTCCTGATTTCATTTGGATTTCTGGCATTTTTCCATCGTCTTTCCCGGGATAAATCCATTCCCGTTCTCCGCAGGTTCCCGGAGGAGTGGTGAACACCCTGTGCGGGTACCGCGCCCTGGACAAGGAGGTGACCTTGGAATTTTGGGAATTCTCTGCTCCTTCTTCCCCAAATCCCAAAAATCCAATGCTTCCTGCAGGAATTCCCGTTCCCAAGCAAGGCTGGGATGCAGCTGCTCCCAACTCAGTTTTGGGGCTTTTCCCTGGAATTTTTTGGGCACTTTTGGTGCCCAGGGATCCCAGCTGCTCCTCAGCACAGGGATTCTCTCCTGGGAATTCCCTAAACATTCCCAGCAGTAAAGGGTGGAGGGATCAGCCCAGGATCCATTCAGGGAACCCCCAGGTGCAAAAATGTGGGAATTCCTGGCAGAATTCCCAACAGAAATGTGGGAATTCCCAGCATGGAGAGGCCACAGCTGAGGATCTCTGGCACTCACAGCCCCAAAATCTGGGATTTAATCCTAAAAGCATTTGGACCTCAGCTCCGAAACTTCCTTTGGAAATGTGAGAATGAAAACCTCTCCCCCTGGGGCAGTGGTTTGGGCCCCAAAAAAAATCCCCAATCCCAGGTTGTTCCTGACTAAAACTCCCAGGAAATTCCTGGGAATACAGCGGGAATTTGGGCTCCTCTCTCCGCTCTCCCAGCGCCTGGAGCTGCTCGGCACCATCCACGTCCGGGGCTGCATCCACGCCGTGGGGCTCTGGCTCAAGGACAACTTCCAGGCCACCCTGGCCATCGTCTGCTCCCTGCTGCTGCCCCAGGTACGTGGGAATTCTGAGTTGGAGAGGGATCTGGGGTGAGCTCTCAGTTTTGGGGTTTTCAGCTCCAGCCCGAATTGGCAGAGCCAGTCTGAGGTCTCAGCTCCTTTCCCTGTGCTGGAGGGTGGAGGAGAAATCCTTTGGGATCCCAGTTCCAAATGGGATTTGTGGCTGGGGCAGGAAGTCATCCCTGGTAGAGCAGGCTCGGATCCCTCCTGGAATTCAAAATTTGGGGTCCAAGAACAGCTCCTGGAAGCAAATCCAGCAAATCCTGCCCCGTTTGTCCTCCCAGCCCTCAGCAGACGGAGCGGGAATGGGACCCCGGAAAATTCCAACCTCAAATTCCACTCCAGATAAATCCCAATCCCAAATTCCACTGAGTTTACCAGGCCTTGGATCTCCCCTGAATTATTCCTGACCAAACTGTGAGGATTTGCTGTGGATGTGACCTTTTTTGGGATTTCTTTCAAGGCCCACAAAAACCTTCCCTTCTGGGATTGCTAGGGGTGTCGCTTCCCAGGGCTGGGGTTTGATCCCAACGGGAATGAAATGATTCCTGGGTTCATTGTTGAAATTCTTCCCGATTTTCTGCTCACACCAAAAGGCAGGAAGGGCTTGGACAAAGCGGCAGCTGGGGGGAGAAATTTGGGATAATTTGTCAGCTGGATTTGGGGCTCGCAGATGGTTTAGATGATCCTGAGGCAGGGGAGCTGTTCCCGGCTGTCAGTCCTGAATTTTTTGGGAGAGTTTCTTTTGAAACAAGCATTCCAAAAGGCAGGAGTGAGTGGCAAAAAGGGCTGGAATGGGGCTGGGGCAGCCAATCCCAATTTATCTCATCCCAGTCCATCGGCGCCGCCTCCCGCAGCCTCATCCATTAACAGCCAGCTGCTAATTGGGAATGCTGGGGAGAAATCCACGGGAATGCCGAGCCCTGATGGATCTGGAGTGGTGCCATTAATTGGGAATGCTGGGGACAAACCCCCAGGAATGCTGATGGATCTGGAGGAGCGCCGTTAATTGGGAAATCCGCGGGAATGCTGATGGAGCTCAGCACGAGCTCTTCCCGCGGAGCCGGAGCAGTTCGTCCTCTCCATCTGCTCCCAAATTTCAGCACTTGGAAGATGGATTGGGTTGGATCCTGCCAGGATTTGGAGGGAATTCAGAGGGAAATGGTGCTGCCAGGAGCTGCCAGCCCTCACACAGCTCCCATTCTGGAAATCCTAGGGAGAGGATTGGATTGGCCTGGAATTGCGGATCCAGGCAGAGAGGGGTGGATCTGAGGAGGGGACAGAGCTGGGAATTTTGGGAAGAGCACAGGGATTGAGTTGTGCCAGCCCTGCCCTTTGTCCCACGTGGAAAATGTCCCTCAGTGGGGACCCAACCTCCTCGGTGGGAAACTCCCCAGATGCCACAGGGAAGGTTGGGATTCTGTCCTGGGATTGACTTCTGTGTCCTGGGGTTCTGATCCATGTCCTGGGATGGTCAACCATGTCCTGGGATTCTGATCCGTGTCCTGGGATTCTGATCCATGTTCCAGGATTCTGATCCATGTTCTGGGATTCTGAGCCATGCTCTGCGGTTCTGATCCGTGCCCTGGGATTTTCAACCATGCCTTGGGATTCTGATCCATGTTCCAGGATTCTGAACCGTGTCCTGGGATTCTGAGCCATGCCCTGGGATTCTGATCCGTGTCCTGGGATTCTGAGCCATGCCCTGGGATTCTGATCTGTGTTCTGGGATTCTGAGCCATGCCCTGGGATTCTGATCCGTGTTCTGGGATTCTGATCCATGTTCTGGGATTCTGATCCATGCCCTGGGGTTCTGATCTGTGTCCTGGGATCCCGATACGTGTCCTGGGATTGTCATCCGTGTCCTGGGATTCTGATCCATGTTCCAGGATTCTGAACCGTGTCCAGGGATTCTGATCCATGTCCTGGGATTCTGAGCCATGCCCTGGGATTGTCAACCATGTCCTGGGATTCTGAACTGTGTCCTGATCACAACTTTGGAGTTTTCCCCACTTTTCCTCATTATTCGTTTTCCCTATGCTCAAACTTCAGCCTTGGCTGAGCCCCAGAGCTCCGAGCTTGAGGATCTGAGTTTCCTTCCTGTCCCTCATCCCAGCATCCCAGCTTTTCCTTGGATCTGGGGGGAGCACCAGCTCTTGGGTGCTGGAAAAATGATCCAAGGAAAGTTCTGGCTGGCTTGGAGCACTCTTGGAGAGTGGGAATTCTTGTGTTCTCTTCCCACCTGGGAACAATTCCCCCTGACCTTCCCATCCCACAGGAAGTGCTGGAATTTCCAGGTTTTCTCTGCTTTTCCCATGTCCAGGTGGGAGCCCAAGGGGCTGGAGAGGTGGAATCGGGCTCAGGGAAAGCTGATCCTGGTGGGATTGGCTGTGACAGGGAAAATCCCACCTGGATCCAAGACTGAGGGGAGCTGCTCCCGAGGGAATCCTGGATGCCCCCAAATCCAGGAACATCCTGGCCTTTTTTAAAGGGAAATCCCCAATCCCATTTTACCCAGTGATGATTTTCCCCTCCGTTTGGAGCGAGGCACAAACTCCACCTCAGTCCATCCCTGGAATTCTCCTTTTTCCCATCCCCCAGCAACCTCAAATTTTCCTGTTCCAACCCCAGCTCCATGCCCCTCATCCCACGCATTCCCTGTCATTCCCAAGGAACTTTTCATCCTCGGGCTGGCTGTGTTTAATCATGGAGCAGCCCCGGATTCTCCAGCGGGAGCAGCCGAGCTCATCCATCCTTTTCCTGCCGCCTCCTCCGCGTCCTCCCCTGCCTCCCGCAGGATTCTCTGCAGGGCTGGGGACGTGCTCGGGCTGGGAATGAGCAGCAAAAACTCCAGTCTTGTTCTTCCAGCAGCTTTTAGGGAATGAGGCTCCAGCTCATTCCTTCCCGGGCCTTTCCAGGGATTTATTTTTTTTTTCCCTGATGTTATTCCAGAGAATCCTGGAGTGGTTTGGGTTGGGAAGGACTTTCAAGATCTGATCCCACCCCTGCCATAGGGAGGGACAATTCCTGGCGCAATTCCCTCTGTCCCAGGGTGCTCCTGCCTGGCCTTGGACATTCCCAGGGATCCAGGAACAGCCACAGCTCCTCTTGGAATTCCATCCCAGCCCCTCACACCCTCATTCCTTCCCAAAATCCCATCCAAGTCTTCCCATTTGTAAGAGCCGAGGGATGTGGGGTTCCAGATCTGGAGATGCTGTTTATTGTGTCCAGATGATTCAGCAATTCATGGATGGTCCTGCCAGTCCCACAGCCCTCAGCATCAGCTGTGAGTTTGTCTGAAGCCACTCTAGTTCTGGTTACAATGCATTATTTACTTTTATTTGCTGAGCATCCTAATACATAACAACCAATCAATACCTTTAGTGTTCCCTATAGCCTATCCTAACTACTGACATTACCATATTCATGTTATTGTTTTTCAATCACAAAAAGTCAGTGTGTTACAGTTTAAGCTAGAAGTTGTTTTTCAGTTTTCTCACAGTGGAAAATTCTGAGACCCTTTTTCTACTTGCAACATGGCATTTTTGTTTGCCTCTGAAATCTTCTTACTTGGTAAAAACATCTTGTGTTTGAGGTGGATTTCTCCTTTTCTCTGAGCCATAAAAACCCCTTCCAACTCACACACCTTTGGCCTTCTTAGTTACCCAGTAAGACTGGCTCAGCAATTCTTTTCTTCTGTATCAAAACTTGCTTTCATTTCTGTTCCTTCTTCAGATTCTACATTCCAAGATCTTTCTGCTAGACATACATATATGTCTGTGAGACCTTCCTGCCAAATCCTTATCTTTCCCAACACCCTTTCTCAGTTTGAAGCCATTCCCTGTGTCCTGTCCCTTATCCCAAATCCCTGCCCAGCTCTGCTGCAGCCCCTGCAGCCTCTGGAATGTGCTGGAAGCTCACTCTGGAATTTCCCTTCTCCCAGTGAACATTCCCAGCTCTCCCAGCCCAGCTCCAGAGGGGCTCCACAATCCTGGGATCATTCCCTGCCCCTCTCAGCCACTGTGATCAAACAGATGGGAGCACAAAAATCTCATTTTCCCTTAAAAATGGGAATTTTTCCTATCCCAGAGAAGCTGCCAAATGAAAGGAGAGCAATTCTCAGAAGGTCCCTGCTGTGGGCTCCCATCCATCCCCAGGAATTTTTTTCCCTCTGTCCCATCCATCTCCAGACTCTGCATTGCAGCCGTTCCCTGCCCGGAGCGTCAATCCCGGAGATCGACGGCTCCATTCCGTAAAAGAACGCGGAATTATCCTCAAGCCGGGCGTTTTCCAGGCCAGCATCTTCATCTCCCGGTGACAGGGATGGAAAACGTGCCCTGTGCAAAGGGAACATTTTCTTGTAAGATTGATTTGGGGTTTGTTTGCTCTCCAATCCCACGGGGTTCCTCGAGTGGCTGCCGAGCGTTAACAGAGTGGGAAAAGGGAATGATCTGGATTTTTCCATCTGACTTTTCCATAAATCTCAATCCAAAGTCATAGAAGGAGGGGTAAAACCCCACTTGGAGCTTTTGTTAACTGTGGGAATGCCTGGAATGGTTCAGCATTCCAGGTGACCAGGATCCTTGCAGAACTAGGGAACGTTCCCACATTTCCATGGAAGAGTTTTTTTTTCCAGGGAATTTTCTTTGCTGGAGTCAGGCACAGCCCATCCCTAACGGAAAACACCCATGGACTTCCAGGCCCTTTTTCCACTGGAAAATGAGGTGAAAAAGGAAGTTTGAGCCTTTTCCTTCATTGCATCCCAAACTTCCTGATCCCTTTTTGCAGAGAAGGAAGAGAGGATCTGTCCATCACTTCCAGGGAGGATCTGGGGTGATTCCAGCCCCAATTCCCAGTGGAAAACTGATCCAAAGGAACCAATGGAGACACCAAAGCTGGGCTTTGGATTGGAGCTGAACCTTGGAATTGTACATGGGAGACAGGAATCAGGTTTAGAGGAATCATGGAATTCTTTGGGTTCGGGAGCGTCTCATTCCATAGGAATTCCCATGATTCCCATTGGAAGTTTTATGAATTCCCTTGTGCAAAGCTCCTGGGATTTATCTGCCTCCTGGAGGAACAGCTTTTCCATGGATTTTTACCTTCTCAAAAAGCCTGGGAAGGGTCAAATTCCAGCCAAGAATTTCCCTAACTTCCAGTGGCAACAATTCCCAAGCAGTTCTCCTGGATCCCCATCCTGGAAAAAAAAATTCTGCTTTTTCATTTTTCCAGCCCCAGCTTTGCTTGGTTTTGTTCCCGTTTTCCCCTGCAGCGACTCCTCCCGAGCTCAACGGTGCCGTAAAAATCCACGGATCCGCCGGCGCTCCGGGAAAATGCGGTGCCCTCGGATATTGGATGCATCCATAATTCCTGACAGCTTCCGCCACTCTCATTAAGCGGGAGAGGGAATTTAGGGCCGGACTGGGACGGGAATGGGATCGTAACTCAGCAGCAGTGATGGCTCTGGGATTCAGGATCCTGACTGAGGCCTTTGGATGGTTTGATTCCCTCCCAGAACTCCCCATTTTCTCCGGGATTCAGGATCCTGACTGACGCCTTTGGATGGTGTGATTCCCTCCCAGAATTCCCCATTTTCTCCAGGATTCGGGATCCTGAGTGAGACTTTAGGATGATGTGATTCCGTTCCAGAATTCCCCATTTTCTCTGGGATTCGGGATCTCGACTGAGGCCTTTGGATGGTTTGACTGCCTTACAGAATTTCCCATTTTCTCTGGGATTCGCAGTCTTGACTGAGGCCTTTGGATGGTTTGATTCCCTCCCAGAATTCCCCATTTTCTCTGGGATTTGGGATCCTGATTGAGGCCTTTGGATGATGTGATTCCCTTCCAGAATTCCCCATTTTTTCTGGGATTTGGGATCCTGACTGGGGGCTTTGGATGATGTCATTCCCTCCCAGAATTCCTGATTTTCCTTGTGATTCAGGATCCTGATTGAGGCCTTTGGATGGTTTGATTGCCTTACAGAATTCCTGATTTTCCTTGGGATTCAGGATCCTGATTGAGGCCTTTGGATGATGTGATTCCTTTCCAGAATTCCCTGTTTTCTCTGGGATCCCTCAGCGTGAGGAACAGGAGGGATCACTGCCCCAGACCTGGCTCTGCTTCCATACAATGCAAACACAAATCTTCCTGGGAGGGAAAAATGACAAATTTGCCCTAAAATCCCTCATTCCAAAGGTTTTTCCGGCTCCACGGGAGCGGGATTTTAATCGGAAGCGATGACAGTTTAATAATGGGAATGAGACTGCAGCTTGACATCCGTGGAAATGGGATTGGAAAGCTGAAATCCTGAAGGATTCGCTGTTGGGTGGGGATCAGCACAATCCCATTAGCCCAGCGGTGTTTCCAGGCTCTCCCTGGAGCTCCTGGAAATGTCGGAGCCGTTCCCAAATACCCCACACAGGATGTGGCAGCCTCATTCCTAGAGAATTCCAGAATTTTCCCTCCAGCACCTGCAGTGAATTATCCAACCCCAAGGGCAGGAATCCTGGAATTCCCAGAGCTGGGAAAGCCCTGGAAGCACCAGCTGTCCTTGCCAGGGTTGGGATTGATCCCATTCCCGGGGATCATCAAAAAAACAGGAATCCCTGAGGATCCGTGGGAGGGACTGGAAAAGTGGGAATGGGGCAGGAGCCAGATCCAGGGTGGACTCAGTGATGGGATGGCATTCCTCACAATAGGATTTTCTGCTTTTTTGGAGTCTGGGGAGCTGTTGATCCATGGAAATCCCTTAGGATCCATGTCCGGGTGGATTTGGGAAGGGAAAAATCAATGTTCAGCCATTTTGTGTGTTCTATGCGAGGCTCAGCTGCTCCCAGTGATGGGAGAACATTCCCAAGGATGGGATTTTTTGCTTTTTCTGGATCAGAGGAGCTATTGATCCATGGAAATCCCTTAGGATGCATGTCTGGGTGGATTTGGGAAGAGAAAATCAACAATGAACTGCTTGGAGAGCAGCCTCTGGTTGAGGCCCACCTGCTCCTGGTGCTGGGAGAGCATTCCAGGGATGGGAATTTTTTTCTTTTTTCTGGATTTGGGGAGCTGTTGATCCATGGAAATCCCCTTGGGATCCACTTCCAGGAGATTTGGGAAGGGAAAAATTAATGTTCAGCCATTTTGTGTGTGTTCTGTGCAAGGCCTAGCTGTTCTCAATGCTGCTAGAACATTCCCAAGGATGGGATTTTCTGCTTTTTCTGGGTTTGAGA
>VRYO01000516.1:1018530-1031126 GCA_009812075.1 Sialia sialis
GAATATCAGGGAATGAACATTGTTAAAAAAGGATGTTCCTGAATCAGGGAAATGCAGGAAAAATGGGATTTGGAAATGGAACATCAGGGAATGAACAATGTAAAAAAACATGAACATTGTACAAAAAGGATATTCCTGAATCAGGGAAATGCCTGAAAAATGGGATTTGGGGTGAGTTTGGAAAGGGAATATCAGGGAATGAATATCGTTAAAAAAGGACATTCTTGAATCAGGGAAATGCTGGGAAAATGGGATTTGGAAATGGAAAATCAGGGAATGAGCACTGGGATAAAAGGACATTCCCAAATCAGGGAAATGCTGGGAAAATGGGATCTGGGGAGGGTTTGGGAATGAACATTGTTAAAAAAGGATGTTCCTGTATCGGGGAAATGCAGGAAAAATGGGATTTGGGGAGGATTTGGAAATGGAACAACAGGGAATGAGCGCTGGGTTAAAAGGACATTTCCAAATCAGGGAAATGCTGGGAAAATGGGATTTGGGGAGGGTTTGGAAATTGAATGTCAAGGAATGAATATCGTTAAAAGAGGACATTCTTGAATCAGGGAAATGCAGGAAAAATGGAATCTGGGGAGGGTTTGGGAATGGAATATCAGGGAATGAGCATTGTAAAAAAGGGATATTCCTGAATCAGGAAGATCCTGGGAAAATGGGATTTGGAAATGGAACAACAGGGAATGAGTGCTGGGATAAAAGGACATTCCCAAATCAGGGAAATGCTGGGAAAATGGGATTTTGAGGGGGTGTGGAAATGGAATATCAGAGAATGAGCATTGTAAAAAAAAGGATATTCCTGAATTAGGGAGATGCTGGGGAAATGGGATTTGGGGAGGGTTTGAGAATGGAATATCAGGGAATGAGTGTCAGGAAGAAAGGACATTCCTGAATCAGGGAAATGCAGGAAAAAGGAGATTTGGGGAGGGTTTGGAAATGGAATACCAGGGAATGAGCATTGTAAAAAAAAGGACATTCCCAAATCAGGGAAATGCTGGGAAATGGGATTTTGAGAGGGCTTGAAAATGGAATATCAGGGAATAAGTGTCAGGAAGAAAGGACATTCCTGAATCAGGGAAGTGAAGAAAAAGCAGGATTTTAGGGCAATGGGCACCTCAGTTGCATCCTAAGGATGAGCCAGAAGATTTCCCAGTTTATCCCAAATTTCCTCAAATTTGATCAATCCCTTTTCCCCCGGAGTCATCAGAGCCCCACAGGAAGGGCTGGGAGGGTGAAAAAGTGAGATAAAGTGCTGGGAAACTGGAGAATTCCAGCTGGGAAATGGAAATAAAGAACATTTCCACAGGATTTTTCCCCTCCACACCTTTTCTGGCCAGACCAAGAGTGAAACATTTCCCACTCCTTATCCATAAAAAAAAGCAAACCCTACCTACTCCAATCTTAATAAAAATATCAAAGGAGCTGCAAGTGGAATTTGCTTCATTAACCTGGAATATTTTCCTCGGGAAAATCCCAAATCCAAGCGGGATTTTCCCTTCCTGACCTCAGCTGTAAGGACCAGCTGGGTTGGGGTTTGTTGGGAATGGGGTCCAGTGAAATCCCAAACCCTTTCCTGGGGGATTTTCCAGCTTGGGTGTGGAATTCTGACCCCAGAGGTTGGGATCAGGCCCGTCCCAAATTTTGGGTTGTTATTTTTTGGCATCAGCTGAAATTTGGGAAGCTCCTCAGGATCCCCCTGGTTCCAATCCCTGCCCCAACACCACAATGCCTGGATTTTATTGGTAAAATCTTTAATTTTCCATAAATCTGTGGGTTTTTTCTGCCTTCTCACTCTTTGAAAAGCTTGGAAGGAACAAAATCCACGTTTGCATCGGGATTTTTATCAGAGAGGGCTGGAAGTGGACATTTCCAAATTTCTCCTGATTTTCCAAGTCCCAAATCCCACTCTCCATCTGAGTTTGTCCCTTTATCCTCAGGGGAGCAGCTCCGTGGTGTGACCACCTAAATCCACAATAAATGGGGAGAAAAAGAGGGAATTTGGGATGCTGGGAGCAGCAGGGAGGTGGGAATTCACCGTAACCTCGGCGAAAAAATCCCAGGATGGCAAGGCCGGGACAAAGGCGCCGCTGGAATCGTGCCCCGAATCCCACAGTGCGAGCCGAGCTCCCTAATAACCCAAATTCCTCGGGAAAACGGGGCCGAAAGGAGAGGAAAGGCGGTGTAATCGGCTTTGGGAGAGCGACGCCAGCGCTTGGCAGGAGCCGCCGCGGGAAGCTTGAATTCCATGGCAGGGAAGGCCCAAGGGCCGCAGGGAGGGATTCTCCGGAGGAATCGGGGCGCCGGGGCCGGCTGTTGGGTTTTGGGGGGATTTGAGGTTCTCCCGGATAATATTTTGGGAGTTTTTTTTGCTGAGGTTTTTCTCTTTGCAGCAGCTGAGCTCATCCTGGCCTTTCCCCGTCTTTCCCCCTCAGCATTCCAGGCCCAGCAGCTGCTCCCAAAATTTCCACTCAGAGGTGTCAGGGTAAATTCCAGGAAGGAAAATCCATGGAAGAAAAGCAGCTTTTTCCCCAAAAACCCAGAGCTGCCCTTCCAGGAGTCTCAGCCCCATTCCCAGGAATTTGGGAGGAATCATCCCCCTCATTCTGAAAGTTTCTCTGGAGTTTTCATTGTAAAATCAAGGAGGGGAAGGGCTGAATTCTGAGGGTTTGTAAATCCTCCTGTCCTCTGCAGCAGGGATGGAGTGCCCAGAGCGGGAACTGAGCGTTCCTGAGGAACTGGGACATTTGGAACCCTCTGGGATCTGCTCTCCCACAGCAGATCTGCTCTGGGCAGGAGCAGGTCCAGGCTCAGGCCAGGTCACCTCCATGGGACAGGCTCCCAAAACTCGCAGGAGCAATTTGACGACAGAGAAATCCATGGATTTGGGTTTCCTGGTGGGATAAGGGAGCTTTTCTTCCAATTCCCACTTACCAAACCTCTCAGGAGCAATTTGGGGATGGAGAAATCCATGGATTTGGGTTTCCTGGTAGGACTGGAGTTTTTTCTCCACTCCACAATTCCCAAACCCCACAGGAGCAATTTGAGGATGGGCACCTCCATGGATTTTGGGTTTTTCCTCCTCTCCACAATCCTGGAAGCAGCACTTTTGGGAATGACTCCGACGAATTCTCCCTTCCCACACCAGATAACGAGCGAGAACTTGGCGAGATGAATTAATCCAGGCTTTCCAAGCAGGGAAACTCCTCAGGAAAAGCCATTCCTGCATCCCCACCCCATTCCAGGCCCATCCCGCTCTCGTTGCAGGTGGATCAAGTTCGAGGAGAAGGTGGAGGAAGGTGGCGAGAGGTGGAGCAAGCCCCACGTGTCCACGTTGTCCCTGCACAGCCTCTTTGAGCTGCGGACGTGTCTCCAGACGGGAACGGTGCTCCTGGACCTGGACGGATACTCCTTGCCCCAAATTATAGGTGGGAGCACCTGAAAGATTCCCCCCCTGTCCTAAAATGCTGGGAATGGATTTAAACTCATTAATTTGCTCCGTACACGGAATTTGTCTGGAAATGAGCAAAGGGAGGTGCTGGGAGCCATGAGCTTCTTCCAGAAATCGTAGTGTTGAGGTTTGGGGGGGATCTGGGGGTCACTGCTGAAGATGCAGATTTTGGGGGTTCTGAGGTTTGCTCCTAGCTCACCACGGGTGGGGGTTGCAGAAAATGTCAATGAGGAACAGATTGAGGACAGGAGATTTTGGGGGTTTGGGGGATTCACTGCTCAAGGAGGAGATTTTGGCAGTCACTGCTCAAGGAGCAGATTTTAGGGAGCTCTAGGGGTCACTCCTAGGTCACCATGGCTGTGTTTTGCAGATGATGTCCATGAGGAGCAGATCGAGGACAGATTTGGGGGATCCTGGGGGTCACCCCTGGGTCACTATGGCTGTGTGTTCCAGGCAATGTCATGGGGATTCAGAACAGATTTCAGGGCTGTTTTGAGGGTCACCACGGCCACTTGTTGCTTTGAGAAGCAGATCAAGGATGGGACATTTTGGGGAGTTTCTGGAGTCACCTCTTGATCACCATGACTGCACGTTACAGACAATGTCAATGAGGAGCAGATCGAGGACAAATTTTGGGGTCACCCCTGGATCATGAGGGCGTTGCAGACGATGTCATTGAGAATCAGATTGAGGACAGGCTGCTCAAGGAGCAGATTTTGGGGTTTTTGGGGGTCACTGCTCAAGGGGAAGATTTTGGGGTGTTCTGAAGGTCACCGCTCAAGGAGCAGATTTTGGGGGTTTGGGGGTCACTGCTCAAGGAGCAAATTTTGGGGTTGTTCTGGGGGTCACCCCTGGGTTACCACGGCTCATGTTGCAGACAATGTCATCGAGAAACAGATCGAGGATGGGAGATTTTTGGGGTTTTGGGGGTCACTGCCTAAAGGGCAGTTTTTGGGAGGTTCTGGGGGTCACCTTCTCTGGGTGTTGCAGACGATGTCATCGAGAAGCAGATCGAGGACGGGCTGCTGAAGCCGGAGCTGCGGGAGAAGCTCAGCTACGTCCTCCTGCGCAAGCACCGCCACCAGACCAAGAAGCCGATCCACCGCTCCCTGGCCGACATCGGCAAATCCGTGTCCTCCAACACGGGTGAGTCCTCCTGTCCCGCCTGGTGGCACCCTGGGGAGCCGGGGAGGGACATCTCGGGAGAAGGGAAGGAGGAACCCAAGGGTTTGGGACATCCACGTGTCACCCTGGATGGGAAGGAGCCCAGAATTCTGCCCTGGTGGGTTTAGGGGTCACCGGGAGCTGGGAGCCATGGAAGTTTGGGACAGGGACAACGCTGTGGAATGGGGACAGTGTTGTGGGACAGGGAGAGCACTGTGGGACAGGGACAGGGACAGGGACAGGGGCAGCACTGTGAGACAGGGATGGGGACAGCGCTGTGGGACAGGGACAGGGACAGTGCTGTGGAATGGGGACAGTGTTGAGGGACAGGGAGAGCACTGTGAGACAGGGACAGGGAGAGCACTGTGAGACAGGGACGGGGACAGGGAGAGCACTGTGGAATGGGGACAGTTTTGAGGGACAGGGAGAGCACTGTGGGACAGGGAAAGGGACAGGGACAGGGACAGGGACAGCATTGAGGGACATGGACAGGGAGAGCACTGTGGGACGGGGACAGCGCTGTGGGACGGGGACAGCGCTATGGGACAGGGACAGCGCTGTGGGACAGGGACAGGGACAGCACTGTGGGACAGGGCATGTGGCTATGGAGAGACAGAGTCACTGTTCAGTGATGTCACTTTGTGATGATGTTGTGTGAGGGACAAGATCATGGTGTGATGAAAATGTCAGTGTGTGGTGACGTCATTGTGTGGTGACATCATTGTGTCATGACATCATAGTCTGAGGGAGAATGACATCATGTGAGGACAATGGCACTGTGTGAGGACATCATTATGTGATGACATCATAATGTGGTGACATCACTGTGTGATGACAACATTGTGAGGTCACAGTGCCATGTTATGACATCACCATGTGAGGGCAATGCCACTGTATGACATCACTGTGGGGACAGTGGCACAGTGTCATGACATCATTGTGTGATGACAGTGGCACTGAGTGATGATGTCACAGTGAGGACAATGGCACAGTGTGGGGTCAATGTCACTGTGCAATGACATCACAATGGGGACAATGCCTCTGTGTGATGACAATGTCACTGTGATGACATCACAGTGGCGACATCATTGTATTATGACATCAAAGTGGGGACAATGACTGTGCAATGACAATGTCACTGTGTGATGACATCACAGTGGAGACAACGTCATTGTGTTATGACATCACAGTGACTCTGTGTAATGACATCACAGTGGGGACAATGGTGCCATGTGATGACATCACAGTGGGGACAATAGTGATGTGTGATGACATCACAGTGGGAACAATGGTGACGTGTGATGACATCACAGTGGGAACAATGACTCTGTGTGATGACAATGTCACTGTGTAATGACATCACAGTGGGGACAATGATGCTCTATGGAGTCAATGTCTCTATGTGATGATGTCACAGTGGGGACAATGCCACTGTGTGATGACATCACAGTGTGGACAATGACTGTGTGATGACATCACAGTGCAGACAATGGCGCCATGTGATAACTGTGGCGTATGATGACTGTATTATGACATCACAGTGCCGAAAGGTCACTGTGTGATGACATCACAGTGGGGACAATGACTCTGTGTGGAGTCAATGTCTTTATGTGATGATGTCACAGTGCGTACAATGACTGTGATGATGTCAGTGTGGACAATGCCACTGTGTGACAATGTCTCTGTGTGATGACATCACAGTGAGGACAATGACTGTGTGATGACATCACAGTGGGGACAACGATGCAGTGTGATGATAACATCATTGTGTGATTATGTCACCATGGTCACTGACACCATGGGGACAGTGACTCTGTGCATCACATCACAGCGGGGGTAACGTCACCGTGTGATGATGTCACGCGAGGACAGCGGTGCCGAGGACAATGGCGCAGTGTGGGCGCCGTGGCTTGGCGCCGGGGTTTCCTGGCGCGGCCGCCACAGACAAATCCGGTCTGCTCCCGGCTGATCCCGCGTTTTCCCTGCCCTTACAAAAGGGGATTTGGTTGTTTCCCAATTATTCACTCAGGTTTAGCGGGAGGTCACTCGGTGGAGCCCGGGATTTGCCGGGCACAGCAGCTCCTGGGAGTGACCATCAGTGACCAGCATTCCCATTCCCATTTCTGGCCCCGGATATCCGAGCCAAGATTTGCCCAGAGCCACCAAAACCGAGCCCAGCTTGGCAATGTTGGGTTCGACCCCTGAAAATAGGGTGGAGAGGATGGAATTGTTCCGAGTTCCCCAGGAGTGACATTCCAAAGAGGAAATGGTGGAAAATGGGGGGTCCCTCCCGTTTCTTGTGCTGACAGCAGCTCCAAGGTGGATATCAGGATAAATCCTGCCAGCACAGGAATACAGCGGAGATTTCATCTCTGGTTTGATTTGGTTTAATGATAAAAAAATGGGGAGAGACTGTGGGGGCAACTGGGGCCTTGCAGAGACACGGAGCAGTTTGGCAAAGTGGTCCAGAGACTTTCCCAAAAGGAATTTTGGAAATTTACGAGGTCTCCCGAGAAAATGTTGGGCGTAAGACAGAAAATCCGGGAGGAGAAAGGAAATGTTTAGAGTGAATTCAGCTCCAGTATTTGAGATGAAAAGTGGAATTCATCGCCCATTTAGGGAGGCGAAATGTGGAGCTTGGTAGAGGAAAATGGGAATATTTTGAAGTGTGGAGTCCATGGCAGATCCCAAGCGTGGGTTTTTCAGGAGAATTATGGGATTAAAAACCCAAATCGGGTGTTGGGTCTTGCCAAGGAGCAGAAATGTCCCCTCTGGAACCACTGATGGCCACAAAGGGAGCACTGGGGTGGGAGGGTGGTGGCTCCTGTGTGGGGCAGCAGGATTTGGGGTGGGACATCTTCATCAATATCCCCTCATTGCCAGCGCAATATTCCAAAGGATGGGATAACAGCATGGCAGGGAAAAGCAAATCTGTCTCTGTGCTGGGCAGATGAATCTTCCTGCCTGCTCCTGATGTTCCCCACGGGATCCCACCCCAACATTCCCAATGGGATCCTGCCCCCAACATTCCCAATGGGATCATGCCCTGACATTCCCCACGGGATCTCACCCTGACATTCCCAATGGGATCCCACCCCAACATTCCCAACAGGATTCTGCCCCGACATTCCCAATGGGATCCTGCCCTGACATTCCCCACAGGATCTCACCCTGACATTCCCAATGGCATTCTGCCCCAACATTCCCAATGGGATCCTGCCCCAACATTCCCAATGGGATCCTGCCCCTGACATTCCTAATGGGATCCTGCCCTGACATTCTCCACGGGATCTCACCCTGACATTCCCAAGAGGATTCTGCCCCAGCATTCCTGGTGGGATCCTGCCCTGACATTCCCAAAAGGATCCCACTCCAACATTCCAAATGGGATCCATCCCTGACATTCTCAATAGGATTCTTCTCCCAGTGTTCCACACGGAATCGTGCCCCAACATTCCCAATGGGATCCTTCTGCCAATGTTCCCCACGGGATTCTGCCCCAACATTCCCAGTGGGATCCTGCCTCACATTCCCAATGGGATTCTCCTTCCAATGTTCCGCACAGAATCCTGCCCCAACATTCCCAATGGGATCCTACCTCAACATTCCCAGTGGCATCCTGCCCTGACATTCCCAATGGGATCCTGCCCCCAATACTCCCAATGAGATCCTTCTTCCAATGTTCCACATGGAATCCTGCCCTGATATTCCCAATGGGATTCTGCCCTGACATTCCCAGTGGGATCCTGCTCCAATATTCCCAATGGGATCCTGCTCCCAATGTTCCCTACAAGATGTTCCCCACAGGATCCTGCCCTGACATTCCCAACAGGATCTTGCCCTGACATTCCCCCCAGGATCCCACCCCAACATTCCCCACAGGATCCCACTTCAACAATCCCTATAGGATCCCACCCCGACATTCCCCACAGGATCCCACCCCGACATTCCCCACGGGATCCCTCTCCCGGTCTCACAGCCGCTCTCTCCTCTCTCCTCTCCCCAGCCCGCAGCCCCGTGCGGGGCCCGGCCGCCGGCGCCGCTTTCCACCGCTCCACCGAGGACCTGCGGATGCGGCAGAGTGCCAGCTACGGCCGCCTGCGTGAGTGTGGGGACTGACCGCCCCGGAACATCCCTGGAAAAACAAATTCCATGGGAAAACACATTCCCAGTCACAGGGGTGGAGCAGGAGGTTGAAGTGAGGGCCCACCACGGCCACTGTCCCAGCAGCGCAGCACGGAGCTCAGGATGAGCGAGGGTGCTGGTGTAGCTCAAAATCCTTTGGGTGGAGGAAAACAATCCTGGAAATCTTTAGGGAGGGAAGGAACGGAGCTTGGAAGAGCACGGGAATCCTAAAAGATTGCTTGGCTGGGTGGGAAATCCCATCCGAACCTGGCAGCTGGGTTTGGGCAGATGAGAGTGAAAATGTTCCCATTTATGGAGTTTTGGGATCATTAGGGCTGGAAAAGAACCCATGGAAAAGATCATGGAACACCAGCACTGCCACGATGTCCCCAGAATGTCCCCAGGTGCCACATCCAGAGGATTTCTGGACCCTTGCAGGGTGCCAGCCTTTCTACCCCTTCAGAGAAGGAATTTTCCCTTTTTCCTGGGTTTCCCAGCACTGCTGCTGCTTTGCAAACCCGAATACCATCGACAACATTTTATTTCTTTGCCCAAATTCTCCCCACTGGGTTTTCTCCTGGTGTCAGGGGTGGCTTTTCCTCACATTCCCTCCCTTCCCTGCGCCAGGTCACGCCCAGAGCCGGAGCATGAACGACATCTCGGACACACCGAGCACTGACCAGGTACCCATCCCAAAATCCCACTGGGGATTGTGCACAGGGATTCAGAAATGAGGGGCTGGAATTTGGGGTGGGATCTGCTTTTCCCAGGGGTCTCTCAATGCAAAGCTCAGCTGAGAGGCCATGGGGGGCTTTTCCTTCTGGGATGGCTTTTAGGGAAACAGCTCCAGCTCCAGCAGGTCCCGGCTTGGGGATGGGATGGATCAGCAGGATTTTGTCCTGTTCCCATCCCAGAGTTTTTCTGGGAATTATTGGTTCATTGTTCAAGCTTTGCTTTTTTTCTGTTCGTGATTTCACCATAAACCAAAGGCAGAATCACCGACCCCCTGGGTTTTAGGGAATGGGAGGGGATAACAGCTTGTTTTGAGTTTTCAGGGAATGGGATAACAGCTTGTTTGGGGTTTTAGGGAATGGGGTGGGATAACAGCTTGCTCTGGGTTTTTTAGGAAATGGGATGGGATAACCACTTGTTTTCAGTTTTTAGGGAATGGGATAACAGCTTGTTTTGGGTTTTAGGGAATGGGAGGGATAACAACTTGCTTTTCCCCTGGGATGCTCTCACTGGGCTTACCTGGAGTGATGCACTTCAGGGCAAGTCCAAATACAACAAAAAAAGTTTTATTTCCTGGGATTTCACGGACAGAAATCCACGTGCTGCTGGCAGCCACAGGACAGGGACAACACAAAGGTTTCCAGGCCACCTCCCGAAATGAATCCATCCCAGTGCCCACTCAGGAACCCCAAATATCCCCTCCAGCAATGGGGTTCGGAGGGTTAATCCCAAAATATGCAAAGCATTTAGGTTTAATCGCCCTATTAGGCCCACTACAAAGGGACTTTTTAAGTGTTAGATGAAGCTTAGTGGCCACTGGTAACTCCTGCTCTTATTCCAGAGCTGCTGGAGGAGTTGCTTTATTATTATGATTTTTTTTTTTCCATTTGGATTTAAAAGATTAGGACGGGGCGAGGCGGCTGCCCGGCTCACATGCCTCCCCTCATGCTGCCATATAGATTATCATAACTCCATGCCTGGCTTGGTATTGAACCCTTTGGGGCTGGCAATGAACAGAGCCGCAGGGGAGAAGAGACCTGGGGAATAAATCCATGGATGAGGTTTTCCTACTCCCGTTGTTTGTTCCAGCTCCGGGAACAGGGCTGGGAGGAACGAGGCATCAAAACCTCCCCCCGTGCAGAGCTTGAGGGGAGTTCTGTGCCATGCAGGGGCTGACAATAAACTCCAAAAATGTTCCTGGCTCGCTCCAGTGTCCCTGGGGTTTGGCGTGGGCTTTTCCACGGGGGGAATTTCAGGGAGTTTTCCTTGAGGAGAACCCAGAGGAGCAAAACCAAACGCTGCTGGTTGGGGGTGCAGTTTAGAGCCAGTCTCAGTTTCTGAAGAAATTTGGCTTTGTGAATTTTTCCTGCCTGACTCCCGGGTGTGGCTCCTCAGTTCCCACCTCTGGGAGTCCTGAGACAACCAGAAGTGAAATCTTGGAGCCTGACGCTTCAACTTTGGTGGAAAAAAAGAACGGAAAAGCCAAATTTTGGCTTTCCCTTCCTTGATCTTGTCTCTCCCACCAGCTGAAGAACAAGTTCATCAAGAAGATCCCCAAGGACGCCGAGGCCTCCAACGTGCTGGTGGGGGAGGTGGAGTTCCTGGAGAAGCCCTTTGTGGCCTTCGTGCGGCTGCTCCAGGCCACCATGCTGGGGGGCATGACCGAGGTGCCCGTCCCCACCAGGTGAGCGCCGTCCCCTGGGGGCTGGGCAGTCTGGTGGCACCACAGCTCCAACATGGAGCCTTTCCCTCCCCAGATTCCTCTTCATTCTCCTGGGCCCAGCGGGAAAAGCCAAGTCCTACAACGAGATCGGCAGGGCCATCGCAACTCTCATGGTGGATGATGTGAGTAGAGGCCACCTCGTTCGGGCTCACAACCAACCAAAAACCAGCAATTCCCACCCTCTCACCCCAAAAACTGAGATTTAAACCTCCAGGAGGATGTGGGACTGGAGGCCATGGCCAGGCTGATCCATGTCCCATGCCCACCTCCAGCTCTTCAGCGACGTTGCCTACAAAGCCCGGGACAGGGAGGATCTGATCGCCGGCATCGATGAGTTCCTGGACGAGGTCATCGTCCTCCCGCCCGGAGAGTGGGACCCCAACATCCGGATTGAGCCTCCCAAAAAAGTGCCCTCAGCTGAGAAGAGGTGGGTGGGGCCCATGGGGCTGGACCCACTCCCCTGTGTCCAGTTCAGGGGGGCAAGAACCTCCCAACTTCAGAAACACTGGATTTGCAGCAGGTTTTGTTCCAGGTCAGCTTGGAGCCATTTCCACTCTCCTGGAACAACTCAGTGGGAGGTGACCCTGGCAGGGCAGGAGTTGAGCTGGATGATCCTTGAGGTCCCTCCCAACCCCAGCCATCCCACAACTCTTCAAATTCACCGCAAAACCCACCTCCGGATCTGTCCAAATTCACCGCAAAACCCAGCTCTGGATCCGTCCAAATTCCCCCAAAACCCAGCTCTGGATTTGTCCAAATTCCCCCCAAAACCCAGTTCTGGATCCATCCAAATTCACCCAAAAACCCAGCTCTGGATCTGTCCAAATTCACCCAAAAACCCTCGCTTGGTGCAGGGTCAGAGCTGCACTAGGGCTTTGGCCGTGGTCCTCACACCGGGGTTTGGCTGTGCCAATCTGCTGGTGCTGATCTGGTGGTGCTGATCTGGTGGCGCCGATCTGGCAATGTCAATCTGGTGGTGCCAATCTGGCAATGCCAATCCAGCAGTGCTGATCCGAGGCGGTGTCGGTGTCCCGCAGGAAGTCGGTGTTCTCGCTGAACGAGGTGGGGCAGATGAACGGCGCCGCCGGCGGGGCAGGCGCTGGCGGTGGTGGCGGCGGCGGAGGCAGCGATGATGGGGAGATGCCTGAAGTCCACGAGATTGGAGAGGAGCTGGCCTGGACTGGCAGGTGAGTGAGGAGCCACCACCAAAAACCTCCAGAGAGTGCTGGGATCCATCAGGCTCTCCTGCGGGCTCATCCTGGGGTGTCCTGGGGCATGGAGGGATGAAATCCTGGTGGGAATGGGTTTTGTCAGCACCAGGACTATTTCTGGGTATTTACATAAAATTGTGGTTTTGTATCAATAATTATAAATCTCCAAAGTGGCCAGAGA
>VRYO01000532.1:16316-27980 GCA_009812075.1 Sialia sialis
GGGTGGGGGGAACAGCATGGTCACAGCTGGTTTCAGTGCACAGCATCTGCGCTGTCCTCTCCATAGCCCGCAGCTGCCCATGGTAGGTGAACACACACAACACCTTTAGGGGCTCTGGGGCTGCAGGATAGGCACAGGAGGGGCGAACAGAGGTTCCTCCAGCTGGGTCCTGGTGCTGCCCTGGGGCCTGGCCTGGGGCAGCAGGGAGCAGAGCCAGGTGTGGGATGAATGCAGGGAAGGGCTGGATGCTGGTGGGAATGGCAGGTGAGGAGCAGCAGAGGAAGAGCTGTCCCAGCCTGGCAGGGAAGAAGCTGTGCCCCTCAGGCCATGCCAGGGAGCTCACCTGTGGTGAAAGCTGTACTTGGAGCTCTTGGAGTGAGGGATGCTCTTGCAGCCCAGGCTTGGGCAGCCCCCATGGGCAGAGGAGGCTGGTTCCTTTGGCCCTGTAGCCAGAGGAGAGGAACAGGAGAAAGGCTGTCACAGCTGCAAGCCCAGGCAGAGCCAGGGCTCTGGGCTTCCTGCCTGCACCAAACAGGGAGGGCTTTTCCAGCTGACAAATCCATGGAGTGGCCTCTCCTCCTTGCCCATTCTCAGCTAGAATCTGCCCTCCCATTCCTGAGCACAGGCAGGTGGCTGTGACAGTGGGGAGAAACTGGCACAGGTGCAGCACTTACTGAGAGGAGGCTGCAATGGGTGTCCTGTTTTTGAGCACCAGCCCATGGGATGGATGTCTGGATGATCCGCATCAATCCAGAAATCATACACGTGGCTCCAGCCATCAAAATGGACCTGGGGAAGCACGAGAGGGGTCACCATTCAACTGCCAGCACACCTCTCTGCTCTGAGTTGAGAGCAAGCAGCAGGGTAGAGCTGAAGTGCAGCACAAGGCTCTCCACTCCTAGAGCCAGGTACTGCCCGTGTTTGCACCCTCCCAGTGAGCTGTGAAAGGCAGGAGCAAGGCAGCACTGTGCCTGGACACAGGCTCAGCACTGATGTTCCAGCACCCACCTTTATCCTGTGATCTTCCACATCCTCCACACTGGCCACTCGGATGAAGGAAGGAGTCCTCCTGTCCACTGCCTCCAGCTTCATGTTGACCAGGAAGCCGTGGGGCGGGCGCTGGAAGAGCCCAGTCAGAGGGAGTAGGGCCCTGATTCAGGCTCCCACCCCCTCAGCAGCTTTCCCAGCACTGTGTCCTTCTCAAGCCCAGCTCCCAGTCCTGCCTGGCCAGGGAAGAGCCATCCCAGCTCACAGAGGCAACGGGAGAAAGTGGGAACAGGCTTCCCTGCATTTGACCTGTCTTTAACAAGATATGCCCCAGGGAAGAAGGTCTCTAAGAGACACATTTTGGGGATCTATATTGCAACCACACTTGGCTGGACACAGCTGCTGGTGGTAGAGTTTGAAAACAAATCAAGCAAACCTAAATTATTTCCCTTCACTGAGCTCCTGTTTAGCTGAGGGCACAATCATACTCCTCATTTCTCCCAATTCAGAGCTGTTTGCCCAGGATAGCCCTGACTTCTGAACTCCTGAGTGTAGGTCCAAAGCCTAGGATCTCCTTCTTTGGCAGGAGAATACAGAACATCACTGGACTTGTCACAAAAGCAAAGACCTGGCAATGAAGAAAACCCAAATTCCTGCCCAGGTGGGGTGAAGTAGATGATGTAACACTCACCACTTTAAAGGCCCAAGCTGGGACAGCAGATGCTCCAGTTTCTTTCAAGTATTTTTCCCAGGTGAAGTTGTCTGGATCAGGATAATCTGGAAGGGGGAAGATGCAGAAGGTGAGTCATGACTGCAGAAAGTCAGAAACTACCCCTGAATGTCCCACTGCCTTTGAGGGCCAACCAAGTCTGTGCCAGGCACGCTGGAACCGAAGAGACACCAAGAAGTGCTGCTATTTTCTCACGGACCATGAAACCCACAGCACAAGGGAGCAGAACCAGCTGGGTGTGCACAGAGGGCTGGGGTCCTCCTCGTATCTCTGAGTGGAGACTTGGCCCAACACAAGCACCATGCTGTACCTGAACATGTGTACAGGAGCCTTGGCAGGAGGTTTGTGTCCCCAGGACCCCCATGCCAGCTTTAGAAGCCTGTTCCCAAGGGGATGCACTCCCAGGCTGCACCTGAATGATCACTGACTCACCTTGAGGAGGTGTGAGAGGTTTGCCGTGCTCATGACACCACCCAACTGGGTGGATGTATGGACTGCTGGGATCACACCTAGAAAACATACCCAAGCTCTTACACAGGGCCCTCTGTGGGTGTCTCCCACCACTGCCCCCCACTCCAAGAGCCTCTGTGCACTTACCAGTAGTCATAAGTGTCATCCCAGTTGTCAAAGTGCACCAGAAAGCGATTGTCCACTACGTCAGTCACTGTGGCAACACAGATCAGGGAAGGGTTCATGCGGTCCACGGCCTCGAGCTTCATGCCCACCTTGAAGCCTGGGGAAGCCTCGTGCTGCCAGGAGAGAGGGGCAGGGCTTTTTCAGCAGCCCCAGCTCCTCCCTCACCACCTCCTATGCCTGCTGCAGGGAGGCATCTCCCAAAACCCTCCCAAAACCAGACTCTGTCTGGCCTCCAGACATGCCTGGGACCACTCAGGCTCCCAGATGGGCAGTGTGCTGCTGTGCAAGGAAAGAGGAAGGGGGGTAAGTGACTCAGCTGGGCCACAGAAAGAAAGAGGAAAAGTGATCTTCAAACCCTCAGGATCTTCTGTAAGTGGTAAATTCCAAGAGGGGGAAAAAACCTCCAACAGGCAGTAGTTCCAGTTTTGTCCCAAAACATTTGTGGTCACAGTTAGCAGCGACCAATGCCTCAGGCATGGCAGCAGGAGCTGGGATGGGGCCCTTCTCCCTTCCTTGCCTGTATTTCTTGGATCCAGAATCTATGCAAAACACTGCATCTCACACACTGGTGGGGTTGCTGCAGTGAAAAACAGTAAGGTTTAGGTACAAGGAGAGGCTGATTTGCCAGTAGGGTGAGTTTCCTCTGCAGCTGACAAGGGAATGATCATAATTTTCATTCTCCTATATTCCCACTTTCCTTACCCAAGCTTCCATGTGAAAAAAATAGGCAGACACAGAAACAGCAAAGACACAAAACAAAGGAATTATACTTAAGAAACAGTAAGTGATATATTTTTAACCAAATAATTGTTGAGAGTAGTAATTACTTCTCCTAACCAGTACTTGTGTAACAGATTTAATTGTCTGTGAGGTTAATCTGGATGAAACAGAATCAGACCAACACCAATTCTGGGCATATCAAATGAGTGTCCAAGCTACAGATCCTGAGCAGCAAAGTGTGCCACATGCTCCTAGCTATTGGGCACTGTGGGCTTGAGGGGTGTGGCATGGACAAAGCAAAACTCAGTGCTGATGGAAGCCTTTTGCTCAGCTGGAGGGGAAGAGTCACACCTGAACCTGTAGGCTCTGGCAGGAAGGAGATGCTGCTACTCACAGTGTTTCGGACCATGAAGAGGTGCTTAGGAGCTGCCTGAGCCTTTGTTAACTTCAGGTAGTTTGCCCAGCTGAATTCTTCTTCCTTATAACCTACAACCCCTCAGGAAGAGAAATAAGAGCAGTGAGTTCACAGCCAGGAGGATGTGAGGGTGAGCCTGGCCATCCCTGACCCACTGTCACCCTGCCAGCATATCCTGCTGCGGGAGAAAGGATCTGCAGCAGCCCTGGGATGCCCAAAGCCCATGGCTGAGGGCTGATGTGTAGTTTTGAAGGGGTGTTAGTAAACATGAGCACTGGAGTGGAAATCTAGAGTACAGCTCCTCTTCTGGTCCAGCCTGCCCTGGGGCACAGCTGGTGGCACTGGGATGTCCAGAGCAACAGAGCTTTGCCCCAAAATGTGAACAAGCAGAGATGGGTGCCTGAAATGTTGTCCTGTGGAACTCCCCCAGTACAGCAGCATCCCTCTGGCCCCATGGGGCCACCCTGTCCCCACCTCAAGCTCTACATTTGGTCCACTCTTCATTGCCCTCCTTCAGCAGGAGCCACCACCTAAGAAGAATTAACTCTTTACCTTTGGGGGGCTGGAGTTTGTGCCCCGTCTCCTCAAACCAGCCAGCAGGGTGGATGTCAGGGGAGTCAGCATTCAGCCAGAAGTCATGGCACTCAGAGTAGCCATCGAAGTGGAGACGCATCCGGTAACCACACACCTGCCATCAGGGAGGGAGGAGAAGGAAAGGGTCATGGAGACCTGCTGCTGTCCCTTGGCTGAGCATCACACCCCTTCACCTCCCACACACCAGTTCATCATGGATCACTTTGGGAAGCCAAAAGTCAATCGCAGGCAATGGCCCAAACTGGGAGGCACAAACCAGTTCCAAAGGGTGTCCAGCATGGAACAAGCCAGCCCAAAGAAGGGATGCTCAGGCTAGTGCATTAAGTGCCATGGTGGAGCACCTTGCTGGTTCCAGCAAGTGTGAAGACTCCCTGTTCTGCAGACCAGGAATTTGGTGGTGTAGGGATTTTGGCTAAATGCCACACTGGCTGCCTGGGGAGCTCTACGAGGCAAGGCTGGTCTGGCTGTCACGTGGCTGAGTGGAAAGTGGATCTGCACAGACACAAGGAAGAGCAGTGGGATGCCTCCCCACCCTCCATTTCAAGGGCTCAGACCTGTTCTGTTGCCGTCACCACAATCCCTCCCTGCGTGCTGTGCCAGGGTGACGGAGAGACCAACCCAGCTGCACAGTCCTGTGTCCTGTCCCTCCAGGCTGGCAGGGAATTCCCTGCTTCTTTGCCTGAGGTGCTGCAGCAGCATCTCATCTCCTGCAGTGACAGGCCCTGTCTCCTGCAGGGGCCAGCTGGCAGCACCTCCCTTGCCCCAGAGCCAGGAGGAACCAAGGAAATAGGCACTGGAGGCTCCTTACCTCAGCCACTGTCAGGATGAAGTACATGGATGGGTGCTGCGGATCGATCCCCTCCAGCTTCATTCCCACTTTAAAGCCATTCTTGTGCTGGGAAGCTACTTGGTACTGGAAACAAAAATTAAACTACAATGTAAAACCAACACAGGGAGTTGGGTCTAGATACCACCAGGGGAGCAACCACTAGGCAATGGGAGCTGCTGGGACAAAGAGACTGTGGGCCACAGGTAATGTTGTCATCCAAATTTTAAGTTTTTTCCATAGAAACATACACTGTTTCACCTCCTTAAATCGTCTCTTGCAATTGGCAGAACAATGTGTTACTATGGTAAAAGCTGCAGCCAGGGAAGCAGGAACAAGCCTGACTTGTTTGCAACACAGCCTCAAGAGAACCCACCTGGCTTCCAGGAAGGACTGCAAAGGCCCCACCACCCTGCCAGAGTCACAGCAGTGTCCTAGGCAAAGGTGGGGTGTTTGGGATGGGGGCCAGAATTCTGCTGGGGAGTGGGACTCCAGTCAAATCAAAACTGGAGGCTGCCCGGTCACTTCCAGCTGACAACGGGAGTTTAGCTATTGCTCAGAATCCCGCAAAACAGGGAAGCAAGGAAGAGAGGAGAAGGAGGAGGGGTGCAGAAAAAAAAAAAAGGAAAGAAAAGAGAAGACGAAAGAGGGAAAAAGACAGGAAAATCCCAACTCACATCCTGGAAGAGATCTAAAGGGGCAGCGACAGCTTTCTGCTCCTCCAAGTAGGACGCCCAAGACCAGCCTTCTTTCTTCTCCTCACTGGCACCTGAGCGCAGCACAAATGCACACAAATGCTGCTGAGGGGCCTCTCCAGCTCTGCCCCACTGCCTCGGGGCTGTCCTGCTCTCACACAGGGTCCTGTATTCCTGCAAAGCTCAACAGCATCCTACCAGAGCCCCTTCTCCAGCAAACCTGGCTGGCTGCACAATGAGGGGCAGAGCCAGGAGCCCCCATGACCTAAATGTCCTGAACCATGTCCTAGTAAGGCACCTGGGATAGTGGAAGGTGTCCCTGCCCATGACAGGGGGTGGAACCAGATGGGCTTTAAGGTCCCTTCCAACCAGTCTGTAACTCCAGGGAGTGTGAGGGATGAGCCACCTGTGTGACCAGACCCTCCTCCAGCCTGAACATCTGCTATGTCCACACAGGATGGATTTGGGGCAGCCAACAGGATCCATGCAGAGGTCTGGGAATCACCCTCAGCTTCAAGGGGCTCCTAGACAGTCAAAGCAGCAGCAGGTTCATATCCCAGCTCTGCCACCCTCTGCTCTGAGACAGCACCTGAGCCCCCGTGGCACAGCAAGGTCACCCTGATGCCCTAGAGATGTATTTACCCATACGACAAAGAAGACAGCATTGTCTCTTCATAGGCAGGGAGGTGACCCTTCATGCCTCTAAGAAGGCCATAAAGGCCCAAGACCTATGAGACACAACCCAAGTCTCTTGCTCTCCAGCTTTGTCTCCCTAATTTGCAGCAGCTGAAGGGACTCCAGAGGTGCTGCGCCTATTCCAGTGCTGAGGAATTCCCAGCTACAGGTCAGCTATGGCATACAACCTCAGCTAGGGCAGGCCATAAATTCAGGGGAAAAATGGACCAACTCCTTCCTCCTTTGGGCTTAGGAGAAGAGGAGATGGAAAAAACCAGAAACTTAGGGAAGAAATTAAAGCTGAGCTTCAGTGGGCAAGTTGACTAACCTCGCTTTGCTGACACTTCAGAGTGAAAAACACTTCTACTATTCATTAGGACATAGAAAAAGTGCCAGACATGACTGGGGAATCTGTGAGTACAAGCTCTGCACTTCTAGGGAATGACAACCACACCAAGAGTCAGAGCATACACTGACTGCTGCATCGAGGCATCCAGGTGTGTATTTTGTTTGCTGAAGTACTTCTAAAATAAGAGAAAATAAAACACTGAAGTAACAAAGCTCATCACTGCTTACTTGTATGCAGCAGGGAAGGTAACATGCTCAGGGCTCAGTAAGAAGCAGGTATGAGGTCTGAGATTCCTTTTTAACAGTAGTTAACTCAGTGTAACATTAGGGGTTAATGACACCTGAACCCTGCCACTGTCCTTGCACTTGGCTATGGAGAGGACTATGAAGTAACGACAGTTTAATTTTAAAATTATTTTGAGTATAAACTTCAGTACTCAAAGACAAAAGGTTTCCCATACATGTTTATTTGCAGTGTTTCCCCAAGTTTTTCTTGACACTGGAGGGAAAAAAGCAACCAAGCAAACACTGCATCTCTCAGCTTGTGTCCTTTCCCATGTCAACAGCTCTGCTTTAGAGATCTCTGATCTGGGACTGTTCTGAGAGTCCCACAACAGATCCCCATGGGATGAGACAACCCCAAATCACACAGTGGCACTGCAGCTACACAAGGAGCTCCCAAACTTGTGAGTTCCTGATGCCACGAGGGAAGTTCCCCATGAGTCCATCCCAAAGGAGGGCAAAGCCACATGTGGTGCAGTCCTGTTCTTGCTCAGGACAGTGTCCCTGGGAGCAAACACAGTGTCCAAACAGAGCTCCCAAGGAGAGGGACAGCAAGATCTGTTCAGCACAGAGCTGTGTCCATAGGGGTGCCCTCTTCCCGTGGAGAGAAAGAGAGGAAAGAAGAGAAACGGAAAGAGACAGAGAGAGCAGGATCAAGCAAGCAGAGGAGCTCATAAGCTTTTAGGATCATGTGCCAGCACATTGCAGTGTGTGCTCCCTGCACCAGAAGGGTCCAAACCTGCAGTGGGACCCCCCAGCCCCAGCAGGAGTGCTCACCCCACTGCCCACCCCACCCTCCGTACCATGCTGGCTCCCGTTCCATGCCTCAGCCTCCAGATTGCTCATGGCAGAGTCTTCCACAGAGCTTTTCCTCTCTTCCTGCTTTTCCTCCTAGAGGAGACAAAACAGAAACCAGGTCCACAAAGAGGTTTTTGGCTGTATGTACCCTCACAATGATGCCCAGGGCCATAGTGCACCTCTACAAGGTCCATGGTTTGACCAATACCTGGCCCAGAAATGGGCTGGCAGAGAATCAGACAATGGGAACTTGCAGGGACTTCAGTGCTGACTGGTAATGATCACACCTGGACTGGACCTGCTAGCAAGCAGAGCTTCCTTGCCTTGTCAAAGTCTCTCCCTACCCAAGGATACCCAACACCCTGACAGGCACTCCCCTGCTTCAGCTTTGGTGGCCCAGACTCAAGAGAGTAACTGAGTGCTCAGTACCTACAGCCCAGTAGGTACTGGACAGTTTGGCACCACCCAGGCCTCAGTGCTCCACATGCTAAACAACCAGCCCAGTGCTGGGAGCCCTCATCTCCACACATTCAAGTCTTTTTGGCATCTTGGCCAACCCATTTCCCTTTTGACCTGCAGCTGACAGAGCCCTGAGCAGCACGATAAGATTTGTGCACACAGGACTGGCCCCCAGGACATTGGCTGCACACAACCCCTCCCTGTCTTTGTCCTACCATTTGCTCAGATTCATATTCTTCCTCCGAGGGGCTCTGATAATCCTTCCTCTTTCGTTTCTTCACAGGCTTGAGGATTTCAGTGGCATTAGTGCTGCTGGCAGAGTTTTCCACAATGACAGACCTGCACAGAGGGAGAGAGGGCCAAGCACTGCAGCTAGTGCAGCACAGCACTGCCTAGGGTGTCAGCAAGAGAGGGGCTGCTGGACAATCGCTGTCCCCCCATTTTTTACTCACACATGCCCCACCCCTCCCGATGGATGTACGCACACAAGTTGCCAAGAGTTAGAGCCAGGGATGGGCCAGAGTCATCCTCACACACTTGGGTATCAGAAACCTGAACTCAAGGGATCTAGTTTAGTAGCAGGGCTCTAAGCTGTACCAGAGATGCTGGAAAACAACTGAGAGTCAGACACTGGTCAGGAGTAGGGCTGGAAATACCCCCGTGACCTGTGGCCTTTCACTCCTGCTCAGCCTGGCAGCCCCCACTGCAGCACATACATGTTCACATATATCTAGGCCACAAACTGGGCAGGACAAAATCTGGCTCCTGTGCTTCCTGCTGCTCCCTGGGCAAGTTTTCCTCCCGCTAGCCGGCCTCCAGGAATGAGCAGAACACGTGGGACCCCCAGCACCTGCCAGAGGCAATTGCTCACATCCCTGGCTGGACCTTGTGTAGCAGGGAAGGGAGGGAGGGCAGAGGGATGAACCCAGCTCTGCAGGGCACAGACTCCCCTTCTTTTACCTCTCTTTGAACTGCTGGTGGCAGTGCTCGCTGCAGAAGCCCCTGCCTTCCCGGGCCCCATCCCACACGTGTCTGCGGCCGCAGGTGTCACAGTGGCACAGCCCTTCTGCCGCCAGCAGCGTGGGCTGCTCCGCCACATCTGGCACAGAGAGGAGCAACAGTGAGGCACAAGGAAGGACGGCACACATGGCAGATATCTGCCCCACCCATGGAGACACCAGACAGCTGGATGGTGCTACCCACCCCACAAGTGCCACCACGGCGCCCTTACCCTGAGCCACAGTAGGATCGTCTCTGCTGGGGGGTGCCACCTCGGAGTCCCCAGCTTTCTCTGTGTGACCCTCCTTTACAGCTTCCATAGGAGGCATCTTATCAGCACTCACCACCTTCAGCGTCCCATACTCATTAATCCGGAACTGTGTCAATGAACACAAAACAAGGAAAAAGAGTTAAGGAGGACAGACATGTAACTGGGTGGTTGGTCTGAAAATGAGGGACACGGTTTGGTCTTTAGTGTGTCTGACAAGAGGACAACTCTTCTGAGGACAGAGGTGAGCACAGCACTGCAGGCCATGTGAAGGTACACTGCGCCTGCAGCCTGTGCTGGCTGGCAGGTGGGTGGCTGGAGGATGAGGTGTCCTGAGCAGCAGCTGAGAAATGGGTGCATTTTCTGCATGCTGTCATGCACTGAGGCACCACTGCTGGATGAACAAAACGCCACTGCTCCCAGGGTGAGGGGAGCAGCTTGAGCAGAGCCAAGTCCTCAGCACAGTTTGGAAGGGACAATGTCCTGCACAGCACGTAGCACCTCGTGCCTCCTTGTGCAGGGCAGATCTGCTACAGCCCCCCAGACACCTCTGTGAGCTCTGTGCTAAGTTCCAGAATGGCAAGGTCATAGGGATAGGGCAGGAAGAGAGCTGGAGCACCTGAGGGATCCTCCAGCTGGGGTGCAGAGGGGCCACAGCACATCCTGGTGCTCCCTGCCTGGCACAGGCTGGGGGATTTACAAGCACAAGCAGCTGTGGGGAGAGGCAGAGGGCTCAAAGCCAGTGGCCCAGGGCTACACTTACCCGCAGGTTACTCCCAGGCAAAGTTGCCACTCCATCTTTCCATTCTAGCACACGGACTGTGCTGCAGGTCTGCACCCCACTGATCTGGGGAATGACAGCAGCTGTGATGGGCTCATTCCCTGCTCCCCTGTCTGGCCTCTCGACCCCTGTGCTTCTCTGGGGCTCCCGGGGGAATCGCTGGATTTCTAAGGTGCTCGTGGGAAGGTTGATGGCAGTGGCGTTTGCTTGAGAACGGAAGAAAGGAGACAAACAACCAGAGGCATACACAGAACACTTCACTGATGCAAACAAGGCTCAAAGGCAGCCCAGGATCCCAGAGGACATGATCTCCCAGCTGAGAGCTCTGCTGTGGGCCAAAGCACAAAGCAAGGAGAGTGACGCAAAAAATCTGCAGCCAGCAATGCCTCATGCTGGGGGGTGGCACCAACACTATCCACATTCAAGGATTTCTACTTCAGCCTGATCTCAGACTGTTCCTGTGCCCAGGGTGCCCTGATGTGACAGGAGTTTGCTCCTGGACTGCAACTTCCAGTTTAGTTATCTTTCAGAGGAACACACTGTGCAACCTAGGACCTCTCTGCAGAGAACTGAGGCATCAGGAAAAACTGGGAGATCTGCTTCTAGAGAATATGCCTGACCTCACCTAAGACACAGCCATGCTTTGTTCAAACACCTCCCGAAAGACGCAGGTCAGCTGCACTCAAAACGGTTCCCAATTTTCAAGAAGGCTAAGAAGGGTGACCCTGATAATTACAGGCCAGTCAGTCTCACTACACTGCTTGGTAAAATTATGGAGAAGGTTATTCTGGGAGTTACTGAAAAACACAGGAGAGACAACACACTCATTGGTCACAGCCAACACAAGCTCATGAGGGGAAGTCTCGGTTAACCAACTGAATTTCCCTTCATGGAAAAGTCACCCCACTAAGCTGACCAAGCACAGTCAATAGAAACAGGTTTTTAGGATTTTAGCAGAGCTTTGATATTGCCTCTCACAGAATCCTTCTGGACAAAGTGTCCAGTGCAGAGCTCATACAGTACATCAGGTGAACAACTGGATGATGGGTCTCCTACAGTTGAGCTAAAAGTCTTACAGGAACTGGGGGCACATCAGGCTAGGGGCCATCAGCAGTGGGGTTCCCAGGGTTTAGGGGCAGTGCTCCTAAACTTTTTATAAATTATCTGGATGCAGGAATTTGATGCCCATTAAGTAAGTTTATCAATGACATCAGGAGGAGCTGTGTGCAATCTTGAGGGTAGAGAGGCCTTACACAGAGATCTAGATAGACCAGAGAGCTGGGCAATCCAATCAGCTCGTGCATGAAACAAGAGTAAGACCTGGATTCTGCACCTGGGATGGGATAATCCTGAAAAAAATGTATGACTTGGGGAACAAGATTTGAGAGTTTGTCTGGGGAAGGGGCTCAGAGGCTTTGGGCTGAGGGCAAATGGAACAGGAGCCAGCAGTG
>VRYO01000532.1:48235-117996 GCA_009812075.1 Sialia sialis
GAGCCCGAGCTGCACCAAGGCCTTCGACTGTGGGGTCCCTAACAGGCCACGGCTGTGGAAGAGAATGGTAAACACCAGCCTGGAGTCTCTAAGAGTGTCCTGCCTTCCCTGTAATGTTCTGAATTAGGAAAATTCTCCCAGTCTGGTGATAAAAATCCTCTCAGTATGTGGATAAATGCACTGTTGCAGTCTGCTGGGCTTTACATTCAAAGTATTCCTATTGTACACTATGATTTGTATATTTGAGACAAACTTCTGTTTATCTAATTATTAAACTTGTATTACATTAAATATTTAGATTTTATGTAAGCATTTCTATTCTAATGCAGATAACATTTTTATGTTGCATACTACATAATCAAAATCATAAAAAAGCCACATTTAGTTCTACTATGGGATTTTTCTCAGCTACTTTAAAAGCAGCTTGTGTTCACCTCATGCTTCTGTGCTGGAAAATCCCTGTCTGTGACAGCCCAGGGCACCACCACTGCCTTCCCTTTTCAGAGTGCTGCTCTGAGTGAATCTCTAACAAAGCAACTTCTGAGTTTAAATTACAGAACTGGGAGAATCTCTCAAGTCTCAGTTTTTTCTCAGAAGGTTGATTAACGTAGTGCAACAGGCAGTGAGTGACCTGTTACAATGGAAAGGGCTTGAATGATTTCACAAATTCATGGAGTGTTTTCTGCATGCAGTTACAGCAACTAATTTACAACTTGCTGTATTATTTTTTCCCTACAATATACAGATATTTTGACTTGTAGGTAAATTTAGCCATTACACATCTCTGTGTAGAAAATTTAAAAAGCCTTTTTTAAGTCCTGAATTGCCCAACACAGAGAGGAACAGTATGAGAGATGCTGTATCTTGTCCCTGAGCTTGCTGAAATAAAAGCTGTCCTGGAAGTGTTGAGATGTAGCTCTCACACTGAGGATTTTCCACATTTAGCTGTTCTGTTGGAAAACAAGCTCTGAAGCACCAGAGCTTTCTCAGAAACTTTATTACTAAAGTGTCATAGTGTCTCTGAGCCTCTCCTCTGGGCAGCAACACCATTGCACTGAGTGGAGAATACACAGAACTAAAGGATTAATTCTATCAAAGACTTAAAATATAAAAAAACCCCATTATTTAAGTAATTTGTGTCTCCTCTGGGATAACTGCAGGTTGTGGAATCTAGTCCTAAAGTTGCTCTCTTCACCATAGCTGGATTCTGTTATTCTGTTAGCTGATTTTCCACTCTCATTCTCCCCAGGAAATGATTCCCTGGCACAAATTTAAAAACCCTTGGTGGGGCATTCACCTGGAATTCTCTGTGCTGGCACCTATGGAGCTGCCCGTAAGATCCACTGGAAACAGCCCCATTAGACAGGTGCAGCTAAAACATCCTGTGCTTGGTGAAGGCAGTGTGAAAGCCTGGACTAAAATTCAAGGATAAGGAGGAAAACTCAGCCTGTTTTTAAGGGCTTCCTGGCAGGTAGATGCTCTTCAACACCAGAGCCCTGAGGAACTGCCTTGCTCCAAATATCTGCTCTTCAGTGCTGTTTTCACAGCCCATAAAACCTGCTCTCTCATGGATGATGATGCTCTTTTCAACATCTTTGCCTCTCAGTATAAGGAATTTCTTTCCATCGTCCAACAGAGAAAAATAAATTCTTGATGGCAAAAGTGCTGTCCATAACCTCTGAGCCCTTGGCTGGTGTTTACATCAGCACATTTTCTGGGGAGAACATCCCTATACCGTGCCCTGGGGGTAGATGAAATGCAGCCTGTTCAGCTCAGGGCCATTCAGAGTGGGAATGATCACAGGCCTTGTGCTTCCCAGCCACTTTTTGTGCAGACTGAGAGCTGAACTTTGACCCTGCCCACCCTGGGACCACAGTTTGCCAAACAAAAGTGCATGAGGGAATTGGTTCTGCTGTCATGACACAACCTGACAAACCCACTCCCAAAAGCAAAATCAGATTACAAAATCCCCAAACCAGTCAGCAACAAAGCAAGACTGGAGTGAGACAGATCAGGAAAGGGACAAATGGCACTAGGAATGCATTTGTTGGGTCAGGGAATGTCTAAGTGGGAGAAGGAGTCACAGTTCCCTGCTTCCTGCTCGTGTGTGAGCAGATCCAGCAGGATCTCAGCACAGTCACCTCCCTGCAGCTGGGCCAGCACAGCCCCCAGAGCAGCTCCACAGCCAGGCCTGAGCCTCCACAGCCAGAGCCCCTTTCTCCAAAGCATCAGTGCCTGGGCCCTGTGTGCTTTTTGGAATATACACACAGGATGAGGAGTCCCATGCCCCACAGGATGCTGATGTGCTAGCACTGTCTGTTGTGTCTTTGAGGCTTCAAGGGGCCTGATAATGTGCTGGCTCTCTCTGGTGGAATATCTCAAGACCCTTGGCAGGTGGCAGCACAGTGAGGTTTGTTGAGGCTACAAGGAAAGGGAGGGAAGATTAATGTTAGGATCTCATCCTTTTGTTTTATTTTTCCATTTCTGTCCTTGAGAAGGAATTAAGAGTCTTCAAGGTGCCTCCTCACTTGGTACATCTTCCTCCAGTGCCCTCTCAAGCCATTTGCAAATCTTTCCTTCTCACATTCCCTGCCCTTTTTTCAGTGTTTGTCCCCCACATACAGTGATGTGTTTTTCACATTGTTTATTCTTCCTCTAGCTTTCTCCCACTTTGGTCCTGGATTAGGACCAGCCTGGGGCCCAGAAGATGAATGGCAAAACTTCCCCCCTATTCCAAGGCCATTTAGAGACCTCTCCGGCCAGCCTTGGCAGAAATTAGGATGGCCTCACCCTTGTGCTGTCTTATTCCTTCTCTTTTAGTCTGTTAGAAATCCTGGAAGACAAGAACTGGATGTAAACCAGTGACAGAGTGACCAGAGGTGAACCTCATCTCTCCTACAGTCCAGACAGGCTGGAAGAGATTGCTCAAAGCAAATGCAGATAAGATCTAATTATCTTCTCCATCCTTCCAGATCAGTGCCTGACCTCTCTCTGTTGTGCCCTGTCATTTTTACACCCTTGATTGGCAGTCCTGTTCCCCACAGCCATGAGCAAACAGCAGGCTCAGCCCTGAATCCTCAGCTTTTCTCACACCCAGAGGGATGTGTGCTCCTGGGACTCAGGATAAATCCCCAAACCTGGGAGTTTTATGATTTGATCTACCAAATCAGCTGGAGCTGCACAACTGGAACCTGCAACTCTGTAGTTCAAGCCTTTCTTCCTTTTCCCCGGGCACTTGAGAGAAATGAAGGAAGATGAGTAGTGTGGTGTTTCTTCCACAGTGGAAGGAGGGAGGAGTTTCAGAAGAAGAAATTACATTAATATTTTTCCCTCCTAAGGGTGAAAGGCTCTGATCTCTTGGTACAAAGGTTCTAATCTGTAATTAATCTGTGACATACGAAGCAGAGCTCTGGTAACCTTCTACAGGCCTTTTATTGGTAGTCCAATATAAATATCAATGTAATTCTATCTTGTTGGGGGCTAATACTTGGCTGGTGATTATTTCCTATAATCTGTTGTCAGAGGAGCCCTCAGTGTGAAATTTGTGTTTTTTCTCCAGCTGTGCCAGCAGCAAGTATGGCCATATATAAGTGGCTCATGAAGTATGTATATTATGAATTTATTATTCACCAGCTGTGTGTTGCAAGGATGTGGACCACATCCTGGTGTCTCCGGATACTGTTGTCAAATGGCCAACTGTTTCTGTTGCACTTCCCTCTCCTATCGCCCCGTTCTCATCACACTTCTCTGACTGGTAACCCAGTTCTGAACCTGGGGCCTGCTTCAGAGACAAAATGGGCAGGTTTCCTCCCATCTTCCCATAGCTCCTCTTGGGGAGCTCATAGGCACTGACACCAGAAGGATTCATGTGCAAAATGGCCCAACTCAATTCAGGTGTTCCTGGGAGATGGGTGCTTCACTGTTGGGGTCATGCCCAGCATCTCTGGTGTCTCACCTTCATCTTCCTTGTGTTTGTGGGGAATGGAGGGAAGGCAGAAGGCAGGAGTTATCCCTGCAGCACCTGAAAGGGTGGTCGTGTCTACAAGAGTCCCTTCTTCTTGCACATGGCTTTTATTCTCCAACATTCAGGATCAGGGAGCATTGCAGGGGATAATGTTCTCTTCCATGGGATGGTGAAAGAAAAGCAAAGGAACAAAAAAGTGATGTCTAGAGACAGGCCATGGCAAATCAGTGAGCTTCAGATGGGTGATTTCCTATGGATTTTTAGTTCTCCCGCTACAATTCCTAAGGATTTTAAGTCCTCTGGCCCTGTTAAAATATGAATGCTCCAAAAGCTATTGGCATCCAGTCATGGCACAAACTAAAACTGCCTCTCAGTCAGGTGAGGCATGGGTGATGTTACCAAATCCATCCATCTGCTGTGCCTTAGCACCTCCTTGGGAGCCATCCTAGCCCCTGACTCCTGGGTTTGGAGCAGAATGGGACCCTCTGACACATATGTCGAGAGTTTCTGAACTGACTGTGACTGTTTCTGTGCAGCACTGGTGGGATGGGACTGTTTCCTAATGTTTCCTTTGCAAAATGTGAGGGAATGTCCTCATAAGCCTTGTGGGTCCCCTCTGGGCTTGGTGTTTGAAGTGGCCAGAACAGGAGAGCAGCCAAGCATGGATGTACATGGGCTGTGCTTGCTCTCAGACTCCTGCTCTCTTCTGCCAACAGATTCATTCCCTCTGTGTGAGCAGGGGCTCCCAGCATGGCTCAGAGTGGGTGTTGGTACAGCTAGAGCTCACGCATGCTGAGGGAAATGGATATCCTTGGGTTCTCAAACTGTTTGTTCCTCTGCCCAGTAGCACCAGCTGATGTTTTGTGGGCTTATTGCATCTCCAGCATGACTCACAGACTCCAAAATTCTCTCTGTACTCCAGAGAGAAGGCCCTGAGAAGGCCACAGGAGGAATGCCATCAATCCTGTACCCACAAAAAGCACTAATTGCACTCTGAAACCAAAATTGTCATTTTATTCTGTTTGGGGACTGTATAAAAGGGCTGTCATCTCAGTCTCTGTGATGGGTACTCTAGCAAGTCATTGATTTTTCCATGTGGGGTGTCTAGACCCAGCTGGCACACTGCTGGGTTAGTAACATTGCGCTGCTTTGGGCTGGGGTGGGGTTAATTCTCCTCACAGTAGCTGGAGTAGGCAGTGCTTGGGATCTGTGCTGGAAGCACAGGGGTGTTTTAGTTACTGAGCAGCACTGGCACACCCAGGGCTGTTCTGTTCCTCATTCCCCCAGCAAGAAGCGTGCACCAGGAGTTGGGGGCAGGGGTGGCACAGTGGGGACAGATGAGCACAGCTGACCCCAAGGACATCTCAGACCATAATGTAAAGCCATAGAAGAAGGAGGAAGTGGGGGATATTTGGAATGGTGACAATCGTCCTGTTACCATGTCTGGCTGTCCTAGGCATGGCTGAGCACCTCCCTGCCCATAGGAAGTGGGGAATTATTCCCTTGGTTAGCTTTGTCTGTGTGTGCAGCAGCCCAACAGAGCCCTTTTGGGTGCCTGCTGTGAGGCTCCAAGCATTCAAGATAGTGGCAGGTTTGATTGGAATGTGCTGGGTGGTATCTATAGATGGGAGAGCTGTTGAGCTGTTAATTGGCAGCTCCTGTGCTTGCTGGGGGCTCAGCTCACTGTCAGATTGCAGTCTTGTGTTGATTAGTGGCAGCTGTTGGCATTCCCTGCTGTCTGTGGTGTTGATCGCCTCACTGTGCTGTGCCTGGGAACACCTGGTTAACAGCCAGGGAAGTGTGGCACCACTGCTATGTCCATGCTGTGCTGGCTGGGACTCCAGGTGTGCTCCTGTCAGAGGGACTGGGACCTGGGATGGGCATTTGCAGGAGCAGGTTCTCTCCTAAAGGGACATGGACCTGGGGATGAGTCCACATGGGAGCAGGGCACCCTGAACTGGCTGATAACTGCACACCAAGGCAGGTACTTCTGGAAGTGTCTGGCTGTGGTCATGTCCATCCTGCAAAAACTGTACCTCCAAAGGGATTGTGGCCCAAGGATAAATCCATGCTGGAGAAGGAACAACTCAGGGCATCTGAGGTTCTGTGGGAAAAGTCCATGCTGCAGCAGGTACACCTTGAACATCCATGGCTGTGCATGAGGCCATGCTGGAGTGCTTGAGACTGTGTGGCCATGGGTTAGCACACACAGAGGGATGAAGGCAGGGGTGGGGCCATGTTGCAGCAGGGTCATTCCCAAAGGGTATGTGGCTGCAAATAATGCTGTGCTGGTGTGGGTGTGTCTCTGAAGGTGTTGTGGCCACACTGGAGCAGGTGCAACTCAGCTCTGTGGCTCTGGATAAGTCTGTGCCATGGCAGATATATTCCTGTGGAGATTGTGGCTCATGGATAAAGCTCCCCTTGGAGCAGGGACACCCCTAAGGGACTGCAGTCTGTGATTAAATCCAGGCTGGAAGAGGGGCAGGGAAGGAGGGAAGAATTCACTGCAGTGTTAAACCAAATAATCAGGTCCAAAGAGGTGGAGATTGTCATGGAAATACCTTTTAATTGTTGTAACCTAGGATATGAGTTGCAGGTTAGGGGAATTACTACAGCAGGAACCACCTGAACCAGTGGAGGAACTACACAAGAAGCAGCTGCAGGGCAGCAGTAACCTGACCCAGGCTGCGTTTGGTACCCAGGAACTCCCCACAAACACCACTTCTCCAGCCCTGAGTGACCACATGCCATGGAGCACAAAGGCATGAACTGAATGCTCACTTTATGAACATTCGTGGACATTTGATGGACATTCTACACAGCAGTCCAAACAACAGGGACTTCCATCAAAAGATGGGAAGTGAGCTGTTAATGGGAAGTTAATGAGGTTGTGTGGATACTGTGGGGCCTGAGCGTGACACAAATGGTGTGGAATGTGCTTGTGTTGACTGGGACGGAGTGAATTTTCTTCCCAGTCACTGGTATGGGGCTGTGTTTTGGATCTGTGCTGAAAACAGCCCTGATAACACAGGGCTGTTGAGCAGGATTGGCACAGCCAGGAGCTGTTCTACTCCTTGCCCCAGTAGTGATGTTACCATGGAGCCTGGCTGTCCTGGAGATGGCTGAGCCTGCCCTCAGCAAGTGAGAAATTAATTCCTTGGCTTGTTTTACTTGTGTGTGTGGTTTTTACTTCCCTATTAACTGTCCTTATCTCAACCCAGGATTTTTTTTCTCACTTTTGATTCTCTCCCCTGTCCTCCTGGGGTGAGCGAGTGGCTGTGCATGGCTGAGCTGCCAGCTGGGACTAAACTATGACTGAAAAGTCACAGAACATGTGGGAAACCTCTGAGCTTAGACTAAAAACTGATGTGTCCGAGCCCAAACCCCCAGCCTCTGCTGACTTACAAGAATATAAAAGAGGAATGATATTTTTTTATATGAATCCCAGGCAAGTTGTCTAGATATCCAATATCTATCTGTAACAGCAAGGTAAGGATTCTCAGCTTATTTTTCTTTCAGGGAGTCTCCAGGTGAAAATCTTGGATAAATCCTCTGCCCTCAGGCAGAGCTGGACCAAGGGATGTTCACACAGGCTTTAGTTTGCCTGGCCACAGTGCTGGTGGGGATCTTCCACATTGGGAATTTTAAAGAAGTTGGGTTTTTTTCCTCTGCTGTTTTCATTTTAAAAACGTATTGGGGTTTTATTCCTTTTCCTTCTAGTCTTCTTCCTGTGGTTCCTGCCACATTCCTTAGCGATTGTGCTAGCTGCCCAGCAGAGGGATGTAGAAACCAGCACAGCCACCAAACCTGCTCCCATTGCTCTCACTTCCTCATCCCCAGATCCCCAACCCTCTTTCTGCACGTGCTGGAGGTGGGCAGCGAGGTGATAGAGGGGGTGCAGAGGAGCCAGCCAAACTACCCGGGAGCTGCTGGTGCCGTGGCCCAGGGCACAGCCCCGGTCTGGGCACACGCAGGGCTGTGCCTTGGCCATCACTCCAGGCACAGGCAGTGCACAGACACAATGCCAGCCCTGGCATCGCCCTCACCAGTATATAATTTATATAATTGATAAAAGATTTGTGCTAATCATAAAAGTATTGAGGTTTGTATAAACCAGAATACTAAGGTCTGAAGTGACACTTGATAGAGGAAAAATGTGATTAAATCGTTCTGTTTTAAATCCCCCTGTTATGAGTATTATGTTTCTAAATAATTTGTATCTACTACCAGACTTTCCAACAGTCTGATAGATTTTGCAAAATCAGACTTCCTGCCTTTGTTTTATCAATAACTGCCTATCTACGAAGACCGGAACTTCCCCATTTCTGCCATGTTTATCTACCAAGACTAGATGCTTATATATGAGACTGACTCCCAGAGACTTTTATACAGATGTTTATTTCAGCCACCACTGCTTGCCTGGCAAAATTATGACAGCAAGAAAACAAAAATTATTGATTACCATGAGAGACCACACTATAAGAAGAAGCTGCAAACCAAGATTCGATGGAGCATGGAGTGGGCAGTGACCCCTCACGCCTCCCCAGCGCTGCTTTGCTCTGTCTATATAAAATAAAGCAATCTAAATTTTGCTAAAAATTGAGACTTTTGTTTTGCATTTATAACACCAGGGATGATGGCTGGAATCCTGAGGTGAGGGAGCCCCCAGGAGCTCTCTGGGTTGTTATGGGGGCTCCCAGCCTCTCCTGGATTTATTTGCTAGAGTGTGTGGCTGGTTGAGAAAGCTGCCACCTGGGTGTGCATCCAGTGGGAATGGAGGTGTGTGGTTTTCCTTGGGAGCTCTGGCTGTCCTTTGACCCCACACATGACAGGAGCAGGCTGTGTGTGGTAGCTCCTCTCACATCCTGTCCTCTCCACCTTTGCAGGCTGCTCTGTCCGTCCCGGATGCGTGTTTTCCTAACGAGGCACTTTGAAGCTTTTCAAATCATCTCCAAATTCCCTTCTCTCCATCTGTTTCCCAGCCTCTGTCCATCTGCTCTGTCAGGCCTGGCTGACATTTGGCACCGTGGGGTGGATTTTGGGCAGTGCACAGCCCCTGGGATGCCCCAAGCACTGCTCACTGCCCATCCACGATGTCTGCCAGAGCCGTGCTCAGGATAACCATCAGTGCCCGGCCCCTGCGGGCTCTGCTGCTCCCAGCTCTGTCCCAGGGTTGGAAGGATTCAGGATGCAGAGAGCCTTGCACAGGCGGAGGACGGTAGGGATGGGACTCCAAGACGTCAGTCTGGTCTGAGGATGGGAATTTGCTGAGTGCCTTTGCATGCCTTCCTGGGGGACCTCTATTCCCTTCTCTAGCTATTTGCCTTCTGCTGGGGTTCAGCACTTTTGACTCTGAATAAAAGCCAGAAATTCCCTGGACTCCAGGAGCTGGATGAGTGGAGGGACTTTGTGACATTGTGGCAGAAATGCTGAGTCATTAAACTGACGTCCCAGAAAATGCTCTTTGCATTAAGGAGATTAATCACAGATTTCTTTATTTTTAAAAAAAACCTCCCTAACTTCTGTGAATCCTTCCTGTGACTCCTTCTTTGTGCTGCCCATGATACTTGGCCTCCTTGGCTCAAGCTGAAACTGATTTAGCATTAAAAATGCCATTCCCAACAGTATTAATAACACCTAAACCCTTATGGGTGGAAATCCAAAGAGCTGATCTCCTCATGTTTATCCTGAGCATGTAATGAACGTTACAAGAGTTCCACACAAGGATAAAAATTATCAAATAATTTATTCTTAGATCTTTATACATAAGCAGAGATAGAGATTTATTCTCAGCAGTGCAAATTGCTTCCCATGAAGGTTGTGTCTTCGGGCTTTGAATTAAGATGTGTTGAGTTTATTTTTCTCTGCCACAGCTTTATGTGACCAGACTTCAGAATTGACCTGGTAAATCCAGCAGAACATCTCTGGGCTGTGCTATGAGTAAGAAAGAGAGATTTAATAGCACACACAACTGCCTGGAAGAAAGACCCTAGTGCAGGTAACTGCTGGTATACCTTGGCTGTCTTTTGGGCTGAGCTTACAGTGGCTGGGGTGGAAGGTGCTGAAAGGAGAAGAGTTTTGCACCTTTTGACACGGAGCAGGAGATCAACCTGTTTGTGGACTTTTTCAAGAAGGAAAAAACACTGCACTGTAAGAGTGGTTTGTTAATTTGCTTCTCCCCTGATTTTACTGAGTTGATCTTTAGTTTCCTTCTATTTTGAAGAATGCAGATGCTTCTATTAAGAAGAGGTTTGCACTCATGGCTTCATTTTGCCATTTTCCAAGACTTGCTGACAAGCCTGTTAATAAAAATGGTTTAGTTTTCACTTAGTACAAACACAGATGGAGGAACATTTGGGTGTCTTAATAAAAAGATTGTCTAGATGTCACTTAATAACCTTTTTTTTTTTTTTTAAATATAGTAAAACCTGAAATACATCCATAGAAAAATAAAACCCATTTGCCACGTGGTGCGAAAATGCAGGATCTGGCTGCATTCTTGGCTCCTGGATGGGGGCACAGCAGTGCAGAGGGACAGCAGATCAGTGGGTTTCCCTGGGATGAGGTGTGGATCTGAGTTTTTCCATGAGATAGCACAGAGGATCTTGAAAGAATCCTGCTATCAGTGTGGTGACCTCACCATCTATGATACGTGTGGTGCTGTGGGTGATGTGCAGGGATTTCCCACTGCCTCCTTCATCTCATGCTGCTCCAGCAGGGAGCTGGGCTGAGCCTGGAGCAAGACATCCCCCAGCCCTGTGACCACGAGAGCCCCAGAGAAGGCCTGACTACCAGGGGTAGGCATGAGCTTATGAAAGAGCTGCTATCTGTATCAGGGAATTGCCCCACCAGCCACTTCCAAAAGCTGCTCCAGTGTGTTGTTTTCCACCTTGGGAATGAAACATTGAGATTTAGGAGAAAATTGGCCAGCTGAAAGCAAGCCTTCAAATCCTTACAGAAATTGCAACCTCCCAGGATGCACCTAAGCTTGCCCTAGGCCAGGATTTAATGCAAGCCTGGCTTACAGTCCCTGCAGGAAACCCACAGCACAGGTGGGTGCAGCCAGGGAATACAAGGATGTAGGAAGAAAAGCAGAGTGTGCAGGGTGAGAAGTGGTGCATTAAATATGAAAACACATCAAGCTGCTTGTGGGGTGGTGAGGGAGAAGAGCTCAGTTTGTTTAAGCAATCCTGGAGCACAGGGAGAGCTTTGGGAAGGAGAGTCAGAGCCTGGCCTGGCCCCTGTGCCTGTGCCACGTGTCCTCCACAGGGTAAGAGACCCCTGAGGTGAGCACAGGAGTGAAGTTCAGTCCAGAGGTGACACCTGACATGCAAAATGCCTCTCTCAGAAACGTGAAGAAGCAATCTGCCTGTCTGCACATGACCTTCCCTGCTCCTGCTGATCGATCTGGAGCCATCAGCAGCTTCTAATAATGCTGCAGTGCCGGGAGGGGTGGGGGTGGGTGGAAAATAGATTGTTTGGCCTGCCCCTGTCTGAGTGCAGTGACTCAGGGAAGCTCACCTCACAAGCTGCCACCCCTGGGACCTGGTAGTGCCCAAGCACAGTGTTGAGCTGCAGGCAGCTCCCCACCATCCCATGGGCTCTCCAGAGTGGGAAGGAAGATCCCAGAGGTGGCAGCCCAGGATCCTGCAGGTTCTGGGAGCAGTGGCTGCCTTTGCAGCCAAGTGGATGGACCAGTAGTGTGGGGTGCTGGGATGGGAGGTGCCCCCAAGGAAGGAGGCAGGGAGTGTAGTGCTGCCCCAACCTTCCAAAATGTCAGTGCCAGTCACCGCTGGGATGAGGCAAATGGAGAGAGCTGGGCCATTATTTGAGCTGCAGTGCATTTTCCTTGGGTAGAGACAAAGAGAAATAAAGCAGCAGCTCAGTCTGTCCCATCCCATTCACATATTCCATCCTCAGTGGTGCAGCCTGCAGAGCCTGGCTGATCATGGTCGGGGGATTTTCATGGGTTTATTCCTGTGGATGGATAACTGGAGACACCAACTTATTTTGGAGTAGTTTGGGTTTGGGGTAGTTTTCCCAGTCATCTTTTTGCCTGTTCATTTCCACACCAAAGAGCTTTTGTAGTTGCTAATGTGAGCCCTTGAGGAACCAGCCAAGCTCTCTTCTGGGACATCCTGACCTGAGCCTCTTCCTCCAAAAGGGAGGAGGAGATGCCCTGCTCAGGCTCTGTTTTGCCTCTCATCCTTGGATTCTTCTAGAACTTAGTTAAAGTACAATTCTCGCTGAGCTTGCAGCCCTGTGTGAGGAGCAGCACTTGGGTGCCTCAGGGATCTGGGCTGTGTCCTGGCAGAGGGGCCAGCCCCAGCTGTGCCATCAGACACCCTGTGAGAGCCTGAGCTCTTCAATCATCTCTCATTAATGTCAAGCCTTGGCTAAGCTTTGGGATATTGCGAATAGACCTGGTAGAGCCAGCGCTGTCCCTGCTGGAGCAGTCACTCCGGGCTGTGGTGCCCCATGGAGATACTCATGGGCTCCTGCTACAGAGTTTCTTTTTATCTCATGGAATTGTAAAGGTCAGAAAAACCATCTCAGATTATCTGGTACAACCCCCTCCCCCAGCACTATCAAGGCCGCCACTAGCCCATGTCCCCAAGTGACACAGCTTCTGATGTCACAAGGGATGGTAGCTTCACCACTGCCCTGGGCAGCTGTGCCAGTGCCTGAGCACCCTTTCTGTGAGGAAAATTTCTGAAGAATCCAATCTTAACCTTCTTCTGCCACAAGTGGAGGCCATTTCTTCTCATCCTGTCCCTGTTCCCTGAGAAGAGAGCCTGACCCCCACCTGGCTGCCCCCTCCAGAGCCAGAAGGTCCCTCCTGAGCCTCCTTCTCTCCAGGCTGAGCCCCTCAGCTGGTCCTGGTGCTCCAGCCCCTTCCCCAGCCCCATTCCCTTTCCTGGGCATGCTCCAGCCCCCCAATGTCTCTCTCTTAGTGAGGGTCCCAGAACTGGATGCAGGATTTGAGGTGTGACCTCAGCAGTGCCCAGTACTGGAGGCAAGCACTGTCCTGGCCCTGCTGGCCACACCATGGCTGGTACAAGCCAGGTGCCATCGGCCTCTTGCCCACCTGGGGACACTGGTGGGGATCCTGCACCCCACAGCTGTGGTGCAGTGTTTTTGTTAGCTCCATAGTGTGGGGACTCCACCAGGATTTCTGCTTTGCTCAGTGGTTCAAGCACAGATCCTGTGAGTTACTGGCAGCTTCCTACATCCAGCTGATGTCCTCTGGTACTCCTGCACAGAGGGGCTGGATGGTGGTTACTGCTCCAGCAGTTGCCTGTTGGGTTTCTCCGATTCATGCCAAGTTAGCACAAAATGATCAAAGCAGCCAGTCAAAACTCCTTCTTTTTCCCTGCAGATCATTGGTGGAAGAGGTTTTTGATCCCTTTGAAGGGAAGAGCTAATCAACAACTTGCTGAATTAAGTAGAAGGTGCAGTGTATGCACTGACTTTTTGCTGTTTTCAGGGTTGTCACGAAGATTACTCATCCCGAGGAAATAATCGTTTCCATAGCGACTGATGTACTTGGTCGGGGAAGAATTGGAGACACAAATAACAAAGACAAAGGCCAGATCTATAATGCAAAGAGGCAGATGCAAACACAATAAACCCCAGGCTGCAGTGGGATGGTGTGAGGGGGATCTCAGGAGTAGGGTAGAGTAGGAAGGACTTTGACAGGGTGAGGGGCTGAAGGGCTTGGTGCAGGCATCTCTTCCATGGAATTAGGTGGTTGCTACTGCAGGATTTCTTGCTCAGCAACTGCCACGGGCCTCCTTAAAAGCACAGAAATTTACAAGCTAGCCCAGGATGTGCAGAAAGAGCAGAGTTTGGAAGATAAGCGGTAATTTGAATCTTCTCTTCACCTCTGCTGTGGGATCACATCTGACTTCATCCAGGTGAGTGATCCACCAGGCTTTTGCCTTATCTTTGCTGCAAGTCCTGTTTCTATAGCCCTGAAATTCAGTGATCCCATACACAGGAGCAAACTGCCTCCTCCTGCCAGCACCAGCTCCCTGTTGACTCCTGAATTACAGGAGCTGTATTTCAGAGGAATGTGCCTGGAGCAGCCTGGCCACAGTCCACAGCACCCAGCTCATAGCCCCTAGGCAGAGCTGCAGGCTCCAAACATTTCACATTCTGCCCTTCTGGAGCCCCTTAACCACAGGGGCTGGGGAACAGGTTGGGTGAACAGCTATGAGGGCTGGCCTGGATATATTTATCCTCTGTCAGTGCAGGAGGGGGATGCTTTGACCCCTGAGGTCAAAAAACAACCTATTTTACAGTCACTGCTCGAGAAGTCCTTGCTTCTTCCACCACATTTCTCTATTTTTGAGAGCAGAGTAAAAGTGGTGGGGGACAGGACTTACCAGTGCAATGGTCCAGCACAGGCCCAGGTTCCCAGCTCAGCAGGAGTTCCATGTGGTACAAATGCTGCACGAGGCCCAGAACATCACAGGTCCAGTTTCCAAAGCCCCCAGCATTGCCCAGCATTTCTCTAGGAGGAGTCCTGGGCCAGCCTGATGCCAAAGTGTCCAGGATTCATGGAATCCTAGAACCCCAGAATGATTTGGATTGGAAGGACCTTGAAGCTAATCTTATTCCACCCCCTACTGTGGGTAGGGACACCTCCCACTAGCCCAGGTCACGCCAAATCCCATCCAGCCTGGTCTTGGACATTTCCAGGGATGGGGTTGATCTGGTTCCTGATGATTTGTCTGGAATAAGGTCTGACAAGAGGCCTACACATTAACTGAGGCTGATCCCAGGTGACATGAGTGCTGGAATCCATCAGCATCCCATGACCAATGTAACCAGTCCCATAACCATGAAATACTCTGCCACTAACACTCCCAGATTTGAAGCCTTTGGAACCTAGAGCTCCTTCCAGGCTTTCTGCATCAGGGTCAAATGAAACATGGCAAAGATTTTATATGCGTTGTTTGATAAACCAGACAGATCCAAGCTGCTCCCCTGAGGTCCCCAGTCACAACTGCAGGTGTGTGCATGGTGAACACAAGTGCTACAGGGTTCTTGTGGCTGAAAGAATTGGATCTGTTCAGCCTGAACAAGAGAAGGCTCTGTGGAGGCCTCAGAGCCTCTTCCAGTGCCTAAAGGAGCTCCAGGAGAGCTGGAGAGGGTCTTGGGACAAGGGATGGAGGTACAGGACACAGAATGGATTCCCACTGCCAGAGGACAGGGATGGATGGGATTTTGGGAGAGAATTGTTCTCTGTGAGGGAGGTGAGGCCCTGGCACAGGGTGCCCGGAGAAGCTGTGGCTGCCCCTGGATCCCTGGAAGTGTTCATGGCCAGGCTGTATGGGGCTTGGAGCAACCTGAGACAGTGGAAATTGTCCCTGCCCATGGCAGGGAGGTGGAATCCCCTGTAAGGTTGCTTCCAGCACAAACAATTCTGGGATTCTGTGATTCTTTTATGAATCTTCTATGATCCTTCTTGGAAGGTGCCTCCAATCCAGCAGCTACAGTGCTGCCTGGAGCACGTGGGAGGTTGGGCACCAGGGAGGGCTGAAGAGGGATGAAGAAGGAGATACTGTGCTGATTAAAAATGCTTGAACAAGGAGGATTGTTACTGGCAATTCCCTTCTGGCTCTGGCTACTGAGCTCCACGAGCTGTGGATAAATGCATCTACCAGGTGTCAGACAGAGCGTGAGGTTTTGGGGTTGTGACAGCCTCTGTGCTCTTGCTGCCAGACTGTCCCCTGTCAGCAGAGCCATACTGTATAGCTACAAGCTGGCAAGGAGGAGTCCATCCTTTGTTCCTTGGTCTTCTCTCTGAAGAAAAGGACCTGGAAGTGCCACGGCAGCAGCAGGACTGAAGCTCTGTCTCTCGCTTGGCAGCCGCATCCCCAGCTCCCTGCAGAGTGTGCAGTCTTACAAAACACACCCCCTGCCTGCTCAAGTGCCTTTGCCTCCTGCAAATATCCCTGAGGTTGCTTACATAAACCAGGGCTGGTTTGATGAGGCAGAAGAACATTTCCAAGGAATATGAGAAAGGGCATCGCTGCTGCCCAAGGTAAACCCAAATTCCAGAGTTTGGGGCAGCAGGAAGAAGGAGAGGCAGATGAGGATGGACAAGCCTTTCCTCTGTAGGAAAACCTTTTCAAGAGAAAAACATACATTTCTTCTCATGGACACCCCTCCTGCATTCCAGCATTTTTCCCTTGAGACAATCCCAATGTGCTTCTCCTGTGTCCAGAGCCACATCAAGCCTGGGGGCAAAGGAGAGTTGACTTCCTGTATTGGTCATTCTTCTCCAGGTCATATGTGCAGATCATCTGCCTTCTGCTGAGGCAGAATAGAGCATTGCATGGGATTCTGGGGGGTGGCAGATGGTTCAGACATGATTGCCCTCAAATCTTTCTTTTTTTTGGCCACCACAGAGGTATCCTGACATAGCGAGGTAGGTCAGGATTTCCCAAAGCTGCCACTGACTGAAAGGGTGGCACAGGCACAGCTGCCCAGGGCAGTGGTGGAGTCCCCATCCCTGGAAATGTTCCAAAGGTGTGTGGATGTGGCATTTGGGACCTGGGCAGTGCTGGGCTAAGGTTTGGACTTGACTGACTTAAAGGTCCTTTCCTGTCTCAATGATTCTGTCATTCTGTGCACAAAGGAGTTTGTAGCTTATAAATGCACTGCCCTGCACGAGGGAGACTTTTTACACAGGCTGATAGTGATAGGAAGGAAGGGTTTTAAAGTAAAAAAGGAGAAATTCAGATGACATGTTAGGAAGAAATTCCTCCCTGTGAGGGTGCTGAGGCCTTGGCACACTTACCCAGAGAACCTGTGGCTGCCTCATCCTTGTAAGTCTCAAGGCCAGGCTGGATGAGGCCTGGAGCAACCTGGCATCGTGGAAGGTGTCCCTGCCCATGGCAGAGGGTGGGACTGGGTTGTCTGTAATGTGCTTCCAACCCAAACCATTCCATGATTCCTCTGTTGGCTGCAGAATGCCAGGACATTGTCTCCAGGGAAAAGTCTGTCCCTGGTGGCTTGATGGCCTCAGGTGGTGTCTTCAGTGGGGGGGTGAAAGCCCAGATTCCACTCTTCTGGTCAGCTGAACACAAAGCTTGATGACAAAAGGCTTTTGGCTCTCACATGTCCCAGCACCTCCAAGTCTGACGGTGATGTGGCAGAGCCTGGGCTGCTCTGACCTGCAGCTCTGCCGTGGGGTGGCTCAGGCATCAGCTTGTGGCTGTGTCATTTTGATTTGCTTTGATTTCCTCCTACTGCTGGTCCCTCCCTCCCCAGTCCCTCTGGTAAGAAATGAACTATTGATTCACATGCAGCATTTCAGAGCAGAGCAGTCTCCTGGTCTCCACTACAGGTGGGAGTAACAGGACTAAATATTGTGGTTAATGCTGGATATGGGTCTGGCTTGGACCTGAGCAGGGATTCAGGTTCCCCCTGAGCCCTTCCTGACCCAGCTCCTGTGTGGCCTCAGCCTGACCCTGTGGGGCTCTGCAGCTGCATCCAGAGGTGCAGTGGAAAAGAGGACTGAGCCAGGCTGGCCCATGCCAAAGCTCCTCATGACCTGTCTGTTCCACAGGCTGTCACCCTCTGCTGCTTCCACCAGCAGGAAGCAAAACCTCCTGCCCCAATGTGTCCTTTGTGTCCCTGCTGTGCTGGTACCCATCTGTCCCAGCAGAGTCCAGGGCCTTGGGCCACCCTCCCCGACAGTGAGCTCTGCAGGTTAATTACCTCTAAGGAAATATTAATTTGACTGTTTCCAGCTTTCCTGACTGCTGTCTCCATGCAGGCCTCAGGTGAACAGGACTTGCTTTTCCAGTGAGGACCCTGAGATTTTCCATGTAACCTGATTTCCTCCTCCTGTTTCTGCCCCACTCATTATTCTAAGAACAAAATGACTTTTTTCTTTCCCCACCCTCTTCTCTCCAAGCCCAGCAGGCTACTGCACAGCCTGGACTTGAGAGGAGCTGAGTGTAGGGCTCAGGCTCTCCTCAGGGCTCTCCATCCCTTTGCCTAGACAGGAACCTGCCAGAGTTCAAAGAGCATTTGGAAAATGCTCTCAGGCACATGGTGGGATTGTTGGGGTGCCATGTGCAGGGCCAGAAGCTGGATTTGATGTGAGTCCCTTCCAACTCATGCTATTCTGTGAACCTGACCTTTGCAATCCCTTTAGCATCCCACCATAGGGAAGCTCTGTTCTCAGGAGACCTTGCATGGTCTCCTTCCCTGCAGACATCCAGCTGTGCTTCAGAGGAGGTGGGAGAAATGTGTTTGTGCCTGAGTGGGGACAGCAACAAAGGCTGATAGCCTCAGTGGGAGAGTGACTGCCGTGTTTCCCCACCTGTCAGAGACCATGATTTTGACCCATAGGACTCCTCTGGGATACTGGGAAACTTCAATTCACCAAGATGCACAAGGTGCTTGGAGTGCCTGAACAGGAAGGTACTTGAGGAGCAGCCAATTAGCTCAATATAATGAGCCTTAAATACTTTCCCTGTCATCCCCCCTCTTATAGCTGCTGCCTTCTTTGTGCTCAGCCCAGCATCCAGGTTTCCATAGGCATTCACTCTTCTCTTTGCTTCTGTGATTACTTATAATTCCTGTTTAAATTCTTCTCATTTTCACAGTGTAATTAGGCAGATGAGCAGCTTTTGTTCTGCAGTCAAAAAGCAATTAGCTGTGCTTTTTGCTTGGTGGTTGTTTTTTAATTAGGACTTTGTTGATGGCTTTTGTCCTCAACACAAAATAAGGGTTGAGGGGTTTATGGGCTGCAGCTGCTGCCCAGGATGAGAGGGGCTCCCTGCCTGCCTGGGGAGGTGGCCCAGAGCTGTCCTTGCAGTTCACTCCCAGCAGCCACAGCTGTGTCCCAGCCACTGAGCTCCTGTCCCAAGGTGTCTGTGCAGGAAGGTGCTGAGGTGAGGGTGAGAATCATAGGATACCCTGGGCTGGAAGGGTCCTACAGGGATCATCAACTCCATCAACTCCAATTCCTGGCTCTGCACAGACAATCTCACCCTGTGCCTGAGAGTGGTGTCCAGTCATTGCTGTAGGTGGTCAGTGCTTGTTGTGATGCCTCACAGAGAGATGCTCCTGGGGGCTTGTTATGCACTTCTTTTTCTCTCACAGAATAATTTACCTTGGAAAAGCCCTCCAAGAACATCAAGGCCAACCTCTAACCCAGCACTGCCAAACCCACCATTAAAGCATCTCTCCAAGTGCCACATCCAGATTTTTTTTTAACATTTCCAGGCATGATGACTCCATAGTCTGTTCCAATTCCTGATCACTCTTTCAATGAAGAAATTTTCCCTAATATCCCAATCTAACAGTCCCTCTGGCACTTGATGCCATTTCTTTTCTTCTTGTCCCTGTTCCCTGGGAATAGAGCCTGACCTCCACCTGGCTGGAGTTGTGCAGAGCCAGAAGATCCCCCCTGAACCTCCTTTTCTTGGGCCCAGCCCTATTCCCAGCTCCCTCAGCCACTCCTCATCACACCTGTGCTCCAGGAGCTCATCCTGTCTGTGTGAGCCCTTCCAGCTGCTGAAGGTTGAAGTAGCTCAGCAACTTTCCTTAAAAAACAGGAGCAGTCCTTGTCTCTGTTCCTGCAGAATGGACAGTCCCTTCTCCTCAGTTCACAGGCTGCTAAATGAATGTGAGACAAAGACACGGCATCTCATCTTACTGTGGCTTTTGGGATTGCGTGTAAATCACAGCAAATATCTTCATGGGCAGAGCCCTCATCAGAAATAAGTGTACAGCAATTTCACGACCATAAGGCGCACCTTAAAGCCTAAAATTTTGATCAAGACCCGGAAGTGCATCTTATAATCCAGTGCACCTCATATGTGGACAAAGTTTGCAAATTTGCCGACAACACGGAAGTGTGAGCCGCAAGCCAGGCCGCAAGCCATGAGCCAAGCTGAGCCGCGCTAGCCACGAGCAGCCTGGGGTGGGGGCGGCTGCAGGGTGCGGGAGAGCAGCGGGCAGTGGGAGTGCCAGGACCTGGGGCTGCGTTTAAAGGCCACGCAGATCCATGAAAAAGGTTTGCAAATTGAGCACCTGCCAGCAAACCCCGCGACTGCATGCTTCCATTACTAATTCATTACTTTGTTGCGCGCAGATCCTTGCTGCAAAAAAAAAGTGCCCCTTATAGTCCGGTGCACCTTATGTATGGACAAAGTTCGGAAATTGCCGCCAACCTGGATATGCGCCTTATAATCCGGTGTGCCTTATAGTTGTGAAATTACTATGGTTTTAATGATACCTAGCAGTTGATGAGGTTAACCCGGATTTCCTCATTGCACCCTTCACTTTTCCTTAAACTTTGCCTTCCTAGTGGCACTGAGACACGTATCCCATCCATTGCTACATGGCTAGGCAGCCCCAAGACCTCAGTGCTCAAACAGACCCTGGGGCCCTTATCCATGCTGTGGAACCCTGGGAATGGCCATGGCATCCCAGCCTGGCCTTCCAGCCCCTTTCTCCAGCTCTTTGGGGTTTTGTTGCCCTGCACAGGGGAGGAGCTCTGCAGCTCCTGCAGTGCCACAGGGAACTGAGAGGAGCTGATGGAAAGCACAGCGCTCTGTGGGTGTGCTGATACGGGGCACAGGATGCTCACATGGGACACTGGGAACGGGGGCTCACAGCCACTGGCAGCCCTGTGCAATGGCAAGGGAAAGTGTGGCCCCTGGGTGGCTATGATGGGGAGCAGGAATTTCAGCTCCTTCCACATCCCAGAGCCACATGCTGGGATGCTCCCAGAGCCTGAGAACTGCTCTGTGGGGAGACCACCCTCCCCTTGTGGAGGGCAGTGGGCTGTGCTGCCTGTGCAGAGATAAGCAGGAGTGGGTAACATCCAGGGGAAAGGTGGCTGGGGCAGGGTGACATCCAGGGGGAAGGGGGCCAGGGGCTGTCCTGGCTGATGGCCAGTTCCCAGGCAGTGGGTGCCACTGGGATCTCCCCAGCCCTGGCACACACACCCTGCCCATGGCTGTACTCCCTTTACCAGCTGATGCTGAGAGCCAGCTCTGGTTTTTCCCAAGGCAGCCGGATGATGGGAGCTGTTTCACCTGCCAACATCAGCATGACCCTGCTGCTAAACCCACTCTCCTCAGGGGCTGCTGGCAGCAGCTGAATGTTCCCTTTCAGTCAGCACTGTTAAGGGGGACACAAAACCTGAGGTGTCACGTTGACATTGACTTGTTTTCTTGTGTTGAAATCCTAAGTAAGGTGGTTTGGGGGCTGATTTCTGCAGGAAGTGGCAAGTTAGTGTCCTGTTTAAATCCTGTTGGGGGAGCCTGGCAGGTGCCAGGGTGGGCAGGACACCAAGCCACAGCATTCCTGGTGTCCCCTGATGAGGTGTGAAATCATTGTCAGCGCTGGGCTCTGGGGTCTCTGCCAATGGAGGGACAGAGGTGACAGCCAGGGGTACTTCCATGCCAAACCATCCTGCCTATCCTGCCCTCTGGCTGTTCTATTTCTTCCTTCTTTTGCCATGTTTCAGGTGTCTCAGATAATGGCCGTGTCCATCAGTCGAGTGTTTGATTCAGTGCTATGAGCAGCAGGTACTGCCTGATGGAGATTATTTGCATGGACTAACACAAAGCTCCATCTGCAGAGCAGCTCTCATGGAGAATAATGACATCTTGGGCTGTGCAGGAGCCAGGACAAAGCCCACTCTCGGCTTGTAATCCCCTGGAAGGCACTCAATAGCACTTGAGCAGGGTGTAAGGGGGCAGGGCTGTGTGCCAGCCCTCTCCCTGCAGCCCAGGCGTTATCCCAGATGCATTATTTAACAAAAGGTGTAAGTCCGGCTCTTTGCACTGGCTGAAAGCAAAATCACAGCCATTTGAGGCAGCTCCTTTGGAAGCTAAAATTATCTTCACATCATATTTCTTCTCCAGTGGTGCCAGCATTACATTTTCTCAAATTCTGAGTCAGACGTCAGGAGAAAGTGAAAATGTAATTGGCTCAAATATAGAATCATGGAATCATTCAGTTTTGAAAGACCTCTAAGACAATCAAGTCCAACCATTAATCCAGCGCTGCTGTGTTCACCACTAAACCATGTCCCCAGATCCCCATCCACATGCCTTTTGACAACGTCCAGGGTTTGGTGAACACTTCCAGGGTTAGTAAAACCTTTTGTAATACCCAGGTATATGACACAATTTAGAAAAGGATCACAGTGGCTACCGGTTTTCTCCTTTCCAAGCCTTTAAGACACTCTGGAGCTGAGGTTTAGGATGTGTAGCTGTAGGATTCTGCTGTTCCTTTATTTTTTACCAGGCTCATGTGCTGGGGTGCCCATGATGATCCTGTGCCCAGTGGAGCCCTGGCTGTCACTGCTGTGACATCCAGCTGGGGCTGTGTGCAGGAATCCCTCGTTCCCTGTTCCTCTTCCTGAAAGAGCCACAAGCCCTCAGCATTTTACTGGAGAATGAAGAGAAGCAAACCTGCCCGTTTCTTGGTGCTGGAGAAAACAGGGTGGGCCGGTCCCATTCTGCAGTGTTTGCCTGCTGTCCACTCCCTCCGTCCCCAGGGTGCAAGAGCAGTGTGTGCCACCGGAGCTGAGGGTGGGGACATGCTCCTTCCCCCGGAGCCAGGGCCCTCAGAGTGCCAGGGCATCTGGCTTCTCATGCCCAGCATCTTCTCATGGGAAATGCCCACGCACCCCCTCCCCTGCACTGCTCCCCTCACACAGAGCCCCCCCAAACCTTTGCCCTTCCTCCCCTGGCAGGTGTGGCGAGGCTCATTTAGAGCTCACAGAAGTCCAAATTTGCTTCTTTATCTGCATGAGGACATGGAAGAAATTAGTGCCACTCTTTTCCAGACCTGCTCTGCTGACCATGAGCTGTGGCAGCTGATGTGATTGTCACTACTGCCACCACTGCTGCTGGTGCCACTGCTGCTGTCACTGCTGTCACTGCTGCTGCTGCCAGGCAACCTCCAACTCTGTTGTCCCCCTGTCTCAAGCCATCCTCCTGTGTGACTAGGGACAGACTGGAAGGAATGGCTGGAGCTGTGTCAGGGGATTTATGTTGGAGATCAGGGAAAAGTTCTTGCCCAGAGGGTGCTGGGCACTGCCCAGGCTCCCCAGGGAACAGGCACGGCCCCGAGGCTGCCAGAGCTCCAGGAGTGTTTGGACAGCGCTGCCAGGGATGCTCAGGGTGGGGTTCTGGGGGTGGCTGTGCAGGGCCCAGAGCTCCTATGGATCCCTTCCCACTCAGGATATTCCATGGTCTGTGATCTCGTCTCACCACTTCCCCCATGAGCTGGAGCCCCTTTCCTCTGGTGTTTCTTATATTGCAATGAGACCAGAAGGCCCCTCCCAGGCTGTACAGGTAGAAGTGGTTGGTTTGGGAAGAACCATATGAAAAATGAAAGAATGGCACAGCTGCAGGGAGCACAGTGCAGTTCCCCCTCACTCAGGGCACAGGAGACCTCCCAAGTTACCTCAGGCTGAGGTAGCCCAGCTCACACAGGGGAAGTGAATGCCTTCCTCCAGCACATTTCTCTGGAACATGTTTCCCCCAAATCATACTATGAATTGTCCATGTCAGTGACTTCTGCTTTTGAGAAAAGTTCTTTAAAAATCCTTCCCTTCAAGGACATTTTTATTCCAAGAGCATATTTTCAATTGTGAATTATATAATGGTGTAACATTTTAAAGTGTCGGAACAAAATGTACCAACTTTTTTAGGATACATACTTCCAAAATTATTTTTTGGGATGAAAATATGAATGTGCCCTTTTTTCCTCCTTTTACCCATACACCTTTGGAAGAATTCCAAAATGTCAAAATTTTCTGGAAAATGATGGTCCTGCTTCCCTCTCTCCTGGGGCTCTGGGTGGGAAACATCTGGGCTTTTCCTTGTGTGATTTCCCCTCCACGCTCCCGGTACTGCCGGGGGCTTTGGGAAGAGCTGAGTGACTCCAGACACGCTAATTAAAGCCTTCATTAGCAGCTTCCCTCCCCGCAACAAAGAGCCTTTCTCCTTTGATAGGGACACAGGAACTAGGACGTAAGGACCGTGTTTTCGTGTCACGATGCCGGCTCAGCTTGGCAAGAGGGAAGGGAAGGGAAGGGAAGGGAAGGGAAGGGAAGGGAAGGGAAGGGAAGGGAAGGGAAGGGAAGGGAAGGGAAGGGAAGGGAAGGGAAGGGAAGGGAAGGGAAGGGAAGGGAAGGGAAGGGAAGGGAAGGGAAGGGAAGGGAAGGGAAGGGAAGGGAAGGGAAGGGGATCTGTACATCTCCTTGGAGAGAGGTCATCATCCACCCACAGTCCAGCCATTAACCCAGCCCTGCCAAGCCCACCGCCAAAGCATGTCCCCAAGTGCCGCATCCACACAGCTTTTGAACGCTTCCAGGGACTGTGACTGGCCAGTGCCTGACACCTCTTTCCATGAAGAAATTCCTCCTGATGTCCAATCTGAATCTCCCCTGGTACAGCTTGAGGCCATTTCCCTTTGTCCTGACCCTGTTACCTGGGAGCAGAGCCCGACCTGCCCCGCCAGCCCCCATGCCTTCCCCACTGTCCCCTCCTGTCAGGGAGTTGTGGAGAGTGAGAAGATCCCCCCTGAGGCTCCTTTTCTCCAGGCTGAACCCCTTTCCCAGCTCCCTCATCTGCTCCTGGTGATCCAGACCCTTCCCCAGCTCCATTCCCTTCTCTGGATACACTCCAGCCCCTCAATGTCTTTTGTCCTACAGGGCCCAAATGATGAGGAAACTTCTCCCACTGTGACTTGCTTTAAAAATGACAATTTATTGATTTCTTTCCTGCCGGAACTCTCTCCTCAGCCCTAAGCATTTAGTGTGGCCCTCAGAGGGGCTGGTCCCTGCAGGGATGGGCTCTGGATGATGGATCTGAGCATCTTCAGTCACTGCTTTGCTTTGCCCAGGTACAATTCCAGCTGGGCTGTGCCAGGTTTTTCTGACACTGATGAAGAGGCAGAGTGGGAGACTGCAGCCAGGTTCAGTTTAAGGACCCAGATGCTTGGGGACCTCTGTAAAACAGGGACAATGAGTCTTGCCTTTGTTTGCAGCCAAGGGACTGCAAACAGTGAGAGAAAAGAAATCCCTGGAAACCTCTGGAGAAGCCCAGAGCCTGTCCTGAATCTGAGGGAGCCAGCTGGGGTTTGTATGAATATTGCTGCACTGGAAATCTTATAGCTGCTTAGGGCTGTGAAGACACCAGAAAGGTTGGATGCTGAAGGAAGGGAAAGGAGAAAAGAAAGGAGAAGGATTAACCTGTGTCACAGCACTCATGAGGCTGCCTTTGCTCCTGGCAACCTGCAGCACTGAGAATGGGCAGGGACAGACAAAAAGGGGCTCGGAGGCTCTGAGCACTTGGACTGGCGCTCATTTCCCAGCATATGTCTGGGTAATTCCACAACTGGGAGCAAGGATCACTGGCCTTGCTCTGGTGTTGGCAGGATGCCCCAGCCTGGTTGTTATTCTCTTGTCCTGCAGCTGGAGGAGCACAGCCATGGGCAGAGTAGGCATCCACCTCTGCCCTCACCCCTAGATCCCCCAGCTCTTCCCTGCTCGTGGTCCCTGGTGTCACCTCCCTCCCACCTGCCCTTGCACAGCTGGGGTTGCCTCTCCCCATCCCGGTGCAGCTCCACACAGTAGGCAATGCTCCTGCTCTTCACAGCCTTTGGTGCCCTATCCTGATAAATTCAGCTGGCACAGAAAAGCCCCAGCAGCCCTGTGTGCCATGCATGTGGGGATGTGGCACCTGCAGGAGCATGGCCTCCCAGTCAGCTCTGAGAGTAGCCAAGGGAGAATGGGAAGGAGAAATCCCAGCTCCTACCTACCCCTGGACAATCAGAGCAATTCCCACTTTGTTCTGTGGGATCTCCCTGGTCCCTGCAGCAATCCCAGCTGCAGCCCTGCCCAGAGCTTGTCCCACCATAGGTGTCTGTGGTCCTGGAAGGGACAGCACTGCCAGCCTGCACTGCTCCCTGCAGGGCTCTTGATCCCAGCTGGAGCTGCTCCATGGCACAGGGGGGATGGCTTTCAACTCAAAGAGACTTTGAGTCGACACTGGAGAGAAAATCTTCCCTAGTAGGGTGGGGAGGCCCTGGCAAGGGTGCCCAGAGAAGCTGTGGCTGCCCCATCCTTGGAAGTGTCCAAGGCCAGGTTGAACAGGGCTTGGAGCAGCCTGGGGCAGTGGAAGGTGTCCCTGCCCATGGCAGGGGGTAGAGCGGGATGATCTGTAAGATCCCTTCTCACCCAAGCGATTCCAGGATTCTGTTCCTGGAGGCTGCTGAAGAGCTTGGCTTTCACCCAAAATATTCCCCCCTACACCCTGCTGTGGCAGAGGCAGGTTGGAAAGGTGCTGAGAGCCCTGGGAGATGGGAGCAGCATCCCTGGGAAAAGAGCTTCTGTAGCAGCTGAGAACAAAGCACAGTGTTCAGAGACCCCAGACAGCTCATTCCCAGAGCTCCAGGTTGTGTTTTCTCTGTCCTGAGCCATCCTGCCCTGTGGCACGTGTCCCCTCGGGTGCCGGGGCAGGGGCCATGCGGGGCCCTGCCCTGTGTGTGCCTGGCAGGCTGTGAGGAGCTGTGGGAATACCATCCTGCTGGCAGCACTCCCAGGTGACATGGGGACATGGCTGTGGGGGTCTGGCAGTGTCAGAGGAGAGCCACTCTTTGTGCAACAAACACTTTGACAGCAGCTTCTTCCTGTCCCTCTTGTTTCATAATTTTTTTGGAGAGTGCTGCAGAGAGATGCTGGTCTGTCTGAAATCATCCTGGCTGGAAGTTAGCTCAAGGCTGGGTTGGAAGGCCTTGGCAGGTCTTTCATCTAGCTGATGCTAATCCCACACTGAGAGGGGGAAAACATAGCATCTTCAAAACCAGGATTTGCTTATCGTGTTTGGTTCTTTCCAGGGCTCTCAGGGATTTCTTTCCTCTCACCTGTCAGGAAGGAGAGCCCTGAGGCCAGGCTGAGGGGAACTCTGCTGCAGTGTGCCTAATGCTGAGGATTGTGTTTTGGGAGAGCTGGGACAGAAAAGAACTCAAACCCCAAAAAATCTTGGAATCATTAAAGTTGGAAAAGCCCTCTAAGATGACGGAGTCCAACCATTAACCCAGCATTGACAGGTCCATCACTAACCCATGTCCCTAAGAGCCACATCTACACATAATTTTGAGCACTGGTATGAGGTTCAAGGCATACCTTGGCCAAGTCACTTCACTCCTGCCTCAGCTTTCCCTCTGGATGAGCTCTCCCCAGGCATTTTTCAGAGGCACAGGTCTCCCACACAGCCAGCAGTGCTTCCCAGGAGAGAGCCATGCTGGAGTACTGGGTCTGAAGCATAGGGCAAAATCCCTGCAGCCCCTCCTGGGTCTGGGGGGCAGGCTGGAGGTGGCCTGGTTTTTCCAGAGGCAGTGTTCCCTGTGCAGAGCCAGCAAGGCTGTGGTGCTGGCAGCTCTCTGCCTGCTCATGCATCTGCAAATTGCCTGCCTGACACCCAGGCAGGGGCACAGAAAAGCTCTGGAGTGCAGCCTGGGCACAGGGAAACTCAGTCTTGCTTTAACCCTGCTGCCACCTATAAAGGCCCCTTTCCAATGGGAATGCAAGCCCCGGGAGATGAAGGGTTGCTGGCACCCCTGGGGCAGGGGAGGGGGAGCTCCAGCTGCTGCCCAGGCTCCTCTTCCCACGGGTTCTGCTGGGAGAGAAGCATGATTGGAGCTCCCCAGAGCCCCAGGACAGCTCTGGTTCCTGGCCTGGAGAGCCCAGGGACAGGATGCTGGCACTGACCATCCCCAGCTGCTCCAGGGGAAGCTGTGGGCACACCACATGAGCTGCTGGGGGAAATCTGTATCCAGCCTGGAGCCATGAGCAGTACAGGAATCAGTCAGCGCAGTACAAGCACAAACACAGCTACAGATGACAATCCTGCTGCCTGGGGAAGCAGAGGGAATAAAAGCAACGCTTGGCTCTTCAGAGCAGCTCATCCTCTCAAACCCTTTAATGCACAACACCTCCTTAACCCAACCCTCTCAATGAGCACTTCTGTCACTGGGATTTTATGCACTGCCTTCAGCATGGCAAAATTTATCCCATTTCACTGCAAAATGAACATTCCAGTCTTCTACTGTTATATCCAGCTTCTGACTTAGGAAAGAATTCAACTCCAAAAAAGACAAACCAGGTGTGGTCCTTCCTTCCTCTTCATCACCCTGCTTCAAGTAGAGGGGATGGTGTTTGCACTACTCAGCTGCATGCAGAGCTGAAACCACCCCTGAGCATTGTCACCCTGTGCCCTGGGCCACTGCCCTCTGTGTGGGACCACGGGCCTCACCCAGCAGCATGGCTAGCCCTTGGGGGCCACTTCCTCAGCTGGGCTTAGGATGAAAGTTTCCCTGTCACATGGATTATTCTCAGTGCACCCTGAACTGCTCAGCCCTCATATGAGGGCATTACCTTAATATTTTTTCCTGAGCTTGAGAGCCCCAAGGATGCAAAATTCCAGGCTGTTGGCTGTTGATTTTGACATTGGAGCTGTTTCTGTGCACAACACATGCTCCTCTGGCACATCAAAACTTCACTGGGACTGGTGAGGGATTCACAGCCCTCCACATGAAGGGGAACCTGTGATCCCTTATCCAGATTGATGGGATGCTGCCAAAGGCAGTTATTCTTCCAAGCTGACCTGCTGGACTGCTTTGCTCAGCTCTTGGAATGGAGCTGAGCCGGGATTTTGGTGGAACTCAGCTCCTGCTGGCCTTGCACAGGAGAGGGGATTTGTCACCATGTCACCTCTCAAACCCAGTGCTGGGTCAGTTGTCTACACAGGTGAAAGTCCAGGCAAGGAAGGGCAAGAGCCACATCTCCATCTGATGATGTCTGAGTTTTTCCACAGAGACAGAGAACTCAACTTCATCTTGAGGGCTTTTCCTTAGCAAAAGACTCCAGTGCTTGTGCTCTTGAACTTTTGGGGTAATTGAAAATGGCACTGTTAGAAATGAGAAGAGGAATTATAAAGCTCCTCAGCCCTCTCTGTTCAAAATAACTGGTGGTTTTGAGAGCCTGGACTCTGACTTGGGAACTCTTGAAGGCTGGAAACACCATGATTGCAGCCTTGCTACACACGTGCCTGGGGCCCGAGGCAGTGCCTTTGGAGAGCCAGCTGAGAAAGCAGCAGCTCAGAAAACTCTGTAAGGCTGTTTAAATCATGGATTTAAGAGCTCTTCCAAGTTTTTAGGTATCAGGATGTTCTGATCACAGCTGGATGCTGATTTTACTCCTGTCTCCCAACCACTGTGCCTGGGGCAACAGGAAAGTGAGATGTTCTCCATCCTGGGCTCAGAGATGCTCCTTTATCTGCACAGGAGGGACCTTGGCAGATGCAGAGCCCTGCAGGGATTTAGGATCATCCAAAATATAACAGAGCTGCTTCTGCTGCCCCCTGAGTGCACAGGCCTTGTGGACAGCCCTGTTCACAAGAGGCAGAGAACAATGTTTGCGTCAGCGCCTCAGTTTCCCCTGCTGGTGGGGCACAAGGGGATGATGGGGTGTTGACACGTGTTGATTTAAACTCTGGTATGATCAGAAATGAAACCAAAAGAGGACAAAGTGCCCTGTTTCTCTTGTCAGTATTCCCCTTAATGACTGCAGTTAACCTCCTTTGCCCTCTTTTAAGATGGATCTGGCTTTTTCCATGTTCTTTTATGGGCCTCAATTGCCTCTACATTTCCTCTTTTCTCAGCCTGTGGGGTTTTTTTAGTGTCTTTGCTGTGTCAGTGCAGCATTAGCCCATCTCCCTGCCCAGGACAGGGTGACTCTCAAGCCTCAGAGCAGCTCCCCAGGACTGATCTCTCCAGCTGGGAGTGCACAGAGGCATCAGAGTCCCTTTCCCTCACTGCTGGCACCATGCCCTGCTCCTCAGCTGTCCTGCCTTTCTCACAACACCCTGTCCCTTCCACACCACAGCTCTGAGCATGATTCAGGTCAACACTTCCACTGTTTTAATCCAACTCAAATTACTTGTATGATAGATCTGAGTTAGGCTCCCTCCACACCACTTGAACCTCACTGGGGTTTTCTGGGGGCAATCAATCCTGAAAAATGGGCCTTGGAGCAGGAAGAGAAAGGGAAAACAATCCCTGAGTTGCTCAGCTGACGGCAGCCTAAAACCTCACAATGAGCATTTAGAAACTGCTGCCACTGCAGGTGTGACAGGGAGGCTCCTGTGGCAGGGGGGGAGTCCTGCTGGGGATGGCACAGCTTGGAGCTGGCAGCATGGCTGGGATGGGTCTGTGCTGGCAGCAGGACACAGATCCATTCTCCAGGAGCTGGATCTTGCAGAGCACAGCCATGGATCAGCAGAGCTGAAGGAGTGGAACCTGCAGCTGGGAACACCTCCCGCAGTGTGGCCTCTTGCACAGGGATCCAGAGCCCTTTCTTTGTGTGTCTGCTGATATTAAACAATCACTTGATTCAATAAAGATCCATGGGACTTCTGAGGTTGGAAGGCAATGCTGGAACTCTTTAGTAGAAAATCTTTCTTCACAGAAAGAGTGTCCAGGCACTGGCACAGCTGCCCAAGACAGTGGTGGAGTTGCCATTCCCAGAGGGATTTAACAACCCTGTGGATGTGGCACTTGGGGAGACGGGTTAGGGGTAACCTTGGCAGTACTGTGGTACTGGTTAGGCTCAATTAAAGGGCTTTTCCAACCTTAATGATTCCATGACTCAAACTCCTGCCAAAGCACAGCCAAGGGGAGCAGGTTGGTCAGGGCCATCTCCAGCTGGGCTTTGAGCAGCTCCAGGTGACAGGTGTTCTGCAGCCCCTCTGAGCAACTCTGTGTGTTCAGCCACCTCACAATAAAATGGCTCTTGCTGATGTTTAGGAAGGATTTTCTGTATTTCAGATTGTGTCTCTTGCCTTTTGTCCTTGTGCGGGGCACCACTGGAAAGAGCCTAACTCTGTCCCCTTTGCACACAGCTAGAGTTATTTATATCCATTAATGAGATCCCTCCCAAGCCTGCTCTGCTGCAGGCTGAGAAGTCCCAGCTCCCTCAGCTTTCCTCACAGGAGAGGTGCTCCAGTCCCTCCATGTCCTTCAAAGCTACCGGAGTAGCTGTAGAAGCCTTTCTTGCTGCCTTTCTTGTTCCCTGCCAGACCCAGCTCTAGGAGGACTTTGGCTGTCCCGACCCCAGCCCAGCACACCTGGATTTGTATTCACACTGTGTCCTTGTATTCCTTGTTCAATTCCCTGCTGCCTTTGCTTGATTCCTGCTTGTCAGGGTGGAGTGGAGGAGTTGATCCTTGAAAATGAACTGTGTGTCCTGGATATCTTTTCTCTCCAGGACTTTATCCTGTTGGACTCTTCCAAGCAGATCCCTCAAAAGGCTGAAGTTTGCTCTCCTGAGCCCAGGTTTGTGATCCTGCTGTTTGCTCTGCTCCCTTCTCTCAGGACTCTCAACTCCACCATGCTATGATCTCTCCAGCCAAGGCTGTCCCTCATTCTTCACACCCTCACCAGTTCTTCCAAGTTTTTAGGTATCAGATCCATCAGAGTGTTTTCCCTCTTTGTCTTCTTGACCACCTGTGCCAGGAAGTTGTTTCCACAGTGTTTCAGAAGCTCCCATGATTGCTGTGCCATGCTGTGCTGCCCTCCAGCTGGTACCAGGGACTTCTGAGAAGTCCATGGCAGCAAGTAGGACTCTCCTTCCAGCTGTCTGAAGAAAGCTTCGTGTTCTGCTTCCCAATCCAGGTCTCTGCAGGGAACACATGAGACTCTGTCCCCCCACATCACTTTGCCTCCCAGCCCAGATTCACTTCCCTGGTTCATTATCCATCCCAGGGCTGAGCTCCACGTGTTCCTGCTACACCTTCACACTAAGGACAGCTTCCTCTTCTTGGTTTGTCACCAAGGGCATCCTCCCCATCCATGAAATGACACAGGGATTTACAGAAAAAAACTAGCAAGGGTCATTAAAAACACGGCTAAATGCCAAGGGAACAAAGGGGCCCAGCCAGCTCTCGGCCTGGCACTTCCTAGCTCCCAGCTGGAGCTTCCCAGCCACTCCTAGTCCCTGTCTGGCCCTGTCACTGCACCTGCCCCTGCACAGGAGCCCCTCTGACATCCAACATCTGGCGCTCAGCCTCTCTCCCATCTCCTTCTGTTTTCCCTCTCCCTCTGGACTCTCATCCATGTCTCATATTTAACTCTTCCCTGTTTTCTGACAGCTTTGATAGCTGCTCTGACATGGCCACGCTCCAAACAGTGTGTGTGCTCCTGGAGTGCCTGTGATTTCCTGCCAGAGATTGCCTTCTCTGAGGAGGCTGCAGCTTTCTGCCGAGGATGCTGCACGTTCCCAGTATTCCAGCTGGAAATGTGACCCCTGCCCAGGCACACTCAGCACCTGCTTTGGGACACAGCCCTGGGAAGAGGAACTCCCCAGTGTTTCTCCCTTTAGAATACAGGCTGTGAATATGCAGGGTTTTCACAGCTTAGATAGACTTTAAAGAGAGGCAGAGTTGTGTCTCCTGCCCTGTTTTCCTGGTGGAGATCCCAAACTACAGATGGGGAAGTGAGTTGGGGACTCAGCCTCAGTTTTACAATCAATAGATACTGCAGCACAAATTCTCTTGGCTGGAACACAACCACCTTCCCACAGCCAGAGCCTTTGGAGGGGCTGGGGAGCTGAGAACCAACAGCAGAAAGGTGTCCTGTGAGCTGCGAGCTGGGGACCATCCCTGCCCTTCCCACTCTGCTCCGTTTTCCTGAGGGCTCTGCTTCCCAGCAGCTCTCCCTGGCCAGATTGTGTGTGTTGCTGTTTTCCCTGTGCCATCTGCGCTCCCTCTCCGCCCACACTCTGAGTGGCACAGGCTGATGGATGAGGGATGGCTGAGCAGGCTCCTGGCACAGGGGAAAAAAGAGGAAGCACCACAAAGATCCTCCCAGGGCTGGGGCACCCCTGCTATGGAGCCAGGCTGGGAGAGCAGGGGGTGTTCAGGGCAATACCCTGGTTCACAGGAGATGGATACACTTTAATGAGTGGTAATGAGGTGCTTCACAGTGCCTGGGTGGTGCCTACTCTGCATAGGGGCTGGAGACCCAACTGGGCACCACCAAAACCTCTGAGACTGGGCGTGCTCCCAGCCTGCATCACCCCTTGCACACTGGAGGAGCCAGGGGACAGTGCCTGTGCTTCCCTCTTCAGTCCTTTCCTCTCCTAGCCTTGGTGGGTTATGAAACTCCAGGCTTCCCACACGCTCTGTGGTTTTCCTCAGCCCCATGGAGGCGTCCTGCTGTCTCTGTCCTGTCTCAGCCTGGTGTTGAGGGTGGAAGGCACACCAAAGTACAGCAGAGCAGCTTTTCCTGCTCTTCCTTACAGGTCAGGGTATCTCAAACAAGTTCTTGGGCAACCACACCCTGCAGAACCTGCCTGGCTCCTCAGATCTGGAGACATTTATCCCAGCTTCTGCTGGACTTCACCAAAGGCTCCTGCGTGTTTGTGCCATCACATGCCATGACCTCAGTGACTTGGGAAAGCTTTGATTCCCTAAAAGTTGGCTCCACCACTGATGCACCACTGTGCTTCCAAAATAGGTGGTGCAGAGACCAGGGTACAGAGAGAAGGTGAGGAGGAGGTGGTTCCTCCTTCCACAGGAGAAACCATGGAGAGGTTCCAGGGCTTGGCTGTGGGAAGTGACCTGAGGACGAGAATGGGACACACAGAGAGAAACAGAGGGCCCTCAGGGTGTTGGGATTTCTGGATACCTGCAGCTTCCAACCAGTGTGGTCCAGGAAGGGCTGGTGGCCGCTGGGTCTCCCAGGGGGTTTGCTGGGAGCAGCAGTGGGAGCAGGAGCTGGGGGGCAGGGGGTCCTCGGGAGGGGCAGCACCAGCCAGCAGTTCTTGGAGATACTGCAGCAAGAAGGGAGGGTCCAGATTTTTAAGGAAATAGCCCTTGTCTGTCCTCAGGGCATTAGGAAACCCTGCTTTGATTCAACAACAAGGCTGATACTTATCTTTTCTTCTCTGCCCTCAGCTGCCAGCTCAGGCCAGACTTGTGACAGAAAAACCAGAGAACCAGGGAAGGAGGGGATGAATGGGAAACTGAGGTGGGAACAGGAGAAGAGGTAGGATATGCTGGAAGATGGTAAGGAAGGGAAGCAGAAGAGGATCTGAGCACGGAGGCCTCCAGCCAAGACACCCAGTGCTTCTCTCAGCCTGTCTTTCATGTCTCGTAGTGTTTGGGTTTCTCTAAACTTAGAAAATCCCACATACAGATTTTTTTTTTATCTTATCACCAAGACTGCTAAGTGCAACTCAAACTAGGAGACACCACATAGAACAAATGCTTAAACATTAAACCCACAGAAATCACAAGCAAATGGTGCATTTGTTATTTCTGTGTTAACCCCAGCAGCTCCGGGGAGGATTGGAGGTAGCGGTGAGAGAGGAAGCAGCAGGGATCAACAGGAACCTGGTAAAGCTGGAGAGAGACAGGAAGGAGAGCATCGTGTGGGTGCAGGAGTCTTGAGAAAAGCAGGTTCAGGTTCCTGGAAGCAGAGTCCTACATCCCCAGAGATGTGTGAAGGTGCCAACACTCACACAACCTCAATTCTGACTCTGCATCCCATTTACAGATTTCAGTTGGATCTGGGAATAGCTTTCTGCTTCTTACAGGATCAAAAGTTCATATTCTGGGTACTAAGTGGAACCCCCCAGTATTTGCTGCTTCACTCCACCCAAGCTCTTCATTTCCTCATGAGATGAGGAACAATGCTCCCAGGCACAGGGTGGGATTGTTAGGATGCCCTGGGTAGGACCAGGAGTTGGATTCAATGATCCCTGTGGGTCTGTTCCAACTCAGGATACTCTTTGATTTTATGATTTTAGCCTGGGCTTTTGAACATTGCAGCAGACAAGCTTTTGGCCAGATTCTGCTTTACCCACTTTCAGAACCAAGATCTTTACCCGTTTTCATAACCCTACCTAGCCCAGCAGCTGGCACATCTCCTTGGCAAGGCTCTGCTGAGGCACATCCCCCTTTTCAGGTCCTGCTGAGGCACATGTGATGTGCAGCAGATGTTGTGTCACCAGCCTGACCAGGTGTCACAGGAGCTGTCCAGGTGGGCAGTGGCTGCAGCGTCCGTGTGGGGACCCAGCCTGTGCATGCCAGGAGCTGCTGGCAGAGTGGGGAGGTGTGGGATGAGGGATGGCAGCACAGGGATGAGCTGGGGAGGGCTGACAAGTCTCCTGTCATTCTGCCCATCCTCGTAGTGTCACCTCTCTCCAGATGTCTCAGCTGTGCTGACATCTGTCCCTGGATGTCACCGCTGCCCAGGATGGCTCTGGAGAGGAGTCTGCAGGGGGAATGACTCAGCTGCCATCACAGCTCCTGACTCACTCACCTGGAAGTAGGCTGGAGCTGCATCCCCAGCCTTAAATGTCCCCAAAACGCCAAGATCTGAATGTGCAGCTCAGGCTGGACCAGTGAGCAGCTCTCTGGCATCACCTGGCCCCTCCTTCCCAGAGATCTACAGGAGCAGTGCCCTTCCCCCTGCCCCACTCCCCAGGGGACACCGTCCCCCTGCTCCTCTGTTGGTGGCTCTAGCAGCATCCATGGGACAGGGATTAGCCAGGGGTGGCACCTGCACTGTGCAGCCTGCAGGAGACTGCCTGAGGAGTGTTGCAGTGGGTTTCCTACTGCCCCATATCCCCTCAGGCATTTACTGGGGAGCAGAAAATACATCCCACTCTGTTTGGGCAGCCTCCTGCGCTGTGCCCAGGTGCCAGAGGTACTGGCCATGGGAGACCAGTCCTCAGTGCTGCATCACTGGGCTGGTGCCATGAGCAGGCTTTGCTCACAGCTCCTTTTTCCCCAGGACCAGGGTGCAGCAGGGTGCCTCGATAGAACAGGCAATGACCTGGTATCCTGAAAGGAATTTTAACAGCCCTGGGGAAACTTCTGTGTTGGCTTACTCCAGCACTAGCAGGCACATGGGCTGAGCACACACCCAGAGCCAGCTCAGCCTGTGGACAGGGCAGTGCTGACCAGCACCAGGGCTGGGGGCAGCAAGGAAAGAGAAGGACCAGAAAGTGTTGGAGCAACAACATGGTAATTCCTCTGGTGTCAAGAAGCTGTGGAAACCTCTCTCATGTGCTGGGAGGTGGCCCAGCAAGGGCAGGGCTGGGCTGGTAGGCAGAGTGCAGCACTTCCAGGGATTCCTCCCAAGCATCATGCCCAGATCCATGCAGCCTAAATCCATCTGCAGTGAGGGGGTGGAGAGCCATCAGCACAAGCAGGAAGCACTGTCAAAAAAAGCCTCGTCAGTGTTGCTACGCTGGTGCAATCATGTCAGAAACACAAAAAGGCATCACCACCTGCAAAAGAGCAGGCGCTGGCTCTGACAGCACCGGGGCTCCCACCCACGGCTCCAGCCCTTGAGAGACAGGCACAGAGCTCCTGCCAGCACAGAGCACACCCAGGCTGAGCCCCCTCACCCACAGCCCAGTGTTGCACACCTCCCAGGACACCCCATCCCCGAGCCCCTGGCAGCCCTCTCAGCCCCGCACAACCCCACTGCCAGGGAGAAGAGGGGGCTCCCTTCTCCATCAGCTGTGCCTCCGTGGGACCGGGCACTCACCCAGGGCCCAGTCCCATCCCCTGAGCCCTCATTGCTGCTTCAAGCCTGTGGGAGAGCAGAGCTGCAGCCCAGGGGCAGCGTTCTGTCCATGCCTGCTGTGGCTGAAGAGCATCAATCACTGCTGGCTGTTGCCCTTCCCTGCCTGCTGCTCCTTGCATGCTCCTGCTGCTGCTTCTGGAAAATGAAGGATGTCATTGAGCGGAACCACCCCTGTGCCAAGGGGGGCCTTACCTGATGGCCGGGGAAGACAAACTTGCTCCCTGACACTGCCTTTTCTCCCCAGTTCTGCCTGCTGACCCAAGCGAGCTGTAGGCAGCACACTGGCATGTGGAGGCTCCAGGATGGATCAAATCCTTGCACCATCATGACTGCTCCTTCCTCATCCTGCACTGCCCACCAGCCTGGGGGACAGCTCAGACACTCCCCGGGGTCCCTCCCAGGTGGGGAGGGTGTTCCAGCAGCAAATGCCAGCAGCCAGAGGCTCTAGGGGCACCCAAGGAGCACATGGGGACACTTCCCCAGTGCCAGATAGATTTCAAACCTCCTGTACAACATCACTTCAAACCTGGCCTGGCAGCCACAGGAGCAATATGTGCTCATGCAAATCCAAAGGGATAACAATCCCTGAGGAGGAGTGACAGCTGGCATGGCCTGCAGGAGCAATTCCTGCCAAAGTGCTGATCTCCCCAGAGAGGATTTGCCAGTGCTTCCCAGCATCCCTGACCTTACTGTTACCTGCCAAGGGCTGGGGAGCTCCTGCAGAGCCTGGGTGCTCCTCTCTCTGCTCTGCCACATTCCTGCTGGCCACAGCTCAGCCTGGCATCCCTGACACTCTCCTTGGCACATCCATGGATACAGGAGGTGCCTTCAGGAGTGAGCTGATGATTCCTGGCACTGGGGAGGCAGCATAGAACCAGAGACACACAAGTGTCACTTTGAACCTGACCCATATTAAATGCTTGGGATCTGCTTGTCAAGCTCCAGCAACTCTTCCCATTCTGGCAACACCTGTTCATTGCACACCAGAACCCCTCCCCTGCTTTTCCTTCTCCAGAAGTGACACTTCTTGTGTGTTCCTTGCAGTGTTCCACTTAATGAAAAGACCTGGCGTTTCCCTGTTTGAATGTGGATGAATTGTGTGCAGGAAGCTTTGTGGGGGAAGGAGAATGTGCCTCTGCTCAGGTCAAGCCTTCACTGCTGCTGGATGCCCCTGGCTGCCCACTCCACCCTACCCCACGCAGTGGTGAGGATTCTGTGTTCCAAAAGGTTTTGTGCCCCTCTGTGTGGCCATTCCCTGAGCTCCAGGTACATCCCCGCTGGGGGAAATGGAAGGTCGAGAGAGCTGGGAGTGTTCACCTGCACAAGAGAAGGCTCCAGGGAGACCTCAGAACCCCTTGCAGGGCCTGAAGGGGTTCCAGGGGAGCAGGAGAGGGACTAGGGAGAAGGCATGGAGGGACAGGACACAGGGAATGGCTTCCACTGGCAAAGGGCAGGGTTGGTTGAGATATTGGGAAGGAATTGTTCCCTGTGAGGATGCTGAGGCCCTGGCACAGGGTGCCCAGAGCAGCTGTGGCTGCCCCTGGATCCCTGGAAGTGTCTGAGACCAGACTGGATGGGGCTTGGAGCAACCTGGGATAGTGGAAATTGTCCCTGCCTATGGCAGGGGATGGCACTGGTCCCTTCCAACCCAAGCCAGTCTGGGATTCTATAAATTCATCCACACATGGAAGAGATGCAGGAGGGACGCTCCGGCTCAGTTCCCTTCCCAGCACAATTGGCAGAACAGGATTGTTTGATGAAGAATGAAAGTGCATCCAAGAACCCTGCCCAGTGAAGAGAAGTTTATGTCCTATTTGGAAGGACTGATGACAAAAAAGCAAGAGGGAGAAATAAGAAAATTTAATAAAAGCCTTCAGGAAGAATGGGAGGGTACATGGAGCCTGAACAGAGCTGAAGGAGGGAGCATGGTGAAGACTCCTGGCACCTGAGTAGGGCATGGACAAATAAATGCCAGCAGCAATGGGGGCAACAGGGAAGAGCTGGGAACATCCCTTGGGAGCAGAGCATCACAGGGGCTAGGTGAGACAGCATAGGCCAGGTATGTCAGGAAAAAGAGGAGAGCCTGGAAAAAGGGAATAGTGCAGAATTTCTATACAACAAGGATGGATGTGTGAAGATGAATGTAGAGCGAAGCACAGAGAGGAAAATCAAGCAGACCAAGGAAGAAATTAGTTCTGCCTAGATGGATAAGCCTATGAAAATATAAATCTGTCTGTCCAGGAAAGGCAGTGGGACAGAGAAGGGAATGCCAGATGATACATGAGATGGCTGAACTGTTCAGCACCTTTGAACTTTAAATATTTACAGAAGTGTTCACTCTAACCAGATTGCAGTTGACAACAAAAGGCTCGGAGCAAGAACAGAATAATGGAGAAGAATAGAGTGTGGGAATATTCAAATTGTCAAAATCTCATAAAGTTTACCTTGGCATACATGAGGAACCAGTCACAGCCATCTCTGACTTCAGAAAACACAGGGACAAGTGAGGTGCTCATGGAGTGGAGCAGGGGGAAGCATAGCCTGTGGCATTAAAAGGGAGTAGGGAAATCCACTGGGCAGCCTGGCTTTGATGCCTGAAGAGATACAGAAGGAATTCTTACATGGCATATGTTAAACCTCTCAAGGATAATGCAAGATCAGGAATAGGCAACAGGGATTTGCCAGTCATACAACACATGGAACCAATCCAGTGTCCATCACTACTGAGGATTTAGCCCAGCTGGAAACAGGAAGCAGTAGATATGGATGTTTGGAATGTCCTGTGGGAATGCTTCTCAGGAAGCACAGGTGATGGAGCACAATCCCAGCTGGTTAAAGACTGAATATGGGCTACTCAGGTGCTGCCAGCCTGGGCAGCTGTGGCCAGTGAGGTCCTGCCAAGTCTGTCCTGGGGCAGGTCTGGGTCAATATTTTCATTACCCACAGGTTAATGGAACAGTGATCATGCTTATAAAATGCTGAGTTAAAAACAGATCACAAAGGGCTGCAACTACTTCAAAGGACATGAGCAGAATGCAAAATAAAACTCAACTGCTGAGAAATGTCTCCAAATTGGTAACGTGCAGTTCAGTAAAGACAAATGCAAAGCAGGCATCCTGCAATGCACCAGCCTTGTGGAGAGAGGCTAGCTGGGGACCAGTGCCACTGCTGGGCACTCTGGTTTGGCTGGGCACCTTCTGCTGCCAGGGCAAATTCAGCAGAGGCTGGGCATGGCCAGTGAGGCAAGCCCTGTAAGGCAGGGATAGAACAATGAGATGGTTTGGGTTGGGAGGAACCATAAAGCACATAAAGTTCCATCTCCTGCCATGGACCAGGACCATCCACTAGCACAGGTTGCTTCAAACCCTGTCCAACCTGGCCTTGGACACTTGCAAGGATCCAGGGGCAGCCACAATAAGGGGCTAACACAACAAAGGACAGCCACAGTGCTGCTCTGCTTGACTTTGGGGGAAATTCAGCTGGAGATTTGTGCTGGTTATCTCAAGGAGCAGGAAGCAAACAGGTCAAGGTCCAGAGGAGATAGGGGCAAGCTTAGAAGTTTGAAAAACATGAGCTGCAAGAAGGGGAAGAACAAATCAAATCTGGGTCTGGTAGAGTGAAGCCTGGGCAGTGATATGAGAACTGCCTTCTAAAATGCAAAAAAAAAAAAAAACACTAGAAAGAGATCAGTTATCATTTATTCTCAGGTCTACCAAGGGTGTTTTTTCAGTAATTGGCTTAATTTGCATCTAGAGAGATTTAGAGCGGATTTTGGTATTGCAAGGAGATTTTCCTTGTGCCACATGACGATGCATCAAAGGCTGGCTGGGATCTAGGTGTTGCAAAGCTCCTCGCAGTCCCAGCTGCTCTGGGCTGCCAGACACCGAGGAGGAGGGAAGAGGGGAGGCACTGGGGGCTCCTGGCCCCCTCCCTAGAACCTGCTGCCTCCTGCCCTGCGAGAGAGAGGTCTTTTCCCTGTGCCAGAGGGTGGAAGCTGTTCTGGTGAGCTGTGCCACTGAATGGGAAAATCAGCTCCATGGGCTCCAGTTGTCGCCTCTACCACTTCAGCTTCTCCTCTCCCGTCTCTCCGCTCCTGTTTTGCATCTCCTACGTCACCTCTTTCTCCTGCACTCCTCCTGCATCTTTCATCTTCCCCATCCCTCCAGCTGTGCTCCTCCTCCTTTCTAGTCTCTCCCTCTTTATTACCATTCTGTCTCACACCAGCTTTTCATTCAGCAGCACGGCATTTCCATTTGAATGGCTTTCCTGCCTCCATGCAGGACAGGAGAGGAGCCAGGGGACGCATCCTGTCCGAGCCTCGCGTTCGGGGGTGTCACGGGGCGGTGCTGGCTGTCCCCATTCCCATCCCATGGGCATGGCAGTGTGTCCCCAGGTCCTGTGCCCTGCTCGCACAGCGGCTCTGGGTGTGCAGTGCCAGGGGCTGAGTGCTCCCGATGGACATCTCGGCCGGACTAACCACCATGCCCAGGGCATCTGCTGGGTCTGCAGGGTACCAGGCACACCATTCCGTGCATCTGTGCCCATCTATCCTCGTGAGCCAGCCCAGGGTCCCCCTGGCAAAGGCACAGCATGAGTGTGGTGGGGAGGGGGCTCTGCTGAGGGTGGGTGTCCCTGAGGGCTGCTGGCTATAGGAGCATGCAAAGGGTTTTCCAGCAGCCTGTGGGTTCTGGGGGCAAAGCTCTGCTCTCACCAGGGCACTGCAAGCCCAGGGATCCCTGGGCTTTGAAGCTCTCCCAGTGCAGGGAGCTGCCCTGTTCTGCAGAGACCCTCAGATCAGCCACTGGGGTCTGGCAAAGTCTGCTCCTTTCCAAGGACCATCTCCACATATTCCTGCTCATGTGGGTGTTGAGGCTGGTATTTTGGGGCAAACTGGCTCTTTCCTGTAGTTTTACAAGGCCCTGTTAGCATGGTGCCCTGGTCTGTACAAAGCATCAGAATCCCTGCTGACTTGTCTAGGCTGATGCAGAGTGTTGAGTGCTCCCCAAGGAGCACCTGACCATGTCCTGCTCTCCCAAAGCCATGCTATGCCCTCCAGGCACCATCACAGCCACTGCTTTTCCACCAGAGGCACCAGCTGGGCACCAAGACTTTGGTGGAACCATCCCTGCTGGAACACTGAGCTCTTGGCCATGACCCTTCAGAAGTTTTACTCTGTTTCAACCTGAATATTTGAACTTTGCAGTGGACTGTCTTGGCCATATTCTGCCATCTTTACCCATATTCATAACACACAGGCTGTGGCAACCTGGGTTGGGGCTGCTCTTCTTCTCCAACAACGTGCCCTGGCTCCAGCCCTCCCAGAGCCAGGCTTTTGGCCTGAGAGTTAGTGTGTACCCCAAATGCCCTCTCCCACATCCCTGAATTCCCTTTTTGCACAGCAGCACGTGAACAGCCATCAGAGATCAGAGCAGGGCCACTGAACTGGCCTGGGACCTGCTGTGACAGCTCCACTCCTGCCCTGGCTGGGGTTTCCCAGCTGCATCACCTGGAGAATGGAGAGCCAGGAAATCCCATCCTGTGATATCCATGAATGTGGGAGGCCCTGCAGTGAAAGTCCCCAAGACCAGAACTATTCCCTGGTGCGTGTTCCCCAAGGTCCCTTGGGAGGCAGGGCTGGGGTGGAGACTTGTGAGCATGTGGCTGCCCATCCTCCCCACCTCCTTCTGCCTTCTCTGGAGGCTCCCCTGTGTGCTCAGCCTCACAAAATCTGCCTGTCTCCCTTCCAGTGCCAGAGCCGGACCAGGTAAATGGGATTTACACACAGGCCAAGAGCTTCCAGCCTCCTAGGCCGTTCCTTTTTTCCTCCACCAGTTGCCAGCTAATGATTAACCTCTGCGAGTTTCCGTCCAAGCAAACAGGGAGCCCTTCAATATTCTCTTTCACCTCCTGGTTAAAGAAAAACCAAGAGGGCCACTTGGTATTTGGAGAACTCTCTGTGCCAGATAGAACCAGTGCCCACTTTGCAGATGCCCAGCCAGTGCAGGTACAGCTCCAGCGACAGCTGTGGCACAGGGCAGAAGCGGGGCCAGGTTCACTTAGAGGACAGAATCATGGAATAACAGAATGATTTGGGTTGGAAAGGACCTTAGAGACCATCTCGTTTCATCCCTGCCATGGGCAAGGACCTTTCTCCAGCCCAGGTTGCCCATACCTTACACAGCATCTCAAACCCACAAATGAATTTTCAGTAACATTCCAATCAAACAGAATGTGCATGACTGCCTGGTAATGTGTTTCTTTTTGGATCTATGGGAGGGCATTTCTAAAACACTGGACTTTAAATGAAACCTCTCAAGCTCTAGCAACCAAGGTGGAGAAGCTTGGGTTGGTGGAGTTCAGGTGTAGCTGAGGATGGGGGATCCTGCAGGGACCTCACTGTTTGTCCTCAGGAGAAGGACTCCATTGAGTTGGAAATCAAAATTCCAGCTGTCTCCTTCTCCAGGTGCAGAGGGTGTAGGAGCAGGGCTGGCACTCTGATGTATTCAGGTAGCCTCAAATCTTTTCCATGGATCCAAATTCCCTCAGTGCACAGGCAGCTGGTGCTGTGACAATGGGCTGGGGGACACAAGCGCTCCACTTGATGACTCCAGAAGCAGAACTGCTGCCCAGCAGTTCAGGTGTTTGGAAGAGGCTAACAGAGCCAAGGGGAAGGACACAAGCCCTGGGTGTGTTTCAGTGGTGGCCATTGGTGGCCCATGTCAGGGGGCTGGAACTAGAAAAGGGTCCTTAAATTCCCTTCCCACCCAAACCATTCCATGATTCTGTGGACAAGCTATCGACACGTGGTGACCTGGGAGCCACGAGCAGATGGGCTGGCGTTGCCCTTGGGTGACAGCAGCAGGGCCCAGAGCTGTGTCCCTTTGGGCTTGGCTGGGGTGTAAAAAGAGCGCTTGATTCCCATCCTCTGTGCCATGGTGGAAAAAGCAAACAGGCAAAGGGGTTTTGCGCTTGGGTTGTTAAATTTTCATGGCAATTTAGCAAGGCTGGTTGAGAGTCATTTTCCAGCTGATTTCAGTTCCTTTGAGCTGCTCCTGGGCTGCAGGGCCTGGGCTGCAAATGTGACAGTGGGGAGCTGCTGCTTTGCTGCTCAGAGCCTTGTCATGGAAAAAGGCTAGCCTGGGAAAGGGTGTTATCAGCATTTGATAAGAGATGATAATGCTAATTTTGATCCTAAAATCTTTCCTTAATAGAAATGAAGTGTTCATCTTTATCCCAGCAATTACAGGCACAAAGAGCTCACACAGGTAGGGAACATCCACCTTCTGCAGCTGAGAGATAGCAGAGTTTTCCATGGATCATGGCTGCCAATCCTAACAGCACTTTGAGAAAGAAATTCTGCCTTTGGAGAATAAATCAGCACCAAAATGTCAGAAATTGGGCCCTGTTCTCCCATGGAATCATAGAGGCATGAAATGGTTTGGGTTAGGGACCTTGAACCTATCCAGTGCCATCCCCTGCTGCGGGCAGGGACACCTTCCACTGTCCCAGGTTACTCTAAGCCCTGTCCAGCCTGGCCTTGGACACTCCCAGGGATCCAGGGACAGCCACAGCTGCTTTGGGCACTCCCAATATGCCATCTAACCCACCCTCTGGCAGTGGGAAGCCATTCCCTTGTCCTGTCACTTCAGGTCCTCGTCCCCAGTCCCTCACCAGCTTTCTTCGGGCACTGGGAGGGGCTCTGAGGAATCTCAGGACGGGTTGTTGCACATCTGCCTGAAGGGTGGGGGTCTTACCAGCCCCTCTGACCCATCTGCTTTCTAGGCCAGCTGGAGCAGGTGGCAGGACTTGGCTCTGCTCCAGTGCCATCTGGGGCTGGTGGTCAAGGTTTGGCATTCCCAGTGGTATTTCTAAGGATGCCTGCAAAGAGCTTTTGCCAGAAAATGTCCCTTCTGGGCTGTCAGATCTAGGTGGGCTCATCCATTCCTAGGTCCTTGTGCAGCACAGCTGTGGGCAGTGCGAGCTACTGGGGTGTCACCATGGCTGTCCCAGGGTATCCTCTGCTGACAGATACATTTTCCAGTCATAAGGAGCATTTTCTAGCCTGCTCTATCCCCTGCAGCATGGCAAAGCTCAGTCCTGGCCTCAGCACAGCTCCCCAGCTCTCCAGCTGCCTCTGCAGCAGCAGGCACTGACCTTTCTGCTGTGCCCAAAACCATCCATGTGTCTGCAGAGCTGCAGGGTCTGGGGAGCAGTGCCAGCCGTGGAATGGGGCAGTGAGGAGCCAGATGGTGCTGCAGGAGGGCATCAGCCAGAGTTGTTCTTCTCTGGGTGACCTGTGAGGGTCAGTGCCCCTGTGACCAGCCAGGTCAGGGCACTGCCACAGCTGCCCACAGGACACTGGGCTCTGGAAGGTGGGCAGGGGCTGGACACGTGCCTTATAGGCAAAGCACCAAAGCTGAGGGGTCAGGATGAATTCCCCAGGCCGAGTGGTTTGGGCCAGGAGCAAATCCCTGGCTCTCTGCTGGTGCTTATGTCTGCTCCAGGACTCTTCTGGACCTGTACACATGAGCACCTCCAGTGGAAGCCTGGCAGCCCACTCCTGATGATCACTGCCCATCAGCTCCCTGACCTCAGGCCTGGAAAAAGGGCACAGGTTCCCTCAAGGACAGGCCAAGCACATATGTTGAGGATGCTGAGGCCCTAAGCCAGGACCTCTCTAGGCTGAGTTACTCACAGGATACATCCCAGGGGATGAGGTGGTGATGGACATCCCTCAAACACTGGTTTTGCTGGGGAGATATGCAGAGGATGGAGTGGCTTCCCTGCACCCACTGGCCACTGGTACTGGGGATCTTCAGCTGTGTCACTGTGGAAGACAAGAGCATGTCGCAAAAGCACCCAGCTGACATCAGCATTAGCTGGTAGTCCCTGCGCCCCTGGCTGCAGCAGAGCCCTCAGGGCTCCTCTCCAGGCTCCAGCACCTCAGAACTGTGATCAGAGAGCTCCTGACCCACACAAGTGCTGAGTATGCACCTCCCTCCTCAAAGTGACTGCCTGGAGTGTCCCTGAGCCTGGGGTCTCTGTGGCCACCCCAGCACTGGGCAGTCCCAGCCCTTCACCCGAGGCCTTTGGGGCAGCACCAGGGGTCAGGAGAGGCTCAGAACCTTGCCCAGTGCACCCTGTGCCAAGGACCTGTGGCCCCTTGGCTTCTGCCAGCACCAAAGGCTCCGTGACTGCAGTCCTTCCCCTCAGATCCCTGCTTTGCTGTGACCAGCTGCCATCCTGTAGGGCTGGGGGAGCTTTGGTGAGCTCAGACAGGACCACAGTGACCACAGGAGCTGTGACCAGTGAGCAGAGCAAGTGCACTGCCTCTTCCCTCCTCCTCACTTCTGGACCAGCATCAGCTGAAGCTGGCAGGGGGCTGGAGGTCTCAGCACCACAAATAATCACCCTGAAAAGAGGCCCCCACCATCAAGCCTGGTCCTGTGCTGCTGGGAGAGGCTCCAGCTGGGTGTTGGACATCCCTGGCAGGGGTTGGCTCTGCACAGATCTTTATTTTCCAAATATTATTCATGAGCCTGTATGTGACGAGCAGTAACAAGGCTGGGATCTCACTGTGTGCCCCTGCCAGGGTGCCTGGGCCAGGGAAATTGGCTGTGGAGCACTGGAAGGGCTCTCACAGAATGTGGGGGCTGAGCCCTGGCAGCCCCAGGGCCACGGGGTCGGGGGCAGCTCATGCCAGAGGCTACCGTGGATGTTGCTCGGAGCCCAGGGAAGCAGGAATCTGAGACAGAACAGGGTTTGTTTCCCCAGCCTTGCCTTCTCTCCTCAGCTCAGTTGCGGGCTCGTGTTCCCATGTCTCAGTGGGGTGGCTGACCTGTGTGGATGCTTCTCTTGTCCCATGACATTTGTGGGAGGAGGCCACAGGTCTTGTGTCCTCACTGGAACCTCGCTGAGGACCTGGCCTCCTCTTTCTTGTGCTGCTTGTGGGCCCCACAGGGGGACACATCCCAGGCCAAGGCTGCAGGAAGGGGCACTCAGCACTGCCCTGGGGCATCCAAGAGCATCCTGCCAGGGGCTGGGGGGACTGGGCTTGGGGAGAGGGGAGAGCAGAGCTTTTCCAGGTTCACACTGAGGGGCACGTCCAGGCTGGGCTCAGGGAGGTCTGAGATGAAGACAATAGCACAGCACTCTGCCAGCCCCAGCACCATGCCCCATGGCTCAGGGACCCCTGAAGGTACAGAGCTCCCTGCTGCATCCTGCCTGTGGATCCTGTTGATCCCACAAGGCTGGGCTGGGGTTTAATCTCTGTGCTGCCCTCCTTCCCATAGGCACAGCCAGCAGTGGGGCAGAGTCAGTGATGGGGGCCCAGCCACAAGCCTCTCATTGGGAATTTGGCTGCAAACCCTCTCTGGAAAAGATGGCTGTAATTTAGCAATACTGGCTCAGGCTCTTCCTATTAACTTTCCCCCCGCTGCCAGATGCTCATGGCCAGCATGGCCGCCAGTGAGGGAAAGTCCTGCCACACCTTCCCAGGCACTGGAAGCAGGAAGGTAGGATGATCTGCCCCAGGCTCAGCTCCCATCAGGGTTAGGCCATTTGGAAACAGGCCCTGTGTCCCGGGGCAGGACATCCCATCAAGCTGGGAGAGAAAAGTCCCTTGGAGAGGGCAGGACCGGGGGCTGGAAGCAGCTGAGAAGGGACTAGCAGGAGGGCAGGGTGGGGAGCGGTGCCAGGGGCCAGCCAGCCATCAGCATCTGCCCTGTCTGCTCCAGATGGAGCGGGCATGGAAGGAGCAAGAACAGCTCCTACTTTGGCACCTGCAGGTCCCCTGGCAGTGACCGGTGATCGGTGAAGCACCGATCCAGCTGGGTTTGTGTTTGGATCTGGCTGATTCAGGGCTCCCTGGGGTCCCTCCTGCTTCCTGGTTCTCAGGGAGAGGCTCCTCTGTCCCAGGAGATGCAGAGCTCCAGTTTCCATCAGACAGGGGCCAAAGACTGACTGGGACAGAGCAGGAGGTGCTCAGAAGCTGGAGACTACCTGGGACAGAGGGGAATGAGACAGGTGTCCATTGAGGAGACCGACCGCCCTACCTGCCCTGCCCTATCTGCCCTGCCTTGCCTATGCTCTGCCCTGCATCTGCTCTGCATCTGCCCTGCCTGCCCATGCCCTGCCTTGCCCTGCCTGTGCCCTGCCTGTACCCTGCCTGTGCCCTGCCCATGCCCTGCCCTGCCTCTGCCCTGCCCTACCTATGTGCCAGTGATAGGATGTCTGATAGGGTGTCTTGGGAAAACACAGGAGACCAGGCTTTTTTTGCATTCTGGGAAGGCTGGCCCACCCTATAGCTTCACTTGGGACACAGAGATCTATTTCTGCCCAATCTCTGGGTGAATTTTTGATGTTCTCTGGCCTATTTGGTGACAGATGGGAACCATGTAAATCCTGCATCCCAACCCAGGAGTACCATGGCAACATCCAGACCTCAGTCCACAGAGTTTAGCACCAATGTGGCTTTAGCAGAGGTTTTTGTAAGCTATTCAGCTTTTGCTGATTCCAGACCAGGGTGTTTCTTGTACCTGGCAAATCCTTGCAGCACACCCCTCATTCAGCCCTTGTTGTTGTATCCAGAATTTTCCTGGATTCCCTTCATTCAGAAGACATCCCAGGAAGCGATTAGAACCACATTGTACCTCATTGAACCATACTGTGACCACACCACAATAACCACTGGCTGTCTTGAAGATACTGGAAAGAGCCTCCAGGTTGTGATCCACACCCCTACAACTTCTCTGCCTCTCTGCATCAGCAGAAGGGAGTTGTCCCCACCTCTTCCCCACGTATGGAACTCAGGTAGGAAGCACAAACTGCTGGGGACCCTTAGGAAAGAAAGTACAGTAATTTCACACGTATAAGGCACACCGGCGTATAAGGCGCACTTCTGGGTTGCCGGCAAGTCACCATACTTTGTCCATATATAAGGCACACTTTTTTTTGAAGCCAGGATCCATGTGCAACAAAGTAACGAGTTAGTAACAGAATGGCGGGGTTTACTGTCAGGTGCTCAATTTGCAAACAGTTTTCACAGATCAGCATAGTGTTTAAACGCAGCCCCTGGTGCCCTGCCCATGCTGCAGGCCCCGGCACTCCCACCCCTGGCACCAGCTGCCGTGGCTGCCCACGCAGCGGTGGGGGCTGGCCGCCCGCGCGGCAGCAGGGGTGGCAGCCTGGCCATGCAGTAGTGAGAGGGAGGCGCTGCCCGGCTGCGCGGTGGTGGCTGCTCACCCAGCTCACACTTCCAGGTTGGCAATTTTCCGAACTTTGTCCATATATAAGGCGCATCGGCACATAAGGTGCGCTTCCAGCTTCGGATCAAAACTTCAATCAAAATGGTGTGCCTTATACACGTGAATTTACTGTAGTTTTTTTCCTACAGCAATCCCAAATCTTCCTTGTATGAAACTGAATTTCAGGTGTGTCTTAAACCCACAAACATTTGCAATCATCAGATAAGAAGCTGAAAGAGGTCCCTGAGAACAGCCAGCGAAGCCTGGGGCAGAGGAGCCCGCCTGGTAGCAGCAGGGTGAGCTCCAGCTCACTGGGCTTCGCCAGGAGAATGCCCACAGAGGTGTGTGGGAGCCATAGGACCCAGTGTGGGAAGAGGCTCCTGCAAGCACTCTGTAACCTGACACGTGCAGCAAGACCCAGTAATTAGGCTGGTAATTAGAGCTGAATGATGGCTGTGATGCTGCTGGTGGAGTGGAGGTCATTAACATCTTCAGGCTATGGCCAGGTGACCATCACCCCTCAGCTGAGTGTCTCCCCACAGGTCAGCTTAGCCACCAGCTGCGTGCGACTCTGGGGTACAGTTCTCCAGGCTTTGCGATGCAGGATGCATTAGTTCCATATGGCTTGGGGGCTTTTCCATCTAAGCAAACCCTTTGATCATTCTTTACCCTCCTTTGATTTATCTTCTGCCATTCCAGCTTTTAGCTTTCCAATTTTCCTGCCTTTTATTGTACCACTGAGTCACTAAGGTTGAAAAAGACTCCAATATTTTCAAGTCCAACTGACCAGCACCACTGTGCTCACCACTAAACCATGTCCCCGCATACCCCACATTCCCATGCCTTTTGGACACTTCAGGGATGGCACCTCTGGTGCTGTGTGCCCAGCAGTGTTAGAAGTCAAGATTTTCACATGGTCACCTGGCTCCATCCACCTGGCCGGGATACTGGGGGCTGTATCTGGTCATCTTGAATATCTCAAATCCACAACAGATGGCTTCTTTAATTTTTTTATTTTTTTTTTTTTTTTAGGCGTTCCCTTCATGCCTGTGACTCTTAATAGAAAAATCCATACAGTCTCAAGATGTTTGAACTGCAAAGGAAGAGCTTAGGCAGCAGGAAAGGTTGTGCAGGACAAACTCAGGTTCTTGGACAGAAACACTTTCTGCTGGTGCAGTCCCCCCAGGTCAGTGGGGGGTCCTGGGGGCTCCTGCTGTAATTGGTACTGTATCCTCCTCTGGGACTCCCAAGAGCTGAGGGATGCAGGACAGGCAGTATTGAGGAGCATCCTTCTCAGCAGGTCATGAGGGATGCAGGAGCTGTGCAAGAGGATGAGATGTTACCCAGAGGGGTGACATTGGCAGGGTCGGTTAAAGGAGCAAATGTCACCACAACCACTCCTCTCTTCACACCTTGTTCTCTATCTGTCCCTGCCCCCCTTCAGCTGGAGGGGGCTCAGCTGCTCTCAGGGGGACAGACTGTTGTCCCTCATCTTTGCTCAGATCCTACCATCTCCAAGCTGGCAGTTAATTAAGCTGTTAGAGCCTTCCCTTGAATCAGAGCATGGCAGACCTGTGCCAGGGGCTCCCTCAGGAGAGCTTTCCTGGCAGCCTCAGGATGGGAAGATGCAGGATATCCCACTGCTGTGCCTGGGGCAGAGGCTTGGCCTCCCTACACAGGCTGGCACTGCTGCCCTGCAGGGATGCCCAAGACTCCATCCAGCTACTCAGTGCAGCAAGCCTGGCTAAGGAGGGAGCAGATCCAGTGGGTTCAGGACCCGCACCAGGGGCTGGAGCTGCTGCTGCAGCAGGACTTGCCCAGCCCTTCCTCCTGCCCCTCACACCCCACTCCACAGCAGGAACCCATGGCCAACATTGTCCCTCTCACCTGCCCCCAGCTGTGCTGCAGCACCAATGCTCTCTTTGCACCTGGCTACAGCTCTGCTGGGTGGCATCATGTACCCCACACCCTGCCCTTGGTCTTAGGAGCAAATATTCTTTCCTCCCAGTGTCCCAGGGGTGCTCCAAGGCTTCTCACTGCAGTTCTCCTACCTGCAAAACAGCAGGTGGGATGTGTCTTAACTGTGACATGGATCATTCATCTCTTTGATTAACTAATAAAAATGCATTTCCTGCCCTTTTAGTCCCATTTTTCCACCATGTGCATAACTACCTACAGTATCCCAACTGTCTGAAGGCCAGGCACTGGCAACATTTGGGAGAAGGTCCTTGGGAACCCTTGGGAAGCAAAGTATGAAGGCAGCGGCATGTCTGCTCATCCCCCAAGACTTCAGGGCTCCAGACATACAGGGGTAATAAGGGCTTGATTACCAGATCTGGTGACAGTCCCTGATGACATCTGTTCCCAGAGACTTCTTTGAGCTGGGGATCCCACTCAAACAGCCTGGAAGAACATGGCATCAAGAGCTGGAAATGTTTAGTTTGGGTGGAAAAACTTGCCTGAGTTCCCCAGCATTCCCACCACCCAAAGGTGTGAAGGGCAGGGAGTACCCAGCAGCTGCAGCAGCTGTGCTCCCTCTCCTGTGGGGTGCCAATCCCTGCCCATGGGCACCCCAAAGCCTCCTGTGGGGGTTTTGCTGAAGGGACTGGAGCCGAGGAGTACACAGGGAGCGTCTCACTGATCCCAGCTGGCAGCCAGCTCCCCGAGCTGCACAAAGGGCCTTTTCATGCCCTACATAAACAAGCAAGAGGCATGAAAGGTTGTTATCGCAGAGCATCAGCACCAGCAGTAGCTCAGGCAGGGATTCCCAAAATAACCTCCTCCCAAAAGGTACAGACATGAACACCCCTTTTTCCACGCTGTTGGGATTTAGGGAATAAAGGCTTTGGGTGACCCCAGCTTCTCTGCAGAGCCCTACAGCTCAAGCTCTGTCCCCTGTGCCAAGAAAAGCCTCCTTCACCTCAACACAGCCCTCCTGCAACTCCTGCTGCATCCCTGTGTCTATCAGTGCCATGGAGCATCCTCAGCAGGGGTGGCTGGTGGCTGGAAACGAGCCTTCCCAACACTGGGCTCATGAGGGCTGGCTAACAGATTTCTCTGGGCTTGAAACAGAGCTCCAAGAGCTCCAAGGTGCTCTTCCTTGCAGGAGATTTGTTTCCACAGCTGCACCCCTCTAATCTATCTCCTTTAACGAAGAGCAGGTTTCCATGCAGAAATACATTCTGGAGGATGTGCTGATCCTCTTTGCTTTCCTTCCCATAAAGCCAGGCCAGAGTCACTACAGAGGTAAATTGAGAGAGGAAAACTTCCCGGAATGAAAGAGTTGGGAGGCTCTCAAGGAGACAGAGCCATAGACCCAGACTGGTTTGGGTTGGAAATGACCTTGAAGAACAACCAGTTCCACCACCTGCCATGGCTAGGAACATGTTCCACTATCCCAGGGTGCTCCAAACTCCATCCAGCCTGGCCTTGGACACTTCCAGGGATCCAGGGGCAGCCACAGCTTCTTTGTGCACCCTGTGCCAGGGCCTCCCCACCCGCACAGGGAACATTTTTTTCCTAACAACCAATCAAAATATCTGCTCTTTTAAAACCATTTCCCCCTGGCATGTCACCATCTGCCTGTGTAAAAAGATGATCTCCCTCATTTTTATAAGCCTAAAACACTGGAAGGGGCTCCAACGTCTCCCTGAAGCCTTCGCTTCAGTTGAAATATTCCCAGCTCTCCCAGCATGGCTCAGAGCAGAGGGGCTCCGACCCTTGCAGCATTTCTTTGGTCTCTCTTGACTCATTCCAGCAGCTCCACATCCTTCTGATATTGGACCCAGGGCTGGAGGCAGCTCTGCAGATGAGAGCTCATCTGAATGGGGAAGACAGGCAGAATCCCCTCCTCTCCGGATGCCCACTCCCCTTTTGATGCAGACCAGGATGTCTCCCTGGCCTGCTAAAAATCTGGCAAAAGCCTGATGCCCCAAATCTGTCCTAATACTGGACCATGAAACATCTGCCAGCCCTTTGCAATTTATGCCAGTCCTCATTTATTTGGGCTTTTTGTGTTGTTCAGACTGATTCTGCTGGACAATGGGAATCTGGCCAGTACATCCTCACTTGGGTTGCAAAAATTACCTCACTCTCAAAAGAGGGAGTTTTTCCCATGGAGCTCCCCAGGGCTCACAGGTCCCTCGGTTCACACTGACGTTGCAGGAAGCTCTAAGGTTTCCCTTGTGCCCCCATGAAAAAGTAGGGTTGGCACTGGGCAATAGACAGGCAGAAGGGCAGCTCCAGCAGCTGAGTGGTAGCTGCATTTGGGGTTTAAAACAGCTGTGTTTTCTGGAAATGTGTTCAATTCATCTGGAAAAAAATAACCTGAACAAATGGCAGCTCCTTTAAATGTCTTTCAATTTCCTGAAATATCTTTAATTTTCAGTTCAGTTTGTGAAAGACCTTGTAAAATTTATGCTTCTTTACTGTTTTCTGGGGGAGAAGTCTTGCTGACCCCCTCCCTGCCCACCCCATCTGCTGTGTGTAGTATTTCTATTGCTCCCATCACTGCAGCAGGAATTGGACAGGGATGGAGGAAAGCTCATTTATCAATTATTGAATAGCCAGGAGAGTCCAGCACAGTTGGGTTTCACCAAGAGCTCGCAGGGGATTATTTTGCCAGGAAAGCTCTTTCCCTCATCTCAGCAGGCACAGGTGCATTTTCCATGCCTTCAGGACTGTTGCAGAGTTTTAGGCTTCAGCTTGCTGGTCAGGGGAAGACAGGCTGGGTCGTTTGCACCAGTGTGAGGAGTGAAGGATTCACTGAGGAGATCTGTTCTATACGTTCTTCTTCCAGCTCCTTGGCTCCCCAAAGGGGAGGTTACATCCCAAGGGGGCTGTGACATTAAGGATATCTGTGCTCAGTCAGATTGCCAGTGCAGTCACCTACTGACTTATCTGACCCAAATTCACTGAAAAGGGTGAATTAACATTTACATTTCCCAGGTTTTCCGCTGGAGTGTGGCAGAACCCCTGAGCAGCCATCACTGTTTTTCCTTCAAAAGGGAAAACATCCCTGGAAGATGAATGCAGACAGTCTAGCAGCTTGCACAAAACTGCAATTATTTTTTTCAACAACACAGTGCAGCTTTTCTCCTGTATAAATTCTCTACAAATTCACACCAGTTGTGTCTCTTGCAGCAAATGCTGTCCCTTGCAGGACAGCCACCTCAGCATCAGGCAAATCACCTCTTCAGCACTGACCCTTAAGGATGTGCAGCAGTGGAAGGTTGGAAAGGAAAGCTGTGCCTGCACAGGGATCTCAGCAGCCAGATGGAATATTTATTTGTAAATGAATACCCTCCCTCAAGCTGGCTCCCATGCAATGGGGTGTTTCTTTTTTCCAAAAGGTTCCTGCTATTTACCCAACTTTCCAGCTGGGCTTCTCCACAGCACAAAGCGGCAGGACCTGCCTGAGTTTGTACAGTGAGTCAACAGCTCAGCAGGGGATTAGAGCCCACAATCCTGCTGGCATCACTGCCTTGGCTTGAACCACTGGACCATGCAGCCTCATTTTGTTCCTGGTACTCTCTGCTGGTATGTGGTTTGTCAGGGGAAAAGCCTCAGTGTGGCTAATAAAGGAGGCACTTTCTAAAGCACTGAAACAAAGCTTGCCTCATTCCAGTGCTCCAGCCCAGCCTGTGGTGCTGAGGGGTCAGGTTCCCCGTGGCACTGGGAACTGCAGCTTTCCCTGGGGCTGGTGGGGAGGAAGCTGAGCAGCAGCACCCACAGGAGGCTGGCACAGAGCCCTGGCACCCACTGCTGCCAGACAGGTGACCATGTGCTGACACATTGTGACTGCAAGGACAAGCAGAGGCAGCCAGGTTGGAGCTCCCTGCTGAGAAGGGTCTCCGGGCCTTCCTAACACTGCTGGATGCCTTTTCTGTCCCTCACACCAGGAGAGTCACCGAGGGCAGCTGTGCCACCAGGTAAGGGAGCAAAGCCAAGCCCTGCAGGGCAGTCAGGGTACGAGGTCCTGCACGGTGCACATGAGCAGAGGGCACTGGGTACTGAGCTGTGAGCCACCACAGGCTCTGGCAATGGGGAAACCAGACCTGCTGCTGGGCTGGCACCTCCCTCCAGCCTTCAATGCTCAGTGTCTGCCAGACGCGGGGGCAGAGAGGGCTGAGAGTGCAGCATCCCTGCTCCTGTCTGTGAGAGCCTGCCCCATACTCAGGGGTTACACTGAGAGCAGAGTGGCCACTGCATCCCTGCTGTGCATCCAGAGAATCCCCCTGGATCCAGTGCACCCCTGCTGTGCATCCAGTGCGTCCCTCCTGTGCATCCACTGCATCCCTGTGCCCTCAGTGCACCCCTGCTGTGCATCCAAGTGTGCCCATGCATCCCACGCATCCGTGCTGTGGGTGCATGCATATTTTGAAGAGCAATAGCCAGTCCTTTCCATCTGCATCTCCTGGGGGGGCTGCTTGCCCTGACACCTCCAAAATACACAAGTCTGGTCAGCTGCTGATGTGGACATCTCCCGGGCCCGGCTCACAGGTGTGCCCCCCAACCCCCGCGGGTGGACAATCCAGGATGCTCCAGGAAGGGCCGGGCACCCCTGGGAGCTGCAGGACCCTCTGCATGTCCTGCAAGGGATGGACAGAGGAGGCTCAGCAGGAATGGGGCCGTGGGGGAGGAGACTGAAAGTACCCGGTGCCTCTGCGGGACCCCGCCCGCGGCCGGGGGCGCGGGACGTGCGCGGAGACGGAAGGAGCCCCGGCGCGGAGCGGCGCGGGGGCGGCTCTGGCGGCGGGGGCGGTGCGGGACCGTGCGGGGCGGTGCGGGGCGGTGCGGGACCGTGCGGGACCCGCCCCTCCGCAGCGCCGCACCGCGCCCGGCCCGCCCCGCGCTGCGCCGCGCCCGCCGCACGGCGGGGCAGGAGCGGGCACGGACGGGCAGCGGCGGCGGCCGCGCCCGGCATACGGCGGCGGAACGGAGCCGAGCCGAGCGGGCAGAGCCGAGGTGAGCGGCCGGGCGGGCCAGGATGTGCGGAGCCGGGCAGCCCCAGGTGCTGCGCCGTGCTTGCGAGGGAGAGGCGGGCAGGGCTGCAGCCCCGGCGCCGGGAAAGCTGCCCCGAGCCGGGCCTTCCCTGGGCGGCGGCGGCGCATCCCGCTCCGCGTCCCGCGGGGATGCTGCGGGCCGGGGCCCCTCGGCGGAGCGCGGGGAGCTGGCAGCGGCTGCCGCGTCCTGCGGGCGGGATGACGCGACCCCCGGCATCCGTAACCCGGGGGACCCGTAGCCCCGAGCTGCGGCAGCACATTGAACTGCCGGGCTGTGATTTGAGAGTGACGATTTACATTAGAGGGAGAATGTGGAGAGAGCCAGAAACAACTTGGAATGGGTCCTCGCATATTTCTGTGGTTATTTTTGGAGTACTGTCATATGGCAGGAGGTGGGCTCTGGAGGTATCCTTGAGCTCAGCATTTTCTCCATAGGCTGGTTACCCGGGAGATTGTACCAGAGGACCTGCGTGGCCCTTTCGCCATCGGTGGTTTTGCATCCTATCACTGTTTCTCCGGCTGTTTCCCGGGGTATTGTTCCCTCTGGCGTGCTCGACCTTCAGCCTGTCTCGGTGGGGACCCTCCTGTGGGCAAACAAAGGTCTGGGTGTGCTGGCTGGGCAGTCTGTGTGTGCTGCAGGCGATGGCAAAGCTGTGCTTCATTCAGCTGTGGCTGGTGTGAGGTGACTCCTGATCAGCCCCTTCTCCACTGCTGTGGACGAGGTGTGGCTTCTCCAGCATCCCCAGGGAGACTAGCCCATGCATCTGTCTCCTTCCTGCCCTTAGCTGGCACTTTCCCTCCAGCTTTCTCATGCTTGTCTCACACTTGTCCAAAGGGATTTTTGCTTAGGGTGTGGGAAGCATGTTGTTACTCTGGTCTGTTCCTTGTGGGTCTCCATCCACGGGAGGGCTCTGGCTGTGTCAGGCCCCTTGGCCCACGGCTGGAGAGCAGCTCTGGTGGCCTTCAGCTGCCATGTCCTTGTTGCCATCGGGCAAGTTCAGAGCTGAGGGAAGGCTGCCTTTGGGTGATGGTCCTTACAAGAAGAGAATTAATGACTCTAATGGTGGTGGTTTAGAGTCTGGCTTGGCAGGCACAGAGCCCGTCCCGGGGCTCCCAGGGGTGCTGGGAGCCATGCTGTCCATGAGGAGCTCTCTGTGGGATGCAGGGCATGTTCTGGAAGCTGTGGCAGGTCCCGAGCTCTCCTCTTTACCCAGGGATGGTGTCTATGTGTGGAGTCAAGGACCAGAATGCAGCTGTCTCCCGCGGGCTCTGAGCCCCTCTGGGAGGGGACGGTTCCCATCTCCTCTCCTCTTCCCACCATCCCTGTGCCATGGGGATTGTTTTCCTCAATGCAGCCGGTCCCAAGCAGAGCCTTGGGCAGGGCTGTGGGATGCTGAGCCTGTGTTTGGCTGCTTTTGGCAGGGGCAAGTTCTTCCCCTGTTGCTTTAGCTCCTTGTGGATGTTGTGCCTAGAATTTTTGAATGATTATCAATTTTTGAGATGTCAGCATTCTCTAGAACTCTTAGGCGAGATGTTTTGGATGGGAACAAGCATCTAGAAATTGTTTTTGAAGTCCAGTATAGGATTTCTGAGCTAAAGGTATGAGTGTCCCTGGTGTTAAGAAGGGGAAGGTTTTGGTGCCTTCCTTGTGCAGTAGAGACACAGATTGTGCTGAGCCACCTTCCCTGGGCTGCTGCCATGGTTGCCACTACCACCACAACCTTGCAGGGTAAGTGTCTCCTGGAGCCTGATGTCTTTGTGGCTAGGAGGGGTGGCTGGCTTGGCTGAAGAAGTCACTGCAGCACAGAATAGGGAAAGTCTTTTTCTTCCCCCAGGCAGCTGAGCTCCCAGTTAAGCTCTCGGTGATGACCTTGGTGCTGGTGAGGAGCTGGATCCCTCACTGATTTACAGAATTACATGAAGGCTTTCTGCTGGCAGCACGGAGCCCTCGTCCCGCAGGGGGTTCTGGCGTCACTCTGGGCATCCTGCCTGCCTTCTCCTCGCTCCAGAACCACTGGGGACTTCTGCTTTCCTTCAGGAGGCTCCCAGACACACACAGACCGGTCAGGTGCCTGACTAATTCTGTCCCTAACAGAAGAAATCTTTCCCATAACTCATTAGGGTTTCTAAATTAGGAAGCTGCTGAGAATGACCTGTCGGTTAAAGGGCAGGGGGTGGGCTTGGCTCTTCCCGGCCTTGCTCCCAGCTTCCTGCTCGGCCTCACAGACATCACTGGAGTGTCCTTTGCCTTAATTCTCTTTGGCTGTGCACTTGGGCTGTTTCCCTGCTGCCTGGGGCACGGTGCTGGGGCACCGAGCGACAGCTGGGACGCGATGGGGAGCGTGTGCGTGTGAGGAAATGGGCTCAGCGGGGCTGGGCTCCACCAGAGTGGTGGGGGCGGCTCCAGGCTCCGGTGTAGTAGACTCTCCTGTGGTGCCTGTCACTTGGAGGTCTGAGCTGAGCCCAAAGCTCCCTCCGCCAAAGGAGAAACACAGAACTGTGGTAGTCCCTGGGTTCTGCGAGCTGCTGTGAAGGGAAACTTGTGCAGCCGCACCACAAATACCTGACTCTCGCACAGCACCTAAAAATGTGCTGGCACTGGGGCTGTGACAGCCATGGCTGCGTGGCTCATTGTTCTCATTAGAGCAGTCGGTGGCTCTGAGTCAGCAGGTTTGGGTTTGTCACAGCCTGTGCAGGTCTATGGTGCTGAGCAGTGGGGCTGGCCCTCGCCCTGCTGCAGGGGGATGTGGGTTTGAGCCTGGACTCAAAGACTCTGTGAGCTTGTGGTGTCCCTGGAGCCTGGAGGGAGTTGTGTCTGTGCAGCAGCTCTCCTGTCCACACAATGTGTCCCTGGTGCAGAGCAGGGTGCTGGGCCCAGTCCCATGCATGTCCCTTGTCTTGGATGACAGCTGCTCCCTCTGCTCCAAGGGGATGAACTGTTTGGGGATGTGTGGAGCCATAGAATCATGGGTTTGGGTTGGAAAGGACCTTAAAGTTCAGTTCATTCCCGCCCTCCTACCATGGGCAGGGACACCTTCTGCTATCCCAGGTTGCTCTAAGCCCTGTCCAAGCTGACCTTGGACACTTCCAACCCCAGCTTCTCTGGGCAGCCTGTGCCAGGGCCTCTCCCCTCTCACAGGGAAGGATTTCTCCCTAATATCCAGTGCTAAGAACTGCTGGGCTGACGTTTGGTACAAGTGGGACAGGAGTCAAGGTTTGCTCTCCTTGCACTGGGCAGGGAGTGGTGAGACTGTGTGGAATGGGAGAGACATTCCCAGAGCCCTGGATGGGTGATTTGATACAAATTCTCGTGTCTGCTTGTCCCAGTACACAGCTCTGGGGGGCTCTGGATGCAGCTCAGAGTTGTCAGTGTCCTGGTGTGTGCACACCCCTGAGCACACCCATGCACCCTCTCCAGGAATGGCAGCAGCAGACAGAGCTTTAAAATCTGCACGAGAAATCTCTGGAAGAGGATTTTCTTTCCATCTCCTGCTGCTGGTCTGTGTCTTGCCCTCTGCAGAGCAGTGCCCTGGGCAGGGTCTGCTCACCAGGAGCTGCCGTGGCCAGAGCAGCTGCTCAGCACCCCGGGCTGGCAGGATCACAGCGCCAGGGGCACGCTGGGCTGACCCCATTGTGCTCAGAACACGAGACAAATGAGGCTGAAGCGGCATATCTGTGGCTGCCAGCAGGTCAGCAGTTTCAGTCGGGCACTTGGCCTCTTTGTGGCAGTGAAATGTGGCCGCAGGTCGGGATCTGCTCCATCCCCCTTTCAGTGCCCAGCCTGCTCCCCAGCATCTGTAACCGGACCCTGGGACCACCTGGCTGGGTCTGTGCTGTCCCCGAGCCCTCCGGGGATGCGTGGCAGGAGCTGGGGTGGGAAGCAGGAGCAGGTGCTGCGCCAGTATAAAGCGCATCCTTCGTCTGAGGCGATGTTGAATGGAGATTCTCAGCCCAGCCCTGCTGCCAGGTTCCTCCCACAGGCTTCTTCCTCCCTCTGCTCCTACTAACCCACTGCCGGGGCCCCTCGCTGCCTGGCAGCAGCGATGTCTGCTGCTCTCCTTCCCCGAGCATCAGATGGAGAGGAAAACACAGGGTGGAGTCAGCTTTCGCACAAAGGAAATAAGGTATCGTTCCTGCCTTCGGTGCGTTTTTTAGGTGGCTGGAGAGAGATGAAACAGGAGCTTAACACATTCACAAACCCCTTCCCACCTCATTTTCCTGTGAATCTGTTGCTGTCATGGTATCTTTTGGATGGTATTTTTAGCTTCGCCTTTTCCTTTTTTCCCCCCTCCTCTCCTCATATCAGGCTTTTGAAGGGAAACACGTTTCTATGGGAGAACAGAATGAGCTATTTCACGAGACATTTTGTTACGGGCAGAAGGGCCGGGAAATCTGATTGTGTGTTTGAAATGACACATTCCTCTTTGTAATCAGCTAATCGGCCGGGCTGGGGCGAGCGCCAGCCCGAGGCATCCCGGCCGGTCCGAGGCGGGGGATGGACCAACCCTCGCATCCCGACCGGACCTTCCCCAGGTGGGAACACATGGACGGCTTGGGGGTCCTGCAGGGTTTTTTTTTCTCAGTGATCCCGTGGGAAGCAATGCTCTGTGCATGAGGGAAGCAGCTGGATGCTGTAATAGGATGTGCTCTGGGTCTGGCAGTGTCTGTGCTGGCAGGAGCCCTGCGGGGGCATCATGGCACCTGACAGAGCTTTGGGGCCCTGCTGATGCTGGGAGAGATGTGGCAAAGGTGGGAGAGGGGTGATTGTACAGCTGGGGCTGCTGCTCACTGTGGAAAGGTGCCATTTTTGACAAGGATACAGACCAATGTTACATGGTGATGGTGAACTTTGGCAGAGGAAAATTCCAGCCCAGATTCTCAGCAGTATTTCCCTTTGGGAGATTCACTCAGGTCCTGATAGATGAAGGTCCTGTGGAGCGAACTGGCCAGAACAAGAGAAGCTTCCTGTGAGGGCTGATCTAGCTTGGGTCTGCACAGCAGGGCCTGTTACCTCTGCAAATTTACTGTTCTTTAGGGAGCCAAGGAATGCTTCCTGCTGTAGGGCACGGTGGCCATGGTAGCATAAAATCTCTGCAAGTGTCCAAGGGCAGCCTAGATGGGACTTGGAGCATCCTGGTCTAGTGGAGGGTGTCCCTGCCCATGGAACAAGGTGGGCTTTGAGGTCCCTTCCAACCCAAACCATTCTGGCACTTTGTGAGATGAGTCAATTCCTGTTTGTCACCTTGGTGAGGTGGTGACAATGGGGTCGCTGTGGGATGTTTGTGAGCCCAGGGCAGTGTCTGTGCCTGAGATGCTGTCTACAGCAGCCTGGAGTGGCAGCAGGCCGGGGTACAGTCTGGCATGGATTCCTGTTCTGGGGAGCTGCTGTCTGTGGGTACAAGCGAGCAGGGTTGGGGAGGGCCTTGCTCCCACTGCCAATATTCTCAGAACACCTCATTAATATGATCCTAATTGATGCAGTGTCTCACATTCCAAAATGGCCATGGCTCAGAGCCTGCACAGCAGCCCCTCACAGGGCAGGAGGGACAGTCTGAGGCTCATGGGCAGTGCAGGGGCGTTGTTTGGCAGTGCCGAGTGCCACTGCCCTGCCTGTGGTGGCTGCATCCTCCACCCTCCCTCGCAGCAGAAGCAGGGTGCAGCCCTGGGAGCCCTGGCTGCTGGGGGCCACTGGTGCCATACTCCCCCTTCGGGATCTGGCTCCTCTTGCACCTCCCTGCCTGTTCCTGATGGGGATCTATCGACCCCCCCTTGAGCTGGGATGAAAGAAACCTGACCACACAAACGTGGAAGCAGCGTGGAGTCCCCACAGAAATCATTTGGCTCAGCAGAGAACAAGCAGGGCCATGGAAGCTGCGCTGAAGCAGGGAGAGAATCCCATAGATCCCCTATGTGACCAGTGTCTGCTGGTGGAGCCCAGTCCATGGATCAGCTCAGCCTGTTGGGGCACCCATGTGTCCTGCTGGAGAGACAGAGCCCTTCTCATAGGTCTGCTCTGGCTCCTGAACCTCTGAGCAGGGGCATCTCCATGAGAAGAGGATGCAGGTGAAGGAGAGGAAGGTTTGTCTGGGCTCTGGGATGGACTGGTGTGGGCATGGAGGTACTGGCATGGGACAGCAACCCCCTACACACCAGTGGCATCCCTGAGTCTGTGGAGAGTCACACTGGGACACTCATGCAGCTCCACACACCCAGCTCAGGCCCTGTGACAGTGGCCCTGTGATGCCTCTGGGTGGGGGGACCCAGGGCTGTGAGTGCCCCCAGCACTGGAGCTGGGCACAGGGGTGCCCTGTGTGACCATCCAGCCCTGCTCCCCACACCCCAGGACAGCTGAGCCAGTAAAACCACATGGCTGGGAAGGAATCTGTGCCTGCTGGGCAGGGATGTACAGGAGTGCATCCAGAACCAGCACAGGGTTACATCGTGCCCGTGCTTCCCCTGGGGGATAGACACAGGAAAGGGCCATGCAGGTGGCAGCTGAGACCCTCTCCTCTTGACCTTATCTCTCATGCAGATCACCTGCTCAAAGGTGGGTTTGTTTTCTTGGAGGTGCTGAAGCTCACAGCCTTATTGCATCAAGTTTTCTGGCTGGGTCCAGAAGAGAAGCTGAGCAGCTTCTGTGCCTCCTGGGCAAGCTGCTGTGGGTTGATGTTGCTCAGGGTGGGATGCTGGCTGCACACAGCTGATGTTTGCTTGTGGAGTGTGAAAGGATTTTGCTGAATCTATGGCAGAGGAGGGAGCTTTGCATAGGCCTGCTTTGCTTCTGCCTAGGGGGAGGCTGGGCCTTGCCTGTCCAAGGATGTTTGAAAATTAACCCTTGGAAAAGTGGAAGGTATCCCTGCTGTGGCAGACCACACTTCCTCCTCTGTGACACTGTGGTGTTGCTGAGCAGATCCTTCTCTCTCCTTAGGTGGGAGAAGGAGGGTACAGTTGTCATGTGAAAAGGCTCTGTAATACTGTTGCTGCTGGGGCTGTCCCTGCTGTCCCTACTGCTGGTTTTGCTGCTGCCGAGCTGCAGCTGCCATGGCTGGGGAGTGGGACTGGCTCTGGGGTCCTGCTCCACTGCCCACAACCAAAGCCCTGTTGAGCAGATGCTGCCCTTGAGCCATGGGCATGGGTGACAAAGGGGTGGCACCGATGGCTGGGCCATGCCCGGGGATCTGGTGGCATTTGGAGGTGTATGTGCTCTGTGGTGCTGCCGTAGTAAATACTTGCTGTTCTCCACGAAGGAGTGGGGCTGGCTTCACATCAGGAGAGCAAAGCGACATCTAAAGCAATCCACAGCTCCTATTTCCAGCAGGGAGATTTGTATGGAATCCCAACACAGCACTGGAGCCAGGAAGGCACCCTCTGGAGACAGCTGTAGCTGTCCTGAGTGCTTGCCATCATCTCTGGGAAGGTCTTTTCCCTTCTTTTTAACCAAATCTGATTTCTTCTTTGCAGGTTGTAAATTGTGCCCAAGCCGAGTGCTGAGAGTAGCCCCTGGAAGCAGCGTGAGTTTATCCTGAAAGCTTTTGTTCTCCTTTCCACATCCCACATGAGGTTGAGTGGGTTTTGCAGTACAGAAAAGGTTGTTTAGCACAGAGGGGTGCTGCAGGGAGAGGCTTGTCTGCCTGGAACCCCTGGGAATCTGGCCTGCTCCCACCAAAACACTGAACAGCCGGGCTTGGTCTCGTTGTGGCTTTCTTTGTGTTGGGAGTGCTTCCTGGTTTAGCTGGGACTTGGGCAGCAGCCCCTTTGCCAAGAGAAAGGTTCCTACAGTGATGCTTTGGGTTTTAGCTTTTATATTTTTCACTCTGCTGCTTGGTGCGTAGCTTTGAAACTTCGTATTAGGTGTCAGTAAGTTCTCTTCACAGGATAGTTAGACAAAACAATCTCTTCCCAGCTGGAGAATCAAGGACAGCCAGTACCCAAAAATCATAAACAGTGGCTAAGGGAAAGGGGAAAGCCAGGGGGCTGAGACTTCATAGCCTGGGGCTGTGGTTGGACAATTGACCCCAATGTGAGGATGAGCCCAAACTTATAAAAGTGTGATCAGGACCCATCTTGGATTTCACTTGGGTGTAGCCCTGGCCAGGCTCTTGCACTGCCCAAGGTGTATCCTTTTAATAAATACCTATTTTATTCCTTTTGCTCGGTTTAGTCTCTGTTCCAGGTCAGCCTTTCCAGGCATCAGTTCTGGCAACTTTGCCAGGGCAGTGAGGCATCTGGAAACGCTGCCCAAGTACCTGTGCTCTGACAGAGCGGCTTTGGCGTCTCAGGCTCAGCGCTGGCTTTCCCCACTCTGGGTTCCTGTGGTCTTGTGTGTGTGTAGGATCTAAGGAAGGCAGATGTTTACAAACCAGCTGTGGTGTTTTGCTGGCTGTGGATCCCTGCCCAGGGCTCAGGGGGCTGGGCACAGCTGGCCTGAGGTGCGTCCTGGTTGGCACGGCCAGGCAGCTAGGAACAAAGCACAGGAGAGGTCTGAGCTGCAGAATTCAATTGCTGTGATGCTTGAAAGTGTTGAGGACTTGTGGTCCAGGCCTGTTCAGGGACCCCAGGGTGCCTCCAGCTGGTTGGACTGCTCTATTCCAGAGCCCCACTGCACAGCACAGTGATACCTGTGTGAAAACAGGTGTGAGCTGCTTCCAGCAGCTGCTGAGGGCTGAGGATGGCAGGGGCACAAGGTCCTGCTTCTGCCTCGGCTCTCTGACCTGCAGAGTGAGGTGAGCCTGGGCAGAGCTGCAGCACAACCCTCACCCTGGGCTGAGGTGGGAGGACAATGTCCTTATCTGAAAATTGGAATGAGGAGCTCCATAGCTGCACCCTGCTGTCCTGGCTCTTCCCCAGGTGACAGAAGTGTGTGACAGTGTGCACCACACAGCTCAGACACTGCTGCCCACGGGGTTTGGCTCCTGCCCACACACGGCAACCTCTTTATCCAGAGGTTCCACACCCAGAGAGTGCTGGGCACTGCTCAGGCTCCTCAGGGAATGGTCACAGCCTCCAGACTGCCAGAGCTCCACGAGCATTCGAAAAATGCTCCCAGGCACGGGGGGGGATTGTTGGGGTGTCTTTTGCAGGGCCAGGGGTTGGACTGGATGATCCTTGTGGGTCCCTTCATGCTCAGGATATTCCATGACTGTGTGGATGTGGGCAGGGGATCCAAGTCCCTGCTGAGGGCTGTAGAGGGCTGCTCTGATGGATGGCTGCTGCTCTGGCTGGCAGCAGGGCAGGTCTTTATGAGCAGTTTCTCACCAGCTCTCCTCCTCCAGGAACTTTGCAAGATGCCAACTCCACCCATGCCCAGGGGTGCAAGTCTGTAGAGAGAGCCAGGAGAAGGGCAAGGATTCTCATCTTGCCTTCATGTGCTCAGGAGTTTGGGAGTGGGGTGACCAGTCTGGAGCTGGCCGAGGCAGAGCTGCAGGCCCAGTGTCAGTGGTGGATTTAATGTGGATTTCACGTGCTCCTGCATGGCCTCAGTGTCCCCTGAGGATGGGCTCATTGTGCCCTGGGCTTTGTGCCTGGGTGCCCCCGGGAGTGTTCTGCTCCTGGGCAGCTCTGCCCCTGCATAGGGTGCAAATCCCTGTTTGCACCATGCTGGGGTGACATGAGGAGCAGGAGGACATGTGCCATCCCCATGGTGACCCCTGGTACCCAGCCAGCCCCTTGCCCTTGCTGGTGGCTGTGATGGCCCCGGTGCAGCTGGGGGCTCTGGCAGAGGGCTGGGGATCTCTGGTGTCACAGTTGCCCCTTGCATCTCGTGGATACTGGGAATGGGGCAGCTGCAGCAGAGCTGCTCTGTGTCCTGCACTCTGGGCAGGCTCTCCTAGCCTCTGTCCATCCCCTGCATGTCCCAGCTCCCCCACAGGTCTGAGCAAGCAGATCCTTGCCAGCACAGCCCAGGCCAGTTACTGTTCTGTGCCCAGGGAGGTGCTTCAGGAAGAAGGATTGGTGACACTTAGGTTGTGGCACAGGGACTGTGCGATGAGCTTCTCCTGTCCCTGGATTCCAGCAGCTCTCTCACAGCTGGTGCTGGATCCCACCTCCTGGGCAGGGTTCCTGGATGCTGGGGTTGGATGGAGACTGATTCTGGACAAGCTTGCTTAAAGAATATGGTCATCCATCAGTTGGCCCTGTAGGTCCCTTTCAACTGAACTACCCCATCTTCCTCCAAGTGGCGCACAGGGTATCACCATTACCTTGGGGAAAATAACACTTTATCACCACTTTAGACCCTCACAGGGCCCTTGTGGGGCTGCAAAGCAGAGGACGATGATGGTGGGGAGAGTGTTTGGCCTTTCCTTTAGACGGAAGGAGAAGATGGGAGAAGGCAGGGCTGAGCCTGTGCCACAACTGGGCTCCTTTTGGTGGCTTCCCTTGCTCTGCAGTTCCCCTCCTTGAGCTCCTCTCCTCTTCCAGCCCACAGCTGGCCCAGCCCACAGGGTATCTGGCCCTGTGTTGTTCTTGCCCAGGGAGCAGCTGATCTCCCCTGGCTGCCACATCCCAGCACAAGCAGCTGAACCCATGGTCTCTGCCTTCCTCTGTAGGCAGGAGGAAGGATGGGAGCAGCTCTCTGCCAGTCACTGGCAAGGGAAGAGCATTCCCTGGTGAGGGCTGTTCCACAAGGGCTGCAGCCTGCTCCTGGAGTGCAGCCCAAGTGCCTTGCTGGTGCTCCACAGTGGGCAGTGCCATCTGAACTGGGTTCCCAGGGCACTGGCTGCTGCCATCACGGCATGTGGCTCAGTCTCCCTCCCCAGAGGAGCTCTGCTGCATCAGAACATTCCAGGGCTGTGCTCTGGTGCTGTCCTGGTGCGAGGGGAGGGATGGCTGCAGCGCTGGTGGTCCTGCCTGGACTGGCTTGCCTGTGGCACCTTTTGGACAGTCACTCCCCATCCCAAAAAGCACGGGGGGTCAGCAGGGCAGGGCCAGCTCCTGGCAGGGGTCGCTCCATCCCCTAGGCAGAGCCCTGGGGCTGTCGGAATGTGTCAGTGATGGGGGGGTTACAACCCATAGCTCTGCTCACAGGCAGTTTTTAATGCCTGCAAGGCTCAGGTGAGTATGGAGCAGCTGCTGAGGTGCCCTCTCCACACCCTGGGCAAGATTCCTTATGAGAGCAATTGGCCCAGGGCACTGCACAGACCCTCTTTGGCCTGAGAAAAGCTATCAGGCTGTTTTACAGAGTAGTTGGGGGGATGAGGCTATTCTGTCTTCCTGCCTTTCACCCCTCACTGCAGCAGGACGCTGGCAGACCTGGCACAGCCAGTAGGAGCTGTCAGTGCTGCCTTGGGTACCAGGGTAGTCCCTGCCTGTCCTTGCCCTGCCCTGGGGCTGCTGCTGCACTTTCCTCTTGATTTGAGGCCCATCCTGGCTGCAAGACATGCCTTGGTCAACGAGGCTTGCTCTGTGCCATCCCAGCTGCTTGGGCTGAGCAAACAGGTTTGTGGTATGTGGCAATGTGGGCCCTGAAGGCTGGGGGAGCTGCCAGCTCCCTCAAACTCTTGGGAAAGGCTGGCTGCTGGCCAAAGCCCTGCTTGCCTTGGCTGAGCCTTTAACCTCTTGTGCATCACAACACTCGGAGCTGGGCTTCCCCCGTGCTGGGTCACCACGGGGCAGGCTGGGGCACCCAGCTGTGTCTGTGCCTGGCTGCTGGAGCCTCCTTTGCCCAGAGCCACACTGGGATCCTGCCCCTCCTTTGGCAGGCAAGGCTGTGTGCTCAGGCACCAGGGGCTGGGGCTTTCCTGGGAAGATTCAGCTTTGCTGCTCCTATGGCCCTGTGCTCAGCCAGGCAGGTGATGGAGAGCACTCCTGCCTTGCTGCACTGGGGATCCCTGTGGGGCTGGCTGCAGAGGAAGAGCTGTCTGCTCTCAGATCCCTGCCGAGGAGGATTTTCCACCAGGGACTGGTGTTTGAACAGCTTTCCTGGCACAGTGGGCCCAGGGGATGTGGAGCTGTGGGCAGCATCTGAGCAGGCCCAGTGTGGGCTGGTGATCTGCAGGACTTGCTCCCAGAGGAAAAGCAGAGGCTGGACGATGTTCAGGAGAGCACCTGCCCTGGTGCAGGTGTGCTCTGGGGCATCATCTTCCACCAGCACCTCTCTGGCTTCTTCCAGCCCATTTCCCACTGCCCTTGCTTTTCTTTCCTGTATTATGGGACCCCCTGTGCAGCAGGCAGGACACTTGGTGGGATGCTGGAGGGATGGTGGGGCACTGGAGGGAGCTCTGCACTGAGGAGAAGCTTTCATAGCCTCAGACACTGGGCTTGCTGGATGGATGGGAGGGTAGGTCTCGTTGCCACTGGTGCCATCTGTCCAGCTCCCGTGTGCATGCTGTTGTCAGTGCACCTGCTTCACAGGTCCCACCTTTCCCCAGGCCAAATCCCAGTGCTGGCCAGTACAGCCACCGGTGTGGGGGCAGGGGTGCTGTGCCTCCCATTCCTCACTGTGACATTGTGCTTCAGGATGGATTTTGGATGGAAAATTGAGGCTGGATGAATTTGGGAGGATGAGAGGAGGAGAGGGCTGCCCTAATCCTACTCTGGATTCAGCTGTTGTGCACAAGCCTGCTCAGCTGCGAATGAGAAGGTACCGAGGTTGCCGGGGAGACAGAGCCGTGGGATGTGGCTGCCAGGAAGATTGTGTCACCCTTCTGCTGCCACCAGGGACAGCCCTGGTGACAGTCCCTGGGACTGTTGCAGGGGACAGTGCTGAGCCATGTGTGTGCCCAGAGGTCTTGGTGCTGTGAGCTCCCTCCTCAGTGGCTCCCGGTGGCTGTGGCTGCCCTGGGCCAGGGCAGGCTGGGGAGGGTTGGGTGGGTGCCTGTGGGTGCTTCTGGCACGGAGCAGAGCCCACGCTCCCGAGGCATCTCCAGGTGCGTCCCTTGTGCCAGCACCAGCAGGGTAATGCTGTCTGGTGGGGCAGGTGCCTTGCCACCACTCAGCTCATTCCCCTGGTGACCAAGATGGGAACTTGGAACTCCTGGACTCTTGGAAAGTCCAGGCTTCTCTTCTCTTTTTGAATGGACTGGTCACAGAGCACCTTCAGGTCCCCAAGGGACTCGTGAGCAGCTTAGGCTGGCTGGGACAGACAGGGCTGGTGCATAGTGCAGGACCTCCTGGAACTGCTGTGTTGAGATTTGCTGTGGTGGGGACAGACCACCAGTGACAGCGAGATCCCTGCTCCCAGTGTAGGGCTCAGGTGCCTGGATTGGGACCCTCCTCTCAGATTAGGAGGCTCTAGTGGTTCTCTCAGGCTCTGTCCCCCTCGGGCTCTGCCCTTGGGTGTGGTGGGGAGGCTGTCCTCAGGTTTGCTTTTTGTTTCCCCTTTATTTTTTTATTATTATGTTTTTAAGCTTTTCCTGCAGCCCTTCCTTCTCTTGTCATTTAATTGTCCAAGTTCCCTGAATACTTGTCACCTGCCTGGGGGTAGAATTTGAGACACATCAAAGGTAGCTGAGCTTCTGCAGGCACTGAGCAAACATCCTCTGGGAGCTGGGGAGAGATTAAACAGCAAGGAAAAACAACTCCTGTGCTCAGGTTTGTCCAGGAGGTAAAATGGAAGGGCTGGGGGAGAGTGAGAGAAAAGCAGCAATGTTTGCTTTCTAGAAAATGTCTGCCCTATGTCTTGTGGCTGGGAGGGAGTTGACATGGGGATGCATGCTGGGTGGGGCCAGGGGCTGGAGCAGCTCTGCAGCAGGAGCTGAGGGCTCTGTGCGTGATGCCAGAGCCAGCCCTGCAATGGTTTCTGCAGCTGCAGGTGGGCCTGGGGCTGGGCTGTGCTGTGCTGCAGTGACTCAGCTCCCTGCTGCTGCTGGATCCCTGCAGAACAGGCCAGGGATCAATGCCAGGGCTCACATGGAGTGGCAGAGCGGGTGGCACACCTGGCTTTGGGGGGCA
>VRYO01000532.1:118996-136280 GCA_009812075.1 Sialia sialis
TTTAAAAAATAACCCCAAAATAACCCACCTAAGATATTCTCCTCCACTTCCCTGAAAAGCCTTAGGATTTGCTGCTGCTGGTGGGTGAGCCAGTGTGGGATGCTGTGCCCCAGCACCTCCATATGGCAGCAGGGATGGGTGCCCTGGCTGTGGGGTGAGGGGAGCTGGGGACTTTGAGGAGCAGCCAGCTGTAGCTCTCTTGGGCTCCTTTAGTGCCCAGGGTGCAGCACAGGTGCAAGGGAGCAGTGCCAGGGTGGAAACTCATGGAAGCTTGCATGTGCTGGTGAGTGCACTGATTTCCTGCAACACTGGTGATCAGTCAGATTTTTGGGTTCTGAGTCAAAGGGAAACCTTGGGTTTACTCTCTTCCTCTGACCTGTGAGAGGTTAAAGATCTGCTAGAAACAACCAGTGCTGGGGATAATTTAGGGAAGCCCCCAAAGGTCTGTTTTCCAGCTGTTAATTGGTCTATTTTCCATGGTTAATATAGCAGTTTCCCACTTCTCTTTCCAGCCAGATAATGTGTCCTCCCTCAGAAGGGAGATGAACAGCAGCATAAATTGCAGGCAGGGCCCAAAAAGACGTTTGCAAGAGCAATTGTCTTCCTTGAGCTCCTGCCTGTTTCACTCACAGATCTGCTCATCTTCTCCTGAGAACTTGTAGCATTTTCTTCCATGGAAATGAATTTTGAGGTGTTTGGAGGGATGTTGGCCTCTGTTGGCTGGGGGTGTTCAGTCTGGAGAACAGAAGTCTCCAGAGAGGCCTTAGAGCCCCTTCCACTGCCTAGAGGGGCTCCAGGAGCACTGGAGAGGGACTTGGGACAAGGGCCTGGAGGGAGAGGACAAGGGGAATGGCTTCCCACTGGCAGAGGACAGAGTTAAATGGGATATTGGGAGGGAATTGTTCACTGTGAGGGAGCAGCCAGAGAAGCTGTGGCTGCCCCCGGATCCCTGGAAGTGTCTCCAAGGCCAGGCCGGACAGTGCTTGGAGCACCCTGGAATAGTGGGACGTGTCCCTGCCTGGGACAGGGGTGGCACTGGATGAGCTTTAAGATCCCTTCCAACCCAAACCATTCTGGGATGCCAGTCAGCTGGACTCGCTCTTGAGATGGGCTCAGATGTGAAGAAATGTTTCCAGGTGTCCTTTCCCTTCCCTATAAAGCATTTTTCAGTTTCTGGAGGCAGCAGCTGGACCTGGGGTGGGAGGGTCTCATCTGAAGGTGCTGCTCCCTTTCCTGGGAGGCCTTTGAGCTGAGGTGGGGCTGAGCTGTGGCTGCAGCTCGGGGCAGAGAGGAGCACATCCCGATGGAGCCATCGCAGTGCTCCAGCAGGAAGGGGAGGCTGGCAGGCCCCAGGGCTGGCTCCTGGGTGGTTCCCGGGCGGTTCCCGTGCTCCCCTGTGCTGCCAGGCTCTGCAGCAGGGCCATGCAGGCGCAAGGGCTCCTGTGGGATGCTGGTCGCTAAGCAACCGGCAGAGGTGGAGCTTCCTGGGTACTGCTCCCAGCGCATCCCTGCCTGCATCCCTGCCTGAAGCCTGCCTGCCTGCTCCTGCCTTCCCACATCCTCCCAGGCAGCTCATTGGGAGCTCCTGCTGCCCACACCATGCTGTCCTGGGGCAGGGGAGCACCCCAGGGTATCCCTGGGCATCACTAAACCCTGATTTGGGGCTTCTCTGCCCAAGATCACCCACACCCTTCCCTGGGGAAGGCAGATGTCTTGAAGCTCTGTTGACACTTTTGCTTGGGATTCCCAGCTCAGCACTACTTCCCTGCCTGGCTCTGGGAAGCAGGGCCCAAAGAGGGGAGCCCCAAGGCTGAGCTGGGGGCTGGGTGTGGGGTGGGGTGGGCTGGCTGTGGAATGCAGCAGGTCCTCCTTAGGCTGTGGCTGTTCTGTGACAGGGACACTCAGACTGGCACAGGGTACGATGTGACCTTGGCTTCTGTTTATTTGTGCCCTTCTCAATGCTGGGTGCTGGTAAGGCACTGGGAGGCTATTTGGCTCTGGTGACATCCTGCAGGTGGGAAGAAGCCTTCCCTGTTTGCCTGGAGGAAGGGGAGGATGTTCTGTGGGTGGCTTTAGCTCTTCAGTGCCTCCCCAGGGTTGGCTCATCGTGTGCCATGGCACTGGAGGATGTTGTGTGCTGAGTGTTGAGCACCTGCTTTCTCCCTAGCCTTCTCCGGTCCAGCCAGTGCTCCTTGCTGGATTTTGCTGCAAGAGCTGAAAGCCCCAGCTGTGCCATCAGATCATGAATTTCCCCTCTCCACTCCTGGTGCATTCCCCATTCTGCTGACTGTGCAAGCCATGCCTTTGAAAGGTTGGTGTTTCCCTGGAAGAGGCACATTCCTGGCTTTATGGGGCTGCCTGTATTGATGGACGGGACAAGCTGGGCTGCCTTTGGCTGTGCAGGAAGCCCCAGTGGACTTCCAGACCCCTGGGCTCTTTCTGGAGCATTGGGCAGGGACCAGGCATGGGATGAGGGTGGCTGTGCATGCACAGGGAATAATGCCTGGTTTGCTGAGGATCCTGCCATGAAGATCTGTCCTTGGTGCACCCACTGCTCCCAAGTGCCACACTCATGGAGTCCTGTGCTCTGGGCTGAAGTTTGGGATCCCTATGAGCCTGCAGGCTGGTGTAGCTGTGCTGGCAGGAAGGTGCTATGTGACAGCTGTCCCCAGTCAGGGAGGGGATTGGTGAGCAGCAGGGATGGCTCCAGGAGCCAAGCCTCTGCCTGGGAGCAGAGGATTTTTCAATACTGGTGACAGAGAGAAACCTCTGCTTGTGCTGCTGAGTGGCTGTCCCGAGGAGAGAGTAAGGGAACTGGGTTGGAGCTGGAGAGCTTTGGAAGAGCATCGCCCCTGTGTCACTCCCATGGGCTGTGGGACTGTGCAGCTGCTGGGCAGGTGCAGCCAGGGCCCTGGCATGGCTGAGGGTATCAACAGGGCTTGTATTTTGGAGATGGGAGGGATCCATGAATACCAAGGAAAGCAGGAAAGTCCCTAGAGGACGGAGCAGGTAGGATGTGGATGCCCTGAGGATGGTGCTGTGACACCAGGGCTCAGTGGTGGCACATGATGGTTGTGCTGCTGCTGCTGGTCCCATCCTGCTCCAGTGGGAGAGAAACCAGAGGGCACTGGGGCCTGCAGAGTCTGCTGGCTCTTCCCTCTCTCTGTTCCCTGGTGTCTGGGCTGTGCTTCCATCTGGAGAGGCGCTGGGTGCTTGCAGGGGCTGACCCACAGCTCTCCCCCCCACCAGCTGGAACATCTTCATTTGAGCCTTAATGGGGCTGTGGGAGGTGTTTCTTGGCTTCTGAGAGGAGAAAGCAACTAATTCCTGCACTTATTTACTCAGCTGGGAGGTGTCACTCAAAAGGGTAGGAGTGAAACCTTGTTTTAAGTGGCCCCAAATTTCCCACGTCTGGCAGAAGGGTCACGTCTTGCCATGAGAAGGGGAGCAGGGAAATGCTGCCTTTGCATCCTGGCAGGCTCTGAGGAGGAGGAGGCACCTCAGTCTCTCCCCTAGGATGTAGTAGAGGTCGTGTTCCTCTTCCCTGGTTTTTCCTGGTGCCAGAAGGGTTGAGGCCAGGGCTAGAAGGAGGGTTTGGTGTATCAGGATGGGCTCTGCCCCAGTTGCTGGGCACTGGCAGTTGTCATGGTGAGCTGCCATCACTGCCTGACTCCAGCCTGGCTCGAGGGACGGCTCCTTATCAATTTGGTGGCTTTTTTCCCCTGCCACAACTTTCTCATGATTCATTTTTGACCTGTGGCCTCTGGAGCCGCAGGGATGCCGATCTTGTCTTGAAGGGTATAGTTCTGCAGAGTAAGCTCAGGCTGCTCTATTAACTCCAGATCAGGGGCTGGCAGCGTGGACAGGAGGTCCCAGCCTGTCCCCTGCAGGCCATGATGCCAGGGGAGGACAGAGCTGTGGAGGGGGAGCCCTTTGCTGCCTGTCAGCAGGGTCAGATGTCTCCATGCTGCCTGGCTCAGGCATGATGAGCAAGCAGATGTCTGGGATCCTGGCAGCTGTTGACATCGTGTAAATCCATTATTGCCCAAACACACATTCAGCATGTGTCAGTGAAGGCTGGGCTGGTTGCAGGAGAGCGGGGAGGTGGGAGAGCCCCACGCCACGGATTCCTTTCGGGTGCTGGATCCTGGAGGTGTCACACAGGATCACTGCTTTCACATGAGTGTGTTCCCATGAGATCATCCCACTCTTACTACCTTTGCTCTCCTATTTTTCCCCACTTGACCCAGTTCTTCACTTGGCAGCTCCAGCCTGGCTGTCACACTCTGTGTCGATGACGAGCCACTGGCTGCTCTATCTGCTTCAGTGGTGCCTCAGCCTGTGCTTGGCTCCTTTTTCCCTTGCTCAGCATCCCTGGGGAACTCCAGGTCAGCTCAGTGGAGCTGAGCACACCAGCCCCACCCCTGAGCTTGCCAGGCTGGCTCAGGGCAGGACAGCACCCACCTGTCTGGACAAAGGTGTCTGAAGTTGCCAGCAAAGCCCTTCAGGGCCTGTCCCCAGGAAGGGACCAGTTCAGCCAGCCTGGAGCAGCCTTTCCTGCCCTCCCTGGCCAGGCAGGCTCTGGGCTGGATCTGTCATCTGTGCCAGAGGGACAGCAGTGGGCATGTCCTAGCAGGTTCCCTGGGAGGAGCCTCCCATGGTCAGTCCATGGTGATTTCCTCCATCAGCAGGTTCTTAGCTCTTGGCTATTCCCTTCCTGAACTTCAGAATCATTCAGGTTGGAAAAGACCTCCATGATGATCGACTCCAACCTGTGACTGATCACTACCTTGTCAACTAAACTGTAGCACTGAGTGCCACATCCAGTCGTGTCTTGGCCACCTTTAGGGAGGGGGACTCCACCACCTGCCTGGACAGCCCCTTCCAATCCCTGGCAACCCTTTCAGTAAAGAAATCTTCCGAAATATCCAATCTAAAACCACTGTCCCCTCATGTCAGGGAGTTGTGCAGAGCCAGAAGGTCCTCCTGAGCCTCCTTTTCTCCAGGCTCAGCCTGTTTCCCAGCTCACTCAGCCACTCCTGGTACTTGAGCCCCTTACTCAGCTCCGTTCCCATCCCTAAACAAGCTCCAGCCCCTCCAGGTCTCCCTTGTGAGGGCCCAGAACTGGACACAGCCCTCAAGATGAGGAGCTGGTGCTTCCTGGTGCTATGCTGCCATGGGCTGGGACAGCTGGGGTCAGGTTGGCAGGACAAGGTGACAGAGCTCCCCTGGACTGGTGGGAAACCAGGCTGGGGACCAAGGCATCTGAGGTGAAGAGGAAATGCTGGCACTCGCCTTTGTGTTGCCACTGCCCTGTCCTGCTGTGCTCTCCTGGTCTGACATCCTTCCAAACTCCTGGCCAAGGGCTGGGCGGGGATTGGGGCAGTGTGGCCATGACCCTGCACAGCTCTGGGGACAGGGATGGATGTGTAGGGTGAGGAATGGAGGGACGATGCCCGCAGCCATCTCGTGGGAGGGTGGGATGAGGTGGGTGGTGGTGGCAGGGGAGGAGCAAAACCTCTCCCAGCACTCCAGTGTCCCTCTGCTCCTGTAGGAATTGAGGTGCCTGTGGGATGTGCTGCAAGGCCAGCAGGGAACTGCTTTACTGTAAATGGAAAACACCAGAAGAGACTGTGATTATCTGGGAAAAGACTTGGAGGCTAAAATACCCATCTGTGTGACTGATCTGAGGAACCCTGAGGGAGTTGCACCTGAGGGGGGAGCATGGAGAGGGGGATTGAGAGAAGTGTGCGGGGATGAGGGGTCAGAGGATGTTTTGCACCAGAGGGCAAATTTTGGTGTTGTGATCGCAAAGCTGAGCTGTGCCAGCTAACAAGGACCTGCAGGAACCAGGTAGAGAGAAGTGAACCCCACAGTGCAACCAGCTGCAGGCAGCAGGGTTTGTTCCCCTGGGGAGCAGCCAGGACCCCAGAGGCAGGAGGAAGAGCCGAGTGTGTGGGACTGGGCCCTGTGACCAGCCAGGGCTGTTGGCTTCTCTGTGTAGCACTGAGCTGTCTCTGCCCTTGAATCTCTGCAGGGCTGATCCATGGAGGCGTCACAGAGCCTGGGGACAGTGGGAAGCTGCAGAGCTTAAGTGGAAAGGCAGAAGGATCTTTGCCCTGGCTGCGCAAGACAAGGACAACAGCAGCCCAGGTCTGGAGGGAGGTTTGCTGAGATGGAGAACTCCAGAAGCTGAGGAGGATAAAGCCCTGGCACAGAAGGTGGGGCACGAGAGGAGTTTTGGAATCCCAGACTGGTTTGGGTTGGAAGGGACCATAAAGTTCATCCTGTCCTACCCTCTGCCATGGACAGGGACACTTCCACTATCCCAGGTTGCTCCAGGTCCTGTCCAACCTGGTCTTGGACACTTCCAGGGATCCAGGGGCAGCCACAGCTTCTCTGGGCTGGTGTGCCAGGGCCTCTCCACCCTCATGGGGAAGAATTTCTTCCTAATATCTGATCTAAATCTCTCTTGTTTTAGTTTGGAATGGTTCCCTCTTGTCCTGTCATTCTCTCTCCATGTAAAAAGTCTCTCTCTCTCTATTCCCAGTGGCCTTAGGTCCTGGAAGGGGCTCTGAGGAGCCTTGGAGCCTTCTCCTCTCCAGATGAACAACCCCAGCTCTGCTAGCCTGGCTCCAGAGCAGAGGGGCTCCAGCCTGGAGGGCATCTCTGTGGCCCTGGAAAGAAGCCTTATCCCCCTCCTCCTCTCCAGCACAGGCTGCTTGAGGCTTGCAGGGATGGATGGAAATGCTCCCTGTGCTGAGCTGAGTGGGTTAAAGCACCTCTGGAGGCATGGGGGCGGTGCAGGGGGGCCCGGAGGAGGGACAGCTGCATGGAGCCTGGCTCAGCTCTGGCAGCCAGCGGTGATGCCGGTGATTCACACCAGGGTGTGAGACAGCCAGGGCTGCTGCAGCACAGGGATTCATGGGCTGCAAGGAGGGCAGCATGGGAGGAGCTGCAAAAGATGTTTTCTTTCATCTTAGCACTTCCTGAGCCTGGCTGCCAGGTACAGCAGCTCTGAGCTGGGGAGATGTGCTCTGCCTGCCAAGGGAGCTCCAGCACATCTGGCACAACTGTAAATCACAGAATATCAGAATGGTTTGGGTTAGAGGGACATTAAAGCTCATCTCATTCCACCTCTTGGCATGGGCAGGGACACCTTCCATGTCCCAGGGTGCTCCAAGCCTGTCCAGCCTGGCCTTGACATTTCCAGGGATCCAGGGGCAGCCATAGCTTCTCTGGGCACCCTGTGCCAGCGCCTCACCACCCTCGCAGGGAAACAACTCCTTCCTAGTATCACATCTAACCCTGCCCTCTGACAGTGGGAAGCCATTCCCTCTTGACCTCTCTCTCCAGACCCTTTGTCCCAAGTCCCTCTCCAGCTCTCCTGGAGTCCCTTCAGGCACTGAAAAGGGCTCTACCCCCTTCCCAGAACCTTCTTTTTTCCAGGCTGAAATCCATTCAGCTGTTCTGAACCAACTCATGCCCATGCTTCAAAAATCTTACTTGGGCATCTTTCCATGTCCTTTCTGGGCTCAGATACCCTCACCTGGATCTCTAAGAACTGCCCACAGCTACAGTCCTCTCAGGGGTTGGCCCATCCTCAGTGCTGTAGCTCAGAAGGGGATCAAAGCCTGTTCTGCATCCTTGGTGCGCAATCAGGCTGGTGCTTCCCAGCCTCTGCTTTCCTTCTGAAGGATTTCTGCAGAGCAGGTGCACTGTGCCACTGAATCCTGATCGTGGGGGGGTTTTTGGTTGCATTTTACAAGTCATTGAGGAGTTCTCGGTTTGGGTGTTTGTCGTGTCTGAGCACTTGGATGCCAAAGGATTCTCCTCAGCTTTGTGGGGACACAAATGCTGTTGCTGTAAAGAAGTACAGAAGTGAGACTGGAGGAATATTTTCTTAGTAGAGTCAAAGCCAGGTAAGAAAGGTTGTTCCAGGCTGAACCTCTTGCCATCCATCTCTGCCAAGGCTGCTGTGGACCAGCTCAAGGGGAATGTCTGGCCATGGTCCTTCCTGGATGCTATTCCTGGCTTCTGTTCGATCTCCTTTGACACTCTCTTAGTCCTTTTGTGTATCTGTGAGATGCTTCATAGGATGGAAATTTCCAAGTTCCAGTTTCCCTGCAGCAGCTGGAGCCCAGCTAAGCCATACGTGTGCTGTGGGACTCAGGACAGAGTTTCAAACACTCATGTTCAGGGCTGGGTGCTGTGGGCAGGGCTGGGCACTTTGGTGCTTTGGGGTTTCTGCGGGAGGGCTCAGGGTGAGAGAGCTGTGTGGTGGTGACGCTGCATTAATGTGGACAAACCACACATTATGAATACATCCTGAACTGCAAACAGTCAGGGAGAGCAGCCTGAGCAGGGCTGGTTGCTGCTCAGAGACAAGCAGGAACATCTGAAGGGTGTTAAGCGGGAGGGAATGGGTGTAAAGCCCTTCCCCAGGATGGGCTGTGAGCAGTTCTCACGTGCAGCAGCACTGGCACTGAGGGGTCTCAGCTCCTGGAGGATGTGGGGAGCTCATGTGGGGCTGGGAGCATGTGGGGCTCTCGGAGGTGGGCATGGGACAGCTCCACTCCTGCTCCTCCAGGCTTGGTGGCATGGCCTGTCCCCTGCCTGTCTCCTCCATGGAAGGTGGAGAGGGCTGGTAGCCTCTCCTGTGCCATTGAGGTTTACCCTACACAAGGAGCTACTCCGGGGAAGAGAGGTGCTCCAGTAGGTATCTGCTAAGGTCCTGCATCTGGCCAGCACAGCTGTTGGGGAGTTTTGCTTTTGTGGTTGCATTTTACAAGTCATTGACGGGTTCTCGGTTTGGGTTTGTCGTGTCTGAGCACTTGGATGCCAAAGGATTCTCCTCAGCTTTGTGGGGACACAAAAATGCTGTTGCTTGCATCTCTGCCAAGGCTGCTGTGGACCACCTCAAGGGGAATGTCTGGCCGTGGTCCTTCCCTGAATGCTGCTCCTGTTTCTGCTCCTGGGGAGCTTTGCTTCAGCAAGAGTCCAGGGGGTCATGGAGACCGTGGGCACTGGAGCTATGTCCAAGACAAAGTGGAAAACACAACGATAGGTATCAGTGAGCCTGGCTGGTGTGGGAGGCCTTGGAGGCTTCCTGGAGCAGTGGGACACCCCTGTGCCACCCCTGTGGGACCTGGGGCATGGTGTAACGTGTCCTCTGGGGCAGGGGGAGGTGGCAGCACTGGGGGGGTGGTGTGGGCTGGCCTGGGTGGTTTCCTGCAGTGCAGTTTCAGTGCTGGGGCAGGACTGAGGTACTTTCCCTCTGCACCCGAGTCCTCTCTGTGTCCTACTGTCCCGGGGTGTCTGCTGTAAGGAGGGTCAGAGCTGATAAAGGAGCCCATGTGCTGCTCCCCACCCTGCTGCAGCTCCAAGCTCACTTGCTCTCTCTTCTACCCACTCTAAACCTTCCTGCATCCCTTCCCTTGAAAACATTTGTCTCTTACCTTTGATAATTGCCTATGAGGCCTGAGCACCCCGGGGCCTCTGGCCTACCCTTGCCTTGGCAAAAGCTCAAAACCCTCTTTACTTCCCATGCCTGGGCACCCACAGAGAGGCTGTGTCCTTCCCTGCAGCATCCTGAGATCCCTTGTGGGTACCAGGGGGATGTTTCCACGGATAGCAGAGGGTTCCTTATCTACCTTACTGATTCTCCTTGGAGCTGTGGGTCCTCTCCTAGTCGAGGCTGGTTCCTGGTGTTCCTGTCTGGTGGATCCCATGAGTCAGTGGCCCTGCCCCTGTTCCTTAGTGTGGTGTGGAATCCTGGCATGGGCAGGGGGCCTGTGTTGCCCATTACTTGTGTTAATTAGTCTAATCTGAGGACACTGTGGGGTTTTCTGATCCTGTTTCAGTCTGTCAGTGGTGGAAATGGAGCTCATGGAGGAGCAGCCACAGGGTCCCCCTCTCTGGGACAAACATGGGTGGGAGAGGGTCAGGTGGGGAGGAAGCAGAGGGAAGCCTGCACTGGTGTCTGCAAGTGTTCAGAAAGTGTGAGCCAGACATCCCAAAAATGGGGAACTGGGCACAAAACCCCACAAATAGTCAAATAGAAGCCCCTCCAGTGAGTGCTCTGAGGTAGGTGCTGAGGACAGAGCTGAACAGACATTGACAGGACAAGTGGTCCAAGTGGGATGTTTTGGGAAAAGACTGGTGTGGACGTGGATTAGCTGTGCCATGCCAGAGCTCCGGGCCTCCCAAATCCTCCCTTCTCCTGCTCACCCTAGGGAGGGCAGCAGAGACAGTGTAGGGACAGTGTCTCCCTGTGTCTGGCAGTGCCTGAGGGTCCCTCTGGCTGGAGGTTACAGGGAAGGATGAGCCCTCACCTGCACCTCAAGGATTGATGGGGTGGTTCTCTGTCAAGATGGCAGCTGGGTATAGGATGAGGCTGTTCCCAAATGCCAGCGTCCCTCACCTGGGAGAGAGGCAGAGAGTGTGCCTTGCTGTGACTGAGCCCCACATGCCTCAGTTTCCACTGTCAGGATTGGGTGAGCTCAAGGAGAGGACATGGGGAGGACAGTCCTTTTCCCCAGCACGAGGTCAGTGCAGCAGCTCTTGGCCAGTCTGGTCCCCACCAGGACCCCATCGTGCCCCTGTGCCTGAGAGGCAGCTCTGAGCAGGGCCCAGTCCATGCTCCACTGCTGCAGCACCCCTTCCCCTGGCCCTGGGCTGTGCCAGCCCTTCCTCTGCTCAGGGCTGCACCTTCCAGCAGTGTCCTCAATCTTCCCTCCTTCCCTGTGGGCATGTCACAATGTCCATGGAGGGGTGTGCCCAGGGCTAGTTCAGGTGACATTTTTCAGTCGATTTCCCAGCCTTTCCAGCACAGCAGGAGTTGAATTTGCCAGCCCTCCTATCCATCCACCCCAGCTTTATTGCTACCAAATTAATGAGGAACATGTTGGTACTTGAAGTCAGAGGCTGTATCAGCAGCTCTCTGCCTTTCTCCAGGTTCCCAAATGCCTCCAAAAGGATGGCTGGCAGCTTTGCCAGGGTGATGGTGCAGGGATGAGACCAGTGCCTCTCCGCCTCCACAGCATCCTCTGCTGAGATCTAAGGGCTTCCTGAGACTCTGAACTGGAACCAAAGCCCAGTTCAGCCCTGACCTCTTCCAGGACTTGAGCCATGTCCCACTGTGGTCTGAGGGAGCTGGCTTTACATCTATGCCTGAGTCACCAAATCATGCTCCAGGTGACAGTGGGCAATGCAGGCAATGCCCTCCTGTGCCATGTGGGATCATGGGGATCTGAGGAAATGGTGCTGGGGGGGTCAGCAGGAGCAAGGGAGGACTCTACAATAGCACTGCCTGTGCAGGAGCTCTGCTCAGTGCTTGCTTGGGCAGCACTTTTGGGGCAGAGGGAGCACCTGTGGGGCCCCCAAACTGCTCCTCCCCTCAGGAGGCATCTTGATGTGGTTTCTTGGTGGATGAGGAGGTGCAGGATCAGGCCCAGGCCCAGCTCCTTGGGATGTCTCAGGAATTAGTTGGGTCTTTGCTGAGCCTATTGTCACCATGGCCAGTTTGGCTGTGGCACTGTGGCTAAGGTCCTTCTGCTGGCCCCATCCCTGCACTGAAAACAGAGATGAAGGCCTCCTGGACTCTGCCTCCCCCTCCAAAGTGCTGCCTGAGTTGGTCTGTGCCAGCCCAAGGAGTTCATTTGCCTGCTCTTAGAGAGGAAAGGTGGGAGTTTGTCCATGGGGTGCCAAGAGGATGGGGCCAGGCTGTGCTCAGCAGTGCCCAGGGACAGCCCCAGGGGCCATGGACACAAAGTGACTCTGAGCTCCGGGGACACTCCTGCACTGGGAGGGTGGCCGAGCACTGGGGCAGTGCCCAGGGAGGTGGTGGAATCTCCATGGCTGGAGAGACTCAAAAGCCACGTGGACACATCCTGGGCAGCTGGCTCCGGGTGGCTGTGATGGAGAAGGGGCTGGGCAAGGTGACCTCCAGAGGTTCAGCTTCACTCAGCCTGTGATCCACTTCTCGAGCACAGTTCAGTGGCCTCTGGTGTGGGCAGTGTGCAGGGGTATCAGCAGGGCACAGTGGCACAGTGGGGTCCTCCCTGGGCACAGTGAAGGTGCTGATGCTACAAGGCCCAAGTGCCAGCAGGACCCCCTTTGAAACCTGTAGCAGACCACTTTTTCCAAGATTTTTGGAGCAAGAATTTCCACAGGCTCCTCTGCAGTTAGTGGGTAGTGGATGCAGTGGGTCCCTTCCAGCCTGGCCAGAGCCTGAGCCCCTTTCTCTAGGTCCATTATTGCTTTCTGCCAGGGATGGAGGCAAGAGCCTTCCTGCCCTTGTTTTCCCCAGGCTACCTAATGGAGCCACCCAGGAGCTCTGGTTTTGGGTGATACCAGCCGTGACCAGTGCTGAGCAGCCAAGAACTGGTAGTCCTCAGCCCCAAACTTCAGTGGCTGCACCCTCCTGGATAGCTGGGAAAGGGGGAGATTCAGAGCCTGAAGGGCTGTCGGGGTAGCTGAGGCTGCCTAGGCAAGGTGGGTGCTCCCATGGAGGCTGTAGGGTCTGGGGGAGCTGCAGGCTCCCTTGGCCTGCCTGAGTGGTGGGGATTGCACTGCTGAGGCGTTGGGTTGGGTGCAGACCAGACAAGGGTTTTGGAGGAGTATGAGTTTGCTGGGAACTGTGGGATTACTGGTGCTCCCTGGCTGCAGGGTTCTGTGTTTCAGAATGGGACCCCCTGGGTTGTCCCAGTCCAATGGCTCAGGAGACCCTGTGAAGGTGCCCAGCCAGAGGGCTTGGATGGAGGGCTCTGGGGGCTGAGACCCCTTCCCTGCCTGTCTGGTACCCCCAGGGCTGATGTTCTTGGCTGGGGGAACAGTCTGTGAGTATCCCAACCCATGGGTACCACTTGAGGAGCTCATACTGGTGAGCAGCTGGGCAGCCTGGGTTTCTGCTTCTGCATCCAGTGTGGTCACCCCACAGTGACTGCCTGTACCCCAACAGCCAGAGCCTGACGGGGTCTCCCAGCAAGTCCCCAGACCTGTGCTTTGTCCCCTTGGCTTCCTGATGGCTCGGCATGCCCAGGACTTCCATCAGCCAGATGTGTGTGCTGGAACTGGTGGGTCCTGCCTGGGCACTGCTGCTGCCAGCAGGCTGCCCACACCTGGCCAGGGCACCCCAGCCCCTGCCTGCCCCCCGGGATCCCGCCCATGTCCCTGCCTGTGCTGTGACTGTCCCCAGCACCTGCTGACAGCAGGAGCTGTCCGTCTGCCCAGCAGGTCAGTGCTGGGCTGCAGGAACCCCCCTGCTGCTTTATGGGATGCAGGCAGAGTGTCCCTCCCGTGTTTGCTCCGTGGGCTTGTCCTTCGACAGGGGAAGACGAGCCTGGGAAGCAGGAGACGCGCAGGGGATGCGTGCCCTGGAGCGAGGGATGTGCCGGGTGTCACGCTTGGCACTTCACCCTGGCCACGGCCGATGAAAGAGCCTCTGTTCTTCCGCCGCTGCTGGGACAGCTCGGGCCAGCCTGGGGCGAACGGGTTGCTGGGTTTTGATGGCAGCACAGTGTTTGCTGTCCCGGGACCCATGGCAGGGCAGGGCAGTGCCAGGTTACCTTGGCATAAAGATTTGAGCCGGGCGTGCGCAGGGAAGGATCCCGGCAGGAGCGCCCGGCCCGGGATGAGTCAGGTGTTTGCGGGGACGGGGGGCGATGGGGCCGGCACCGGCATCCCAGAGGGACGCCCGGGAGGGCAGCCCCGCTCCCAGCTGCCCCTGCCAGCTCCCATCCCATCCCATCCCATCCCATCCCATCCCAGCTGTGGCGCATATCCATCCACCCATCCGTCAGTGCGCGGGGCGTGGGAAGAGGCGGCTCTGCAGAAAGCGCTGCTTCGGACGCAGCGCCAGCTCGGCGGGATGAGCCGCGCCGGAGCCATGGGGACCTGGCACCCAGGTAGGGCCCCCACGGCCACCGCGGGATGCTCGGTCCTGCTGCTGCTGCTGCTGCTGCTGCTGCTGCCGCCGCTGCCCTGGGCTTTAGCCAGCAGCGGCTGCCTGGAGACGGCTGGGCGGGATGCGGCTCCTGGAGCCTGGGGGCGATGGGGGCGCTTGGACTTGATCTTACAGCTCTTTTCCAAACTTGACGGTTCTGTGATTCTGCGACGGGGCACTTTTACAGCTCGGGACACTGCAGATCTCTGCCCCTGCCAGTCCCCCGTGAGGACATCAGGGTTCAGTCTGCAGGAGCAGGGGATCCCCTGTGTTTCTGATCCCCCCCCCTTCACCATAAACAGCTCATATGATTCTCTGGTCCTGCTGCAGAGCAGCGTAGGAGAACTCTAAGGCTGCACTGCGGAGCAGTTTAGGGATTTGTGTGTCCCGTGCCAGGGGGTGAAGTCCCAGAGGTGGCACTGGGGCTCAGGGTGCTGTGTGCTGAGGGGGCTGTGGGGCTGCTTTCCTTGCTTGCTGTTTCTGTCTCCCTGGAGGATTCCCAGGATGGCTGCAAGGCACTGCCTATGCTCCTGACCCCTGCCAGCTCAGCCCTGCCTGGTTTGGGGGTTGGATGCCACCACCCTGGTTAGCATCTATGTTCTGCCGAGGGGTTGGTAGGTACCTGCCCCCCTGCCCCATGCCATGCAGCCACTGACAACCCCCACAGGGTGCCCCCCATGTCCAAGTGTCTTTGTGGCAGCATCTGTCCCCCAGTGTGATGCCACAATGTGATGGGGGTTCTGCTGCCACCACCAGCCCCACGGGTCCTTGACAGGGGTGAGGGAGGAGGTTGCTTGGTTGTCACTCATCTCTGTGCTCCCCACTGAAGCCCCCTTTGGGCACTCAGCAGGGGCTGCTGCCTGCTGTGACCGAGATGCTCTGGAGGTAAAGCCTCATGGATGGGCAGAGCCTCCACAGGGAGTGAGGGGTGTAAGGGGGAGCCCAGGAGAAAAAGGGGGATGCTTAGCCTTGGAAACCAGCCCAGCAGCCAGGAGTGGCTGGGCAGGGGAGGGGGAGAACGGGCTGCAGGGAAGGGAAGGCTCTGGGAGAGGAGCACTGCAGAGACTGGATGGGATATGCTGGGGCAAAGCAGCTGGGAAATCCACGTTCTAGCTTGAAGGGGAAGGAGGAGGAAAACACCAAGGGGAGGAGGAGCAGGCAGGGAGATGATGGGAGGAGATTCCAGGCATGACAAGCAGGTCTGCCTCTGATCCTGCTAAGGCTTCCTTTGCAGTCAGCATTCCCACGTGCCTGTTTCAGTAGCCTGGAACTCCATCCGGTTCCAGCCCTCTCCCTGAGGAGAAAATCCCCCGGCCCTGGGCTCCAGCTGCAGCAGGAGTGAGCCAGCCCTGGAAACTGAGCTTGTGCTGAAAACTTGCCCTTGCTGAAAACTAGGCATGGGGCACCAGGGCCTGTGGGTGCCAGGAGTAGCCCTTTGGCCACTGCCCTGCACAGGGCAGGGTCTGAGGGTCTGTGCCCGCTGCCTCCGACAGCCTCAGCATGGGATTTGCTCCAGTGGGACAGGCAGAAGCAAGGCTGGATGCTGAGAAGGCTGGTGCCCAGTGGGATGGGGTCCTGCTCCTGCTGTATGACGTATTTGGAAAGAAACAACTTTTAGAACTCCATCAAGGTCACTGCAATTGTGGTGTAAACCTCTCTTACAGGTTTGTGACAGCAGATATTTCACTGAAATTGTCCCTTTGGCAGCATTCTGGGACCTGTCTCCTTTCTGAACCCATGGCCTCCACTCTGGGGTCTCTGCTGGGCAGCAGGAGCTGAGTTTGCCCAGGGAAGGTGCTGTGGGATGGGCAGGGCTCCATGTCTGCAGCTCCTGCCCACAGCACAGAGCTGCTCCCAGAGCAACATCTGGTTCTGCAGCTCTTGAGGGCCCTGGGAAAGGCCATGGGAAAAAAGAGAGACAAGGGGCCGGGACAGGTTGCACCATTAATGCTGCTCAGGTCCCTGCAGGGCCTGCAGGTGTCCCAGGGTGCTGAGCACCAACAGCTGGGCACAGAGGGTGCTGGGGGTCACATGGGCCTTGATGTCCTTCTCCTACAGCCCTGAGTGCAGGTGACCAGGCTGCCAGGGAGGGTGACAGCATCCCACTACAGGTGCCACAGGGGTTTGGTGCTGCCAGGCTGGGGCTGAGCCTTGCCTGAAGCAGCGCCAGGGTGAGTGGCAGTGCTGGAGGAGCCCCAGCCTCCCCAGTCAGCCCCAGGGCGGGCTGGGAACAGCTCCTGAATGCGGCCCTTGTGGCTGCGCCTGGGAGCGTGGCAGTGCCAGTGTGGTCCCTCTGTCAGGGCTGTGCAGCTGCAGGGCCACTGCCCCTGCCAGCCCTGGCTTCCTCAAACAGCTCTTGGCCCCCAGCAATGACCCTGTGTAGGGACCAGAGCCTCCCCAGCATGGCTGCAAGGCCAGAGACTGAGGGATTCCCTACCCTGGGAGCAGGGACATGGTCGCTGGGGATTTGCCAGGCTCCCCTAGCAAAGCTCTGCCACCTGGGATCAGGGTCCGTCCACCATCAAAAGATTTGAACTGGAGCTCAAGATGCAAAAGGGAGGTGGGATGAATTCCCAGCTTGCTACCCTTTAAAAAAGCCCTCATTTCCTCAAGGATCACTGCAGGGAAAAAGTAGTTTGGAAGAAAGTTTGGAAATGTCAAGTGAAAAACTCATCATGTTTTTGGCCCAAAGTGATGAGTTGTCATTTTAGAGATTTCACGTTGATTAAAAATTCACACACTGAGATGCAAGCAGAAGTTCTTGGGAATGATCCACGCAGGGACTGGGGCTGGGAGCGAGCAACTGCTTGAGTTTACAGTGGAAAAACAGCAGCCCTGTTTCCTCTGTGGAAAAAACAAACTACTGGTGACCTCTGAAAGCTCCTGGTGGCCTTGGCTGAGCAGTGAGGTCTGTCAGGAAGAGCTGATGCTGCACAGAGGGGGTTGTCCAGTTTATCATGCTCAGGAGAATGTGGCCCTGGGACAAGGGGATGAAATCCTGGGCCTTTGGGTTGAACTGAGGCCTCTGTGGTGACCACATAGCCAGCACAGGCACGAGAGGGGAACGTTCTCAGGATCTCCTGGCTGCAAATCTGGCGGAAGGCGTAGGCTTGACTCCTTGTCTTCTCCGTCACCTCCTCTCCATTCCCTCCACCCCCAGAGCCAGTTTTAGTTATTTTTCTGGGAAGGTTTTACATCTTCCCACTGCTGAGGACACCTGAAGGGCAGCAGTGGGACAGGAGCTGCAGTGTGGGATGGTTTTCTTTCTAACACTCTGGGCGTGACACTGAGCAGAGCCTGAGCAGTGCAGTGGGGCATCCACCAGGGATGGGCCATCCA
>VRYO01000532.1:137280-163546 GCA_009812075.1 Sialia sialis
GAAGGCTCCAGGGAGACCTCAGAGCCCCTTCCAGTGCCTAAAGAGGCTCCAGGAGAATTGGAGAAGGACTGGGGTCATGGGATGGAGTGCCAGGACAAGGGGGAATGGCTTCCCACTGCCAGAGGACATGAGGGTTCGATGGGATACCAGGGAGAAGGTTTTCCCTATGAGAATGCTGAGGCCCTGGCGCAGATTGTCCAGAGAAGCTGTGGCTGTCCCTGGATCCCTGGGAGTGTCCAAGGCCAGGTTGGGCAGGGCTTGGAGCAACCTGGGATGAGTGGAAGGTGTCACTGCCCACAGCAGAGTTTGGAATTGGAACAGGATTTGTAGGCAGTACTGTGGGCTCCTGGTGTGGCTGCTCTGTGGGCAGAGTGGGTGATGTGACCACAGGGTCACAGATGTTCCAACTGAGCCACCTTGTGCAGCCACAGCTGTCAGACTCGGGGGTGATGATGCACAGCAGGACATGGCCTGGTGGGGAGCTGGCAGGGCCTGAGCAGCCTGAGTGGAGAGTGGGTGATGGTCAAAGGGTGCTCCATGACCTGTGGATTATGGACCCTCCTGAGACACTTTGCTAGCTCATGCTCTGTTGGGCATAAAAGGTTCCAAAAACACACTGCTGAGCATCCCAGCATGGAAAGTGCCTTCCCCTCGCTGTTCCTGGCCCTGGGTTTGTTTTTCAGGCAGCTGGGGCTGGAGGCAGGAATCCACAGGGTCCCAGGCTGGCCGTGGGAACCCAGCATCCTGCTGCTGCTGGGGTGGCCAGAGGGGAGCAAACCAGCCAGCCCGGATGCGAGCTGTGGAGCTGTCCCTGTTTGCCATTTCCTGTGTCAGTGCAGCCTTTCCCCTGACTCACAGCCTGGCTTTTCCTCCCACTCCTAGAAAACCCCAAGTGAAGGTTCCAGCTGGTGCTCCACTCCCAGGGGTATGGAGCAGCAGGTCAGGGCAGCCTCACTGCTGTGCAGAGACGAGGCATGAGCCCGTGCCCTTGCCCATGGTGAGTCCCTGTCACTGGTGTCCCTCTCCACTGCTGGCTCTTGTCCACCAGCTCAGAGTATGAAATCCTGTGCTGCTGCCATCACCCCTTGCAAAGCCACCTCTTGGCACAGACAGGGAGTCAGTCTGGCAGTGGATCTGTGAGTGGACAGGGGTTTGGGCTCTGGCAGTGGATTTGTCAGTGGACAGGGAGTCACACTCTGGCAGTGGAGCCGTGTGAGGCAGGCCTGCGATCCAAGCCTGTCCCAGCCTCCCCCGAACAGCCAGGGCATCGCAGCCGGGGCTGCCCGGGCAGCAGCCCCCAGCTCCTGTGACAGTTCTTGTCTCTTCCCCCGGGTGCAGTGACCAGCGCGGTGACCGGCGGTCATGACAACGGAGACCGGCCCCGGCTCTGAGGTGAGGAACGCGCAGGAAGAGGCTCCGCAGCAGCAGCTGGAGGCGGCGGCCCAGGGCCCCGCGGCCGCGCCCAGCCCCGCCGGCCGCGCCACCGACCCCCATGAGAAGATCGGGGCGCAGCCCGACACCCGAAACATGGAGCCGGTGAGTGGTGAGGGCCGGGGCCGTGAGAGGCGACAGCAGGAGCAGCACAGGAAGGCGGGGGCGTGCCACCGTTTGCTGCTGGCCGTGGTGGGGAGCGCGGTGAGGCGGGCGCAGCTCTCGGGGCACATCCCCGAGGGGAGCCCCTCAGGCGGGGCTGGGGGGACTCTGCCGCTGCCCCTGCTGCCCGAACAGCTCGTGGCAGGTAGGACAGGCCTGTGGGAGCCGTGTGGTGCCAGCGGGGAATGGCCCTGCCGGCAGGCACGGAGGGGCTTGGGCAGTGGTGCCATGTCCCCAGCTGAGCTGGCCAGGCCGGGCTGGGAGCCCCGGCTGCAACCGGTGTTGGCTGTGGAGCTGCTGGGGAACTGAGCTGCTGCATTGGTGCTTGGGCAGGGAGGATTTGGGTGCTAAACTGACGTGACCCAGATGTCCGTTTTCCAGGGAGCTGGGCCATGCTGGCAGTGTGGGCTGGTGGAACTGCCCCTCCCCAGCTGCCCTGCTCTGCTGTGCAGAGCCTTCCCCCTCTGCCCGTGTGCCTCTGGCAGCGGTGCCAGGTAACCCTCTGTGTGTCCCTGCTCCAGGGCACAGACATGGAGGACAAGGACTACAGTGAGACCGATGGACTCTCTGACAAAACAACTCCCAGCAAGACCCAGAAGTCACCCCAGAAAACCACGAAGAAAGTGAAGAGTGCCCTGTGCAGGGTGACCCTGCTTGATGCATCTGAGTATGAGTGCGAGGTGGAGGTGAGTCCCAGCTTTGGGGGCCTGTGCTGGCTCCAAGGAGGAGACCCTGCCCAGTCCAGAGGATCCTCAAGGACAGGACTCTTCCAGAGAAATACCCATGGAAATAGCCATTAAAACTGAAATTTCAAAATTAGTTAGAAATCTGGAAAGAAAGATCCTTGCAGGGGATTTCAGCCCAGTGAAACCAAATTTGGTAGCTACTCATAAGAGAAAACAGAGTCTAAGTTCAGAAGGTTAGGGATAGAGCTCTGCCTGGCTGTTCAGGCACCTGGCAGTGGCTGCAGGGTGGGACAGAGGGGACACACACCTGGCAGTGGCCACCTGAGCACTGGGAGATGCTGCAAGGCTGCTTTGGCCACCATCAGCACAGGCACCTCTCTCTTCCAGGACAGGTGAGGAACACCCAGGATTCACTCAGGATTTGGGGCTGGTGTTTGTGGAAGGTTCTGGTGGCTCTGCCAGAGGAACAAGGCAGCAGGGAGCAGAAGGACATCCCAGAAAGCCCTGTTCCCATCTCCAACACTTGCTGCTGTCTCCTGTCCCCATGCTGGGAAGCCAGCGCTGCTCCAACCCTCACCATGAGCTGGGAGGGAGGAAGGGACATTTTTAAGGACTCACAATTTTGCTTGAAAATGAAAAGCTGAGGTTGTTCAGGAGCATGAACCTCAGGGATCTGAGGCCTTTGCCCTGGCTCTGGCCACCCAGTGGCAGACGGGTGTTTGCTGGCAGCATAGATCAGATCTGTGTGGGTGCTACCTGCCCCAAGGCTTGACTACCTGGGACTGATGAATGGAGAAAAGGTAGGAGCAGGGAGCACCTCAAAGCTGGCTGGGCTGTCTGGACCCTGCATATGGCACGTGAGCAGGGCCTTTGGTCTCTGTGCTTCAGAAGCCCTGGCTGGCACTTCAGCAGTAAAGCAAAGCTGTGGAAAGATGGTTTGGCACCAGGATGAAAATATTCCTGAGAAGGAAAGGAGCAGAGCATCCTAGGGGCTCATGAGCCCTGGCAGAGTCATCCTTTCCCCAGAGCACTGGCCAACCAAACTGGGATGGCAGAAGAGTCTCAGGTCCCAGGTGCTGGCAGAGCAGAGCAGAGCAATGTCACCCCAAGGTGCAGTCAGCTATTCTTTAAAAAAGCCACCTGGAACACAGAGGAGAGGGTTTGGGGTAGGAATGGTGGTGCTGCATTTCTTCTTTCTTTCTTTCTGGCAGACCTTGTTGGAATAGTTGTGCCTTGTCCGTGTGCTTTCATTAAACCTTAATTCAGTAAAAGTCCAACAGGGGAGTCAAACTGTTCAGTGTGACACCCCAGCACATGCCAGAGGTGAGTGCCTGCCTTCAAACCCAGGTCAGAAGGCAGGAGGAGACCCAGGAAGAGTGATGGCAGCTGCTGAAAAAGCTTTGGAGGGCGGCAGGAGCCCATGGTGTGCTGCTTGGTGCTGTGGGTTGCGATCCTGGGGGCACCTGCTGGAAGTGCTGGAGAGGGGAGATGGGAGCTGCCAGGCTGGACATGGGGGAGATGTACGCTTGAGAAGGGCTGTTCTTCCACAGCCATGAATAAGCCTGGCCCTTCGTGCCACTGATACTAAAGCAAAATTAAAGAAAATTTAATTAGCATCCCTGGAGTTTAAGGCCAGGTTGGATGGGACTTGGAGCAGCCTGGTCTAGTAGAAAGTGTTTCTTCCCATGGCAGGGAGGTGGAACTGGACAATCTTCAAGGTCTGTTCCTGCCCAAACCATTCTGGAATTCGTTGATACCAAGGGTGCTTTCCATCACTCCACTGGCTCCTGGTGGCTCTTGTTGTGCTGTGCTTGGGGATCCAGCCACCACTGGCACCAGGAGCCCATCCCTGCAGCCCTGAGACCTGGGCATCCCCACAGTGGTGCCTCATCTCTGCCAGCCCTGGGACACCCTTTGGCACCATTTTAGGGGCATACAGGTGATCCTGGGGCTGCAAGGCTAGGATGTGGTGAAGCCCATGCTGGATGAGAGTATATTTTGTTGTTTATTGGTGTTTGGTGGTCACCTGGAGGGTGTCCAGGAGGCCATGGGACCAGCTGACCATCAGCCTGTCCATGTTTTCCATAGAAACATGCCCGAGGCCAGGTGCTCTTTGACATGGTGTGCGAGCACCTCAACCTCCTGGAGAAGGACTACTTCGGCCTCACCTTCTGTGATTCGGACAGCCAGAAGGTGAGCATGGGGGGGCCCTCTGCAGCCACCCCCTCCAAGGTGGGGGCCCCCCTGACCTGCTGTCTCCTCATTGCAGAACTGGCTGGACCCCTCCAAGGAGATCAAGAAGCAGATCCGCAGTAAGTGCCTGGGGAAGGTCCATCCTCCGCAGCCCTGGGGTGTCCCGTGGGGTTCCTGGATGGTTCAGTGTGGCTGTCCTGTGGCAGGTCACCTCCCCACCTGCCCCGGATGGAGAGGACCTTTGGCAACTGGCCTCGAGACAGGGACACTGTTGCTCGTTCAGCTGTTTGTTATCCACCTTTTGCTCGTGAGTGGCAGGGGGACAAAGGACCCCATCAGTGCCACTGGAGATCTGGCTGAGACTTGGTGCCACTCTGGGCAACACCTGCCATGTGCAGGGGGGGCAGGAATTGAGGGGAGAGTGGGGGGACCTTGCTGGGACAGATCCCGGGGTGCATTTGCCATGGTGTTGCCTTGCTGGTATGGCAGAAGGGCTGTTGCCCAAGGTGTCACCTTCTGGGACACAGTAGGCTTTTGCTGAGACTTGTGGCTTTGCAGGAGCTTGTGGCTCCTGCAGTTGTGATGCTTTGCTGTCCCCAGCTCTTTAGGGAGGAGTCAGCAAGTCATGCTGGAGTCCCAAGGGCTGTGCCCCTGGCAGCCTCTGGAGCCCCCTTGTCCCTGCTCTGTTCAAGGCTTGGAGGGAGCAGCAGGATCGTCAGTGGACACATGGATGCTCCTGTGCCCTGTGTGCAGTCCCATGGGTGCTGTCCTGAACTGCTCTCTCCCCTCTCCAGGTGGACCCTGGAACTTTGCCTTCACTGTGAAGTTCTACCCTCCAGACCCTGCCCAGCTCACAGAGGACATCACCAGGTGAGGACCATGGGCCTCCTTCCCAGGGAGCCCCAGACTGCTGAGGGGTGCACAAGTCTTCTTCCTGAAGATCCTCAGCCTGCCCTGGGGGGCACCAGATTCCTTCCTGGGGAACCCCAGCCTCTCCCACTCTGACTGTGCCCCTCTTGCAGATACTACCTGTGCCTGCAGCTCCGTGCTGACATCATCACAGGGCGACTGCCCTGCTCCTTTGTCACCCATGCCCTGCTGGGCTCCTACGCTGTGCAGGCTGAGCTGGGTGACCACGACACCGAGGAGCACATGGGCAATTACGTGAGTGAGCTGCGCTTCGCCCCCAACCAGACGCGGGAGCTGGAGGAGCGCATCATGGAGCTGCACAAGACGTACCGGTGAGTCCTGGGGGGGGAGACAGCACAGAACAACTGCCCCACACCCCTGGGGCGCCCAGCCACGTGTCCCCCTCTCTGTCTCCTTGCAGGGGAATGACCCCTGGGGAAGCAGAGATCCACTTCCTGGAGAATGCCAAGAAGCTCTCCATGTATGGGGTGGACCTCCATCATGCCAAGGTACAGGGCTGGGGGCTGCCAGAGTGCTGCCCCTTGCCAGCCTGCTCCTGCCCACCTTCTTCCGATAGGGAAGGCTCCTGGCATGCCTTTGGGTAGCACCAGAGAAGCTCCAGAGATCAAACTCCACTAGTCTGGAGTTCAGTGTTCCTTCTGCCAGCCAGGCCCCTGCAACACTCTGCAGGAAGGATGTGGCCCTGCTGGCCAGGCTGGCTCTTGCCAAGCTGCTGACCTGTCCCCTCCTGTCCCTGTGCCTCCTCCAGGACTCAGAGGGCATCGACATCATGCTGGGCGTGTGCGCCAATGGCCTCCTCATCTACAGGGACCGGCTGCGCATCAACCGCTTTGCCTGGCCCAAGATCCTCAAGATTTCCTACAAGAGGAGCAACTTCTACATCAAGATCCGCCCAGGGGAGGTGGGTGCCAGGTGCTGGTGCAGCCCTGTGTCCTGAGGGATCGAGGCTGATGGGGAGGATTTCCTCACGTGGCTCCAGCCTCTGCTCCAAGGATCCCACTTTTATGACCATGCTGGCCAAGACAGCACATTTCCTGTGACATGGATTTTCTTTCATGTTCTCTTGTGACTTCAGCAGCTGAGGGACCCCAGGATCACATTCCTCACAGACACTGCGACCCTGCTGGTATAGGGAGCTTGCTCGGGAGTGGAGGTTGAGGGCCATTTTTGTCACATGTTCACAAGGTTTTTTCATTAACTTTCAGACTTTCACTCATTTATGGTGGGAGAATGCATTTCCACCCACATGTTCCAGCAGGCTGGAGGACAAGGACAGCACACCTGGGAGTGATGCCCTCAGACCAAAACAGATGTAAAAGCTTTTTGTTTCTTGAGGGCATTTATCTTGCACTGAAAAGCCATTTACAGCTAAGGAAAGTGCTTAGGCCAGAGGTGTGGGGTGTATCCCATCACCCAGCTGGGCATGGTACTGGGCATGGACCATCCCAGCATGGATTTGAGGGTCTTTTGCATGGTCACAGCTCATGCCAGAGGAACCTGAGGACCTTGGCAAGGTCCTGGCACGACCCCCAGGGCAGGATGTGCCTATAACAGCCTGTCTCTGTCTCCCCCAAGTACGAACAGTTTGAGAGCACCATTGGCTTCAAGCTGCCCAACCACCGCTCAGCCAAGCGGCTCTGGAAGGTCTGCATAGAGCACCATACCTTCTTCAGGTGAGAAATCTTCCCTAGACCTTCTCCAGACCTCCTTTCCTGGGTGTCAGACATGTTCCTGCTTGTGCTGCAGTGGATGCACGTGGGGGAGTGCAGTGCCAGGGGGCCTGACGGGGGCTCGCTGACACCCTCCCACCTCTGTGATCCCTAGGCTGGTGTCCCCAGAGCCGCCCCCCAAGGGCTTCCTGGTGATGGGCTCCAAGTTTCGGTACAGCGGGCGCACGCAGGCACAGACACGCCAGGCCAGCGCCCTCATTGACCGCCCCGCGCCCTTCTTCGAGCGATCCTCCAGCAAACGCTACACCATGTCCCGCAGCCTGGATGGAGGTATGGCCCCTTGCAACAGGGGACACTGCTCTACCTGTAGGATGCGGGGAAGATGCCCCTTGGCTGGGCAGGGTCACAGCAGCATCAGGCTTCCTTCTGGAAGCTGTCCCCAGCAGCATCCCTGTGGCACAGGGGCTGTCCCCACCCCAAGGGGTAGCTCAGACTGTGCATGGGACATGCAGGGCTGGGGTCAGGCAGCTCAGGGGGACATCACTCTCTCCTCTGTGCCTTGGGAGCCCTGAGACCACGAGGGGCAGGGGCAGGGGGGCTGGGACAGGAGCAGAGGGGCTGGGGCAGGGGTGACCTGGCTTTCAGAGCTGGCAGGCCCTGCGGGGCTGGGACAGGAGTAGGGTAGCAGGGCTGGGGTGACTCGGCTGTCCCCCCTGGGCAGAGTTCTCGCGCCCAGCCTCCGTCAGTGAGAACCACGATGCTGGGCCTGAGGGTGAGAAGCAAGATGAGGATGGTGAGTTTGGCAGCAGGAGACGCTCTGAGACGGAGGATGAGGAGGTGACCACCCCGACAAAGATCAAGGAGTTGAAGGTACAGCTGAGGTGGGCAGAAGAGGGTGGGGGTGGAGGGGTAGGCAGGCAGGGCGTGGGCACAGGCAGGAAGGGTCACCTCGGGACAGGGTCACTGCAGCCCTGTCGGTGTTAGCTGTGCCCCAGGCTGGTGGGACCTTCTCGTTGTGGCTCTTTGCCCCACTGGTGGAAGTGGAGCTGTGACAGGGGTTCAGCTTTAGTTGGATTCCCCAGAGCCTTCCAGATGGTCTCAAGACTCATCCCCAGGCAGGGCTGGACTTGGGAGCAGCCCAGTTCTGGGACAGGGGTGGTGATGGGGGACAGGCTGAGTGCATCAGTGCCCAGCATTGCCTGGACATAGCCTACCCCCTCCTGCCCTGGTCCCTGGGCTGTCCTAGCCCATTTCAGCCCCATGCTGGGAGGGGAGGTGGGGTCCCTACCAGCCTATTAACTTGACTGTGGTGTTTGTGACAAGTGCCCTCAACTGACCCTGCTGGTTACTTTTAACTCTCTCTTTGCTGCCAGCCGGAGCACGAAACAACCCCCAGGCACAAGCAGGAGGTATTCTGTCTCTGGAGTATCTTAGTCCTCATTGGTGCATCATATTGTCCATCCTTCCCAAAACAAGTCCGTCTGTCACCCTATTTACTGGAATACAAGATGCACCGGGCTGGGGGTTGGGTGCTGGAGGAGCCCGAGGAACAGACAGCTGGGGATCAGCTGTGGCATCTTCTATCCCACTAAGTAGGGTGGTCCTGATCGTGCCTGTGAGCAAGGGCAGGAGAGCCCCTGGCCCATTGGGATGACCTGGCTTCTGCTCATGTTCCTGACCCTGCAATGTCCTCACCTTGTGTCTCCTGTGGAGCTGGTCCCATTCTCCTGCTGGCACCCAACTCACGCTCTGCTCCTGCCTGACCCAAACTGTCTCATACCCCCCCGCCGAGCTCTCCTGCAGCCCCCTGAGAGCTGGGCTGGGGCTCTCCAAGCACTGTGGCTGCCATCCCACCCTGCAGGGGCCAAGAGGCTCTGAGCTGCGGGGACCAGCACTGACACCAGCCCTGTGCCTGCCCACCCTGAGAGGGGCTGAGCAGAGAGGGAGGCCGAGCCCTCCCTGCACGAACTGTGCCTGTGCTGGCCCCATCAGGAATGATTCGTCCTGGCCTCAAATCCAGGGCTGCTCCCCGGGAGATCTCCTCTGTGAGCAGAGATCCCAGCTGGAGCTGCCAATGGGAGCAAGCAGGGCCAGGGGATGGGGCTGTCCACACAGGCAGCACCCAGGCTCCCTGTGCAGCCCCAGCGGGGGTGGGCACCAGCCCCAACCCCTGCCCGCCTCATTGCTTGCCCGCTGCATGTGCATGTGCTGCGCCCAGCCCAGAGGTGGGCACACCTGAGCCCTCCTCAGCTCGGACATGCGGGGCCAGGGCGGGAGCTTTCCTGAGCTCTGCTGAGCCTTCAGCGTCTGGAAAATTTGGTGGGGCTTTTCCTGGGACTCTCACGGGTCTCTGCTTTGTTGCCGAGGAGGTGTTTGGGGGCATTCTTTTGGATGTCAGGAGAGCTTTGGGTTTGGGTTGGAGGCAGAAGCCAGGTTCCTCCTGGGAGCCGGTTTGCCCACCTCTGCGGCAGAACCAGGGGGCCACCCTGACGCCTGTGCCCTCACTGAGCCACGCTCTGATACCTGACCCCTCTCCCCTGAGCACTCTGAGCTATCCTCTGTCCACAGCACATTAGTCCCACCCCACCTGGAGCTGGTCCACAGAGATCCAGGCATGGATCCATGCTGGACATTGCTGCCCAACCCTGGACCTCCACCGCTTTTTTCTGCTGGAAATGCCACTCATCTGCCTTTCTGAGACAGAGCCTGGGCTCCCTTTATGCCTGGCACCAGACAACAGCACAGGCTGCTGGTGTTTCCAGCAGAGCCCCATTCCTTGCTGATCCCTAGGAAGACCCCACTCTCCCCTCCAGGAAGCTTTAACTTGTCCCCACTCAGGAGGACACAAGAACCTGGAAATGCCACCAGGCCATGCCGTGCCCTTCACCTGTCACACGCGTTCGGCCCCGGGCTGCCCTTGTGCTGCTGCCTGCAGACAGAGAGCTGCTCCCCCTCCTAGAGTGAGAGGGACCATGGTGCTCCATTACGCTCCTCATTTGGTTCCTGAGACCCAGAATTCCAACCCTCCTGCTGCCCCTGCTCATGCCTTTCAACTGGGCTGCTGCTTTAACCATCACTGTCTTCCTCTCTCCTTCCCAAGTTTTTAGACAAGCCAGAGGATGTTTTGCTGAAGCATCAGGCCAGCATCAATGAGCTGAAGAGGACCCTGAAGGAGCCCAATAGCAAACTGGTTCACAGGGACCGGGATAGGAGGCTGCCTTCCTCACCAGCCTCTTCCTCACCCAAGCACGAGGATGAAACACCAAAGGGAACCCCTGAAAAGGCCACTGAGGTTTGTTCTGCTGCTTTTCTTCCAGAGAGGGTCAGGATCTGTTAGGGAGGAGTCCTTCAGCTCCTGTGCTGCCCTGAGGGAGCACGGTGGGAGTGACAGGGGTGTTGTTTCTAAGTTTTTGAACCCTTTTCACTGCTGGGGAGAGGGTCGCCCTGGGCACTGCAGGAGACTGAACAGCCCTTGTCTGGAGGTGTTTTGGTGCTCTGGTGGCCCATGGGGTGGAGTTTTGCTCACTCTTCTCAGGAGCAGTGTGTGAGGCAGTGCCAGCACAGCTGCTGCCCGGGGATGTCCCGAGCAAAGCAGGACCAGGCCCCTGTGCAGCGGTGCCGTGTTTTGCTCTCAGCCGTGGAACCTGGGTGGTGGAAGGAGGTGGAATATGAGTGGTGTCACACCGGCATTCCACAGCCACATCCTCCCTTCTGGGCATTCTGCACTGGGCTTTGCACTGGGACCATTGGGGCAACAGGAGAGCACTGTATTGGGGTGCCAGGACAGAGCCCTCAGTGCTGGAGGGGTGTGGATGTGGCACAGCTGGGCTCTGTGGCCTGGAGCCCTGCTGATCTTGGTACAGGCAGCATGTGACAAGAATGTCCCCTGCCAGCCTGGACACCCTATCTCTGCTGCAGACCCTCACTGCCTGCTGTCCCCTTGAGGGGGCTCTGAGCTGTGCCCGCAGCAGGGGACATGGCTTCAAGAGGGTGGGTGCCACGCATGAGGCTGCTCTGCCCTGGCTGTCCTCAGCCATGAAGAGGGCATGGGCACTGCAGGGAATTTGGGATGTGCCCATGTTCGCACTGGGCCCCAGCACTGCCCAGAGATCAGGGCTGCAGGAGGGGCTGTGGCCCCTCACAAAGTGCTTGGCTGGGAAGAGGAAGAGGGGCTTTCCCCCACATTGCTTTCACCATGGACTATATCAGGTGCAGAGATGTGAATGGAGCTGGCACAGCTGCGACCTCTGTCCATCTATCTATCCATCCATTCATCCATCCACTCACTTACCTGCCCACCCTTTGTTTCTTCATTCCTTCTCAAACTCTCCCTTTCTCTCTCTCTCTCTCTCTCTCTCTCTCTCTCTCTCTCTTTGTCTCTCTGTCTCCCTCTCTCTCTCCCCATGGGTGCTGGGGTTTCCGTGCTGGCAGACGATGGAAGAGGACACCTTAGACGATTTTGCATCTGAGCATGGAGCTTCCCTAAGCATGGAGTCTTTCACGCAGAAAAGCCTTGTCTCCTCTCCTGAGGTTCTCACCATCCCCTTTCTCCCCCACCCCTCACTCTCACCATAGGCACCCCAGCCTGCTGAGGAGTATTGTGCCCTCTGAGCAGAGGACCCCTGAGTGGGTCCCCTTTCTGGTGATAGGCAGGACCCCTCCCAGGATAGGACTGTTGGTGAAACCTCTCCCCTGGCCATTCCTGCTCTGAGGACTCTGAGATGTGTTCCTGGAGAGAGCTCCCAGTGCTGGTGTGGGGCTGTACTGGAGCCCAGTACTGAGGGTCCCAAGGCAGGGGTGACCCAATGGCCTTGACACCTGGGTGGCTGCTCCAGCAGCCTCAGGCTGTCCTGATTGCAGCTGGAGTTCCCTAGGCCCAGGCATTCTGACAAAGGGCATCCTTAGAAACATCATTGGACCCACGCCTGTGCACAGCTAGGTCACACTTCATCAGGGTGAGGAGTTTGAGCTCTCAGCGCCCCTAAACTGCAGGTTTAGCTCAGGGGAGGGGACAGCCTGGAGTGGTGCCTTCACTGAGCAGAAGCAGGCTGGGGTTTGAGCCTTGGTTCTGACATGGTTGGCCCTAGGGGCATGCAGTGCTGGGACACTTGTCCTGCCTGAGCACCCCAGAGAGGCAGAGGGGTGGAGTACAGGCTGGGCACACTCTTGCTCCACGTGGATGTCCCTTAGTCCATGCAGAAGTCACTAGCACAGATAGGAGCCTGAACCTGGGCTGGCTGAAGCAATCCCCAAGAGGCAAGATAGGGGTCACAGAGGGCTTGGGCACAGCCTGCACTTCAGCAATGATATGGCACCTTCAACAGAGCAGCAGCAGCAGCATCTCCTCCCATTCCAGTATTTATGAGCTGGAGGACAGAAACAGCAGGTGTTAGGTGCACACACATCTCTGGAGTCAGTCTTGCCCTCGGTGTGCCCAGCCTGAGCTGGGGTGCAGGGGCTAAGGTGGCCTCACTAGTGGTTTCTCTCCAGGCCTCTGTGACTGAGACTCAGCCCTGACATGTCCCCACATATTCCCACATGTGCAGAGCCTGGAGTTCTCATCACCGACACAAGGTCCCCTGGTGCCCGTGGGCTTCAGGCCCACTGAGGTTGGGCGGTCTGTCATTTCCAGCCTCTGTCCCTATTCCTGCTAGAGGACAGGAATGTTGGGCTGGGCAGTGCCAGGAGCCTCTCCAGCTCCCTGTTTTGTCCCAACATTTTATTCCCTCATTATCCTTCCCTGAGGCAGTGCTTTCCTCTCAGGTGAGCTATGTCTCCTTCAGAGCAGAGAAGAGCACCAGGGGCACTAAGGATGCGCAGAGGAGAAGCCTCTCACATGCCCTGGACTCTCTGGGGTTGTGGTCTCATTGGCAGGGACAGAGGCTGTCTCTACTCCCTGCAGTCCTCTTTCCTTTCTGTCTCTTGTGCTGCCTAGGCTGCAGTGGGAATGGCCTTCCCAGTTGCTCCTGTCCTAAGAGCAGATGCATAGGGAGGGAAGGAGGCAGGGAAGTGTGAAAGTCACTTATCCCTCAGGAGGTCAAGACTGGTCTCTGGACAGACCCTTCCTAGCATCATCCCTTTTGGAGGCAACTTTGCCATGGCTCCATCCTCCAGTCTACTGACATGCAAAGCTCATGAACTCCCTGCTTCCCTGGGGGATGTGCCCCAGTATCCAGAGATTTGCTCCAAGTGTCCCCCAGAGCCTTCAGGCTCTGAAGACCCAAGGCCTGCCCTGAGCTGTGGCCAGAGCTGGCACTGAGCCTCCAGAGCAGAGTTCACACCAAGGAGGAACTGGATGTCCCTTGAGCTGGGCTGTGCTCTTCTCAAGAGTCTGAGGAGAAGGAAGAAGCTGAAACTCTGGAGTTTTCCGGACTGGTGAAGAGGTCCTGTCATGGATGAACACATGCCAGGGGTCAGACTTTTTAATCTGCTACATTTATCTTGGGCTGTAACTTGGAGGAGCCTGAAGAAACTCATCCCCTTTGCCCAGGGAAGGCCTTCTCTGAAGGATGCTGGTTTGCAGCCAGAGAAGAGCGATTAGAGGGCTTTGCTGAGGAGATTTGTACATGTGTCCACAAGCTGTCCATACTTGTCCTGGCTGAGAATGGGTTCAGCAGTGGGACAGCAGGGCAGGAGCAGAGAGAAGGTGCTCTACCCTCGGGAAAGTGAGTGATGTCCTGGCTGAGTGTGGCTGCTAAGCTGAAGGAATAGTGCTGAGGGAATGGATGCCAGACACCAGCCTGGGCTGCCCAGCAACCAAGGAGCTTCCCAGCTTGGGGTGATGCAAACCCACCTGGGAACGACCCTGGTGCAGCCACTGCTCCTGGCAGGCACTGATGGGCTCTGTTCCCATTTCCATGGACTGGGAAGGAACAAAGCTAGAGTCAGGTGTGGAGGAGAGCAGCTGATGCAGGGTAAGGGGCTATGGGAGAGGCTCCTGCTGGAGGGGGCTAGGGGTCAGACCCTGCTGCTCAGTGGGGCTGCCTGGCCAGGGCAGAGTCCCTGTTAAGCATCCCTCTGGCCCTTGCTGTCCATCCTTGTGGATGTCCTAGCACTGCAAGGAGCTAGTTCCTCCCTGCCCTCAGGGGTGGGTTATTCTCTTGGGGTGCCAAGGGCTGTACCCCAGCACAGCCCCCAGGTGCTTCCCTGCAGGCTCCTGGGGATTTTTGGGAGCAAAGGGAATCTTGGCAGAGGCAGGCAGGGCACTGCAGTGAGAGCAGGGGCAGGGCCTGCAGCACTATGCTGAGGGAGCTCTGATTTCTTTGGCACCTGGCAGGGAAAGCAGCAACTGGGAATGGCATTTTTTTGCTGGGGGCTTTCACTGACTTCTCATTTCTTAGTGGGAGCTCTTCCACTAGTAACTGGTTTTCCTCTTTTCTTTCTCTCCTCTAATACTGTCTTCCTTTCCCTCTCCCTGATTTTCCCTGTAGCCCACGTTTCTCCTTCTCCAGTATCAGTCACTAGGTTTGCATTTTGGGTGCAACTGCTCCAAGCATTCCCCTGGCCCCCACGAAGGGTGAGGCTCACATTTCCATGGATCACTGTTTCTGGTTGGAGGAGGAGCAGACAGGCAGCCCCCTCCCTGGGGCTGGAGTGCATCTTGGTGCCCTCAAGGGCTATCCTTGCCCCTGCTGCAGGCTGTGCCCAGGCAGTCTGTGCCATGGGCAGTGCCAGCCCCACAGGGAGCCCCAGCACTGCCCTCCTCATGCACTACCACACATGGGGTGGCTGAGCTGCTTCATGGTGCAGAATGGTTCTGGAATTCTTTCCTGTGAATTATTTCCTACCTGCTGTTCCAAAAGTGGCTGGATTTTAGCAGTGCTTTGTTCTTGGCCCTCATGAAGCCTTTAGCTGACGTGCAGGATGAGCACATGGATGTACAAGGTGTCCCTGGCAGCAGTGACTGGGCGTCCTCTGCCAGCAGCATGGTGACATTCCTGCTGTGACCGTGCTGCAGGATGCTCCGTGGCCTTTGCTTGGTACAGCTGCTGATCCTGTGGTCTTTTACACTTCACAAGAAACCTTTCACAGGTGACAGTTTCTGAAACCCTTGGTTTCAGCATGGCTGGGTTCTGAGGAGATGTCCTTGATGAGCTGGAAAGGAGGGATGGCCTTTGGGGGAATCTGAGCTGCAGCATCTAGTAGGCCATCAGGGCCTTGCTGATGGCTTCAGGTGGTTTCTTTCCCTGCTCGTGCTCTTGTCAGTCTGATAAATTCTGAGGGCACCTGTATGAAGCTGAGAGTGAAGCTACCCAAAACCCAAGGTCTTCCTTCCAATGGAATCTCAGTCCTGGAAAATGCCAAAGCCAGCTGAAAACAAAGGGGCAACCAGCTTTGTTCCTCTGCCTCTGAGACACTTTAGTGGCTGTTCGTGTGTCTGCTGGGGCTTCATTCCCACTCTGTGCCAGCAAGAAAGGCCCAGGTATTGCAGGTGTGTCAGGGAGCCAACACCCAGAGCAAAGCACTGTCCCCAGAGAGGACACTGGCTCAGTCCCCAGTGGGGCATCAGCCCCTTACTTCCAGTCCCTCTCTCTGTCAATGAGCTGCCAGGCTCTTTGTACAGAGCCTCAATTCTGGCCTTGATAAGAACAATAGTAATAATAATAATAATAATAATAATAATGATGATGATGACAGTGATGATTATGACAATGACGTAGCCAGCCCTGTGCCAGGCAGACCAGCTGTGCCACTCATGCCAGCAGCAGTTGGGGCCAGGTTGTCTGATGCGTTTAACTCTTCTTGCTCCAATTGCAATACAGGGCTCGGAGCACTGGGTATTTATAGAAAGAGAAGCCCCTAGGCTGGAAGCTGTAGCTCTGAGGAAAACTCTGAGAGCCAAGACGGAAGAAGCACGTGCAGGGACCTCGGAGGGGAGCACAAGTGGGAGCCTGACGAAAGTGGAGGTGACTGTAGGGAAAGCCAAGGACATGGCAGGCCAGGAAGAGCCGGCAGCTGAAGCCTTGGAAACAAGGAAGAGAGCCAAAATGATTGCTAGTCCTGAGGATTTTGAGTCTGTGTGGGAGGATGAGCTCTATGAGAAGGAAAGCAGGGGTGAGTCCAGCCCAGGGGCGGCACATCCACCCGCCGAGAGCACCGAGGGAGAGCCCCAAGAGCCAGGCAAAGGTGCAGCCACCAGGGACCATGGGCTGCCCAAGCCCTGTCAGCAGCCTGAAGAGAGGCAAAGGACTAAAATTTTGGAGTCAGAGCCTTCCCAGGGAGAATGTGAGGTGCTCTCCAAGGAACGTGCTTCCACAGCCTTCAGGAAACAGGAGGCCAGAGTGCCAGCCATGGCCCCAGAGCTCCTGAAAATTAAAGTGAAGGCTGGTGATGACAGCTCAGAGACTTCTGCAACCCAGAGGATCATTTACTTAGGAGATCCAGAGGGGGAGGAGAAGGACAGTAAAACACACCTGGTCTTGGACACTGGTGGGTGGCTTGGCTTGGAGGAGAGACCAGAAGCCCCAGTAAACACGTCCAGGGAGGGATTCAGGCACATGGCACCCGTAGCAGAGGGGTTCCAACTCCTCTCCTCAGCAAGTCACCAACACAGGACAGCATCTGGGAAACCCACTGGAGCACCGGAGCCACCTGGGATGGGCTGTGATGGGACCAGCCTGGGGGAACATCCCCTCTCAGGGTGGGAAGAGCTGTCCCTGCAGCCAGAGAAAGCACTTGGTGCTGGAATACCTGGAGGAGCAGCCATGGGAAGTGAAGCCCTGCTGTGTTCCCGGGAGGCGGGACCAGAGGAGACGGAGCTGCAGAGCTCAGTGGGAGGCTTGAAGCCATGCGGCCTGGCAGGGGATGTCCCCTGTGCTGAGGAGCACAGAGAGAGCCCAGCACAGTCCCCAGACATCTGCCCAGCACTGGAGGGGCTCTCGGGAAGGGTTGGAGCAGACAGTGACAGGGAGGAAAGTGCCAGAGTGGTTCTTCAGATGGAAGAGATAGAGCCCAAATCTCCTCCATCATCAGCTGGGTCTCAGCACGGCCACATTCACACCATGGGGCTGAATGGGGACAAAGCCAGCGCTCCTGTCCCTCCACCCCTACCCCAGAAACCCAGCCCAGTCCCTGCGGAGCCATCTCCGGGTACGGAGCCTCCGGGCACAGAGCTGTCCATGGGCACCAGCCCTGCCAGAGGGGTGGCCATGCCCAAGGGTGTGAGCCCCTCTGTGGAGGTGGCCCTACCCATGGGCACCAATCCTGAAGCTGAAGAAGAATCCCAAAATGTGGGATTTGCCTCATGGAAACCCAATCAGGGGTCAAGTCCTGTTACAGAAGAACCACCCCAAAACACAGACTCTGCCGCAGAGTCGATCCAGGTTAGAGACCTGGCCACCACGGAGGTCACCCAGGATATGGATACAGCACAGAGCAATGTCCCTGCCACTGAAGAGCCTCTGCAGGAGGAGAAGCCCATGATGAAAGAGCCCTTCCAAGGCTCAAAGTCAGGGGAGTCGACCAGAGATGAAGGCTCTGAGATGGAAGAAGTGTCCCATGACAAAATGGGTGAGCTGTCCCCCAAGGGAGAAGAAGCAGAACACCAGACTGAGACAATCATGAGAGACTTACCCCTCCACACTGCAGATCCCAAAGCACAAGAGCCACACTGGGACTTGGAGTTCAGTGTGGGACAAGATCTGCAGGGTGCGAGCCAGACAGTCACAGAAAGCAGCAGGGACAGTGACCTGGCTCCAGGGCAGCCACTGCAGGATGAGTCTCCTTCCAGAGTAGCTGCTGATGTCCCACACCTCCCGTCCCCTACAACAGGATTGTGCCAAGGAAGCGAGGCATCCCAGCTCTCTGCCATGGCACACGAAGGCAGGGCAGGGGAGTCAGGTGGTGGGACGCATCCAGCAGAGCCTGGGGTGGCAGTGCTCATGGCTGGGCTGGCAGAAGTTGTGTCCCAGGAGCATGGTGACACTACTGTGGCCCCAGGAAACCAGCAGGACAGCAAGAGCTACAGGGAAACCTCTGTGGCCTCCAAGATCAAGATGTTTGAGCAAGGCGAAGTGGAGCGAAGGGTGGCCCAGGAGGGACAGGAGCATGTGCCTGAAGCTGAGACATCAGTGACAGCCGCAGGGAAGACGAATGTGGCACAGGACATGCCTATGAGCACTAGCCTCACCTCAGCCCCTGCAGCGGGACCTGTGTCCAGTGTGGGGTCCTTGGCCCTAGGGCAAGGGGCTGGTTCAGGAGACACCTGCCAGCCTCAGTCCCCAAAGGAACATGTCTCTGCTAAGCCCGAGCACGAAGAAGACAGTGCTGACCTGGCCTCGCCCGACTCCGGCTGCGAGCTCACGCTGGCCGAGGCCGTGGTAACTCCACTGAACCGCCCGGACGGGACATTCGTGCGCATGTTCTGTGGCTCTGCCCGTGTCCAGTGGCTCCTCACACATCCATTGACTGGCAGCAGGCGCTTTGCATCCCTGTCCTCTCTGTCTGTGTGTGTGGTCAGGCTTCACTGGCTGCATGCGCAGCCGCTGCCCAGTCGGTTCATCAGCTTTTGTTTTGCGCCCCCCTCCCCAACATTTTGGCTCCCTGGAGAATGCCACTCACTGAAGCCAGGAGGGGCACCCGAGCTCCGTGGCCGGGAGCAGGAGAGGGCGCCAGAGGGTGGCTGGAGGAGCTGAGACTGTCACGGACATGCAGCCCCAGCAGCGACGTGCCCACGCTTCCAGCTTCGCCCCTGCATTTCCTACGTTGATTGATGCCCCTTCTTGCTTAGCTCCCACTCTGCCCTGCCTTCAGCAAGCTGGTGGCCAGCTGATGGGGTAGCTAGCTTCCCTCACTCTTGTGAGCGCTAGAGCAGCTCCTGCAGAGTTCATTTCCTTCCGACTAACCCTTTTCTCTAATCCAGAGCAAATCTCAGGAACCAAGTGGGGAAGAAAAGGATTTATATGACCCATCAGTAAAATCCAGCCTGAAAGAAGAGAATGTAAAGGCTGCTGTTCCAGTGGTCTCGCAGGTCTCAGTGCTGTTTTGCTAAGTGCTTCTCCCGGCAGTGTGAGCGCTCCCCTTGCAGGGTTCTCTGTATGTATTGGTCAGACACACACCCCAACACGTGTCTGCGGGCGTGTTCCTCGCGGCTGCTGGACACCCTGTGTTTTGCCCATACCTCTCAACCTCCCACAGTGCCGAGGGAGGGGTGTGCCGGCACATCCCCCCGGCGCTGGGGGGATGGCCCTGGCTGCAAACGCTGGGAGCCGAGGCCAGGAGGTGGGGTTTCTTCTGGCATGGGTGGGCTTAGAGCTGTTCCTAAGGGACAACTGGGTCTAGATTTCCCATGGCTTCATGGCAAAGTGTGGCGATGGAACACGTCCCCTCTGATGGCAGAGTTGAGAGGTATGTCTGTGTCTGGAGAAGAGTGGATGGAGGGAGGTCATCCCTTGGCTCTGGCCATGCTGTCAATTACACTGACTAGGTGACCGTGAGACCCACCTGAGGCCTCTGGAGGGGCAGGTGGTGTCAGTGGGGCAGACTCACCCTGGGCCAGCTGTTGGGCTGGACCTCCTCCCAGGGTGATGTTCCATGGGTTGCTCACTGGAATTGGCTCACTCCTCCTCAGTGGAATTGGCACCCTCCTTTGCTTCTCCCTCACTGTGCCTGGCTGATGGGCCTTTTCCTTTCAAACTCTTCTCTCTTTCTTTCCCTTGTTTTTTTTTTTGAGTCACTGACATTCGATAGCCCTGCGTCTGAGCTCTTTCTGAATGTCTCCTATCAGACCCATTGTTTTGCATCACATCTGCTTCCACCAGTGCACTGAAGTGCCTCCGAGCTGGCCGAGCTTTTTTTTGTCTGACCGAGCCTTTTTGAGATGATTCATTGCCAACAAACTTTTGCCACAATCCAGTTCTGTCCCCCAACAAAGCTGCTGCTGTCAGAAAGGTTTCGGTCTCCCTGCTTGAGTTGTGTTTGACTCTACTCTGTGATGTTTGCTGCAGCCTTCCTTTTCCTCCTCCTCCTCCTGCCATGTCCCCCCAGCGCTGCCCTGCGGTGCTCATGGGCCCCGTCTCTCCACGATTGTGTCTCCTTCAGAGAGCGGGCATGAGGGAGGGTCCCGAGGAGAGGGTGAAACCGCCCCGACACAGGGCCCCCGAGAGCGACACCTGTGACGAGGAGCCTGACCAGGAGAAGGACTCAGTCTTCCTCAAGGACAACCACCTGGCCATTGAGCGCAAGTGCTCCAGCATCACGGTCAGCTCGACCTCCAGCCTGGAAGCAGAGGTGGACTTCACTGTCATCGGGGACTTCCACAGCACAGCCTTTGAGGACATCTCCCGGAGCCTGCCTGAGTTGGATAAGGACAAGAGCGAAACAGAAGATGAAGGCCTGGTTTCCTTCCAGCACACTGACAAAGTAGTTCCTGGACTGGAAGAGGATGTCAAAGGCAGGGATAAAGTCTCCCAGCCCAGCTCAGATGTCTCCCAGCCAGAGGTACACAGGGACACCATTTTCCAGGACCGTCCCGGTGCCATCATGCCTCCCTGTCCTTGTGCCCGCTGCTGCCTGGCGGGTGTGCATTCTGGCTGGTTTAGGGGAGCATGCTGGCTGCCACCCCCCATTCCTGCCCAGCGCACTCTGTGCTGTGTTTGTGGTGCATGGCTGTGTCATGTGCTTCATGCATCTGCTAACCAGGAGAAGTCACCTCTCGGTCCCTGCGTGTGGCTGCCCCACCCTCAGCCCACGGCAGCATGTGCGCCGCAGGGAGGGCACATGGCACTAACCATAGGAGATGTCCTTGTGTCCTGCATGAGCCCTGACAGATCTGTGTAGTGCAGAGCCATGTGCTGCCCACTAACCTCTCTGGTCATGCCGGGGCTGGGAGGGATTGGCCTCGTGGAGCCCCCCAGAGTTCATGGAGGGTCACTGGATGCTGGGAGGGATCATACCAAGGCTAACAAAATTGCATGTGCATGTGGGGCTGAGTGCATGCGCAGGGATGAAACAGCAGAACCAGCCCCAGCTCCATGTGGCCTTGTCTCTGAGCTGGACCGGGGCCACTTCCAGCACAGCCACCCAGGGCAGCCTCCAGCCCTGCAGGTAAGTCCCCAGTGCTGGCCAGAGCTGCTGAGGTTAGTCCAGACCTAAAGCCAGGAAAGAGCTGTAGAATTAAAAGGACATGTCTCTGAGCCAACGTGGAAGCCCTGGTGTGAAGTGTCCAGTGCTGTGGCCATGGGGGATCCGTGCCAGGGCCAGTGTGGGCAGGGGGCTGTTGTCTCAGGAGTACTGAACACTGGTGAAGCATTCCCTCTGCAGGAGCCCTTGGCAGCTGCAGTTTCCTACAGCAGGGCAGTGCTGGCAGCCTGTGTCCATTCCCCTGAGGCTCTCACACCCCAGGTGTACCCAGAGCCACCAGGAGCTAGTGCAGGTCACAAAATGGCTGCGGTACGTGCGTGAAGCTGGTTTGGTGGATCTCACTTGGCTTTTGAAGAACAGTTTGTCCTTATCTGTGGTGCCTATAAATCTATCCAAAAAATCCCAGAGACAGAGCAACAGGCCTGATTTGGGGTTTGTGGGACACAGGGCACTGTGGGTGGTGCCCGTCTGCCCAGGGCAACAGCCCAGCCCTGCTGTTTGCCCAGGTAGGACTCAGTGTGACACTCACAGGACATTGTGTGTGTGGTTCTTGCAGACGAGTGGGGCAGGGATGCTCTGCCAGGGCTGATACACAAGCAGCACAGAATCAGAGTGAAAGGGACCTTAAAGGTCATCTGTCTCTTTCCAGCTCTGTGCCACGGACAGAACTGTTGGCACTCAAGGCATTCAGACACCCAGGGCTGTTGGCGTTGTGCCCCAGGGCCTGGCTCTGCTGACTCTCTGCTGTTTTTCCTGCAGCCTTCAGCCCCAAAAGCAGACACTGTGACTGTGAAGAAGCCCGAAGCAGAAGGCTCCGCTCCCCATCAGGTCAGCACCACAGACACAGTCCAGGTGACATGGTGGCTCCCCAAAGCCCCAAAGAGGCTGAGCCCTGAGGCTCCCCAAAGCCTTAGCCCACCAAAGCCTGTCTCTGGCAGCAGCACTGGGAGGGTGGAGGCTTTTCGGGGTCGTTGGGGGCCTCTGCTCACCCCTGGCTTGCGAAATCCCCAAAACACAAACTAAAGCCCAGCCAGAGATATTGTCTGAGTGCCCCTGGCCCCATCATGCCATGTTCCACTCAGGAACATCTATATTGGGTGATAGCCACCAGCTGTCAGTGGCCTTATGGCCCTCTTCCTTCCTCTGCCAGCAGGGATATGGCTACACTGTCCCTGCAAGTGTCACCCACTCTCTGGTGGCACCTCCAGGCTCACCTAGTTTTCTTTGCCCTGGCAGGTGGACGGAGGTACCCCAGGCAGCAGGGAGAGCACCACCACTGCCCAGGCTGGCACCACAGAGACAGCGCTGGTGACCTCAGTAAGCAGGGCTGGCCCTCGAGGGTGGTTCCTGTGGTCCCTGTGCTCCAGCAGGAGTGATCGGGGAACCCTGTGCTGGGGAGACCCTGCACCACTGGGGGTGTCTTTGGAGGGTGACACCTGCCACATTTGCCCCATGCCAACATGAGCCAACGTGCCCATCTGCTCTTCTTTCAGGATCATGGCACCAAGGCTGGAAAAGGGGTTGTTCCCGCCACAGACCTTCACTCCCTGTCACCGGTGAGGGGGGACATGGTGCCACCAGGCAGGCCAAGTTGGGGAAGGCAGCACTGTGGGGCTGGGAGTGGGTGGGATTGGTCCCACTGGGCCTCTTGCTGTAATCCCAGCACTGGCAAATGGCTGATCTGTTGGTACTTGTAAGGGCAAAAGGATGCTCAGAAGTTTGGGGAACAAGAAGTCAGGAGACCCTGACCTGTGGGCTTTTTCCTATGCTGGATCCATACTTTGAGCCTGAGGAGGATAATTCACAAAATACCCCAGTCTGGTGCAGTGGACTGAGATGCATTTAACCCTGGGTGTCCTGTGGGGTCACCCAAGGCCACCCACAAAGTCTCCTGACTCCCAGTGGAGGTGATGGCCACCAACCATTGTGCACAGCACAGCCCTTCCTCTGGAAAGGGATCTCTTACTCCAGCTCCTTGTTTTCATGGAGTCCAGCCTGGCCAAACACCAGGTGTTGCCCCAGGGTCATCCATTTGTACTGTAGGGATAGCAGAGCTGGCACTGGGGCTGGGGATCCTTCCCAGCCTTCCTAGCCCTTGGCATGCACAGTGAGATGGACAGAGACAGAGGCAGCCTGAGAGCTCTGTGCTAGAGTGGTCCTGGGTGTGGGTGGGCAAGAGCCAAAAGCAGCCCTAAGACCCTCTGTCCCCTGCAGAGGCCCTTTCCAGCAGCTCTGGGCTTGGGACACATTTGGAAACCTGCTGTTCCCCAAGCCGCTGGTGCAGTTGGAAGCACAACTCTGTGCCTTTTTCCCTTGCCGTGCTCTCCCCTCCCGTGCTGGGCTGAGTGGGTGCATCCCAGTGGGAAGGTACTGGCTCGCTGGGAGCTGGGCTGGGGGCTCCCCCACAATGTTGCCCTGAGTGCCCTGCTTGTGTCCCGCAGATCTCCGGTGGCTCCGCTGGGAAGGAGGTGCTCACCAGCATATTCAGTGCCACTGCAGAAACGCTCTCCACTTCCACCACCACCCATGTTACCAAGGTGAGAGCAGCTCCAGGGCTTCCTGAGGGCCGCTGGAATTAGGGGATGGGTGGATTTATATTGTGCTTGGTACAACAGAAAGGGCCCCTCTCCTTGCAACAAGCCAAGAGCTGTGTGCTGTCCCAAGGGAATGAGTCCTCTGTGCCCTGGGCACTGCCTGTCCCATCCAGCCAGATGTAACAACAGCAGGCAAGCACAGCCAGGGGTGTGCATTCAGTCAGGGGCAGGCCAGGGGTGGGAAATGAAGGAGACAAGGCTGCAGCAGAGGGTCTCACCCGTGGCCATTGTATCCCTAGTTTAATACACGCTCTTCTTCCAGGGAACAAGGAGCAGGATGAGAGGAAATGGCCTCAATTGTACCAGGGAAGGTTTAAATTGGATATTAGGGAGAATTTCCTCACAGAAAGGGTGGTCGGGCGTTGGCACAGGCTGCCCAGGGCAGTGGTGGAGTCACTTCCCCAGAGGGGTTTCAAAGATGTGTAGCTGTGGCACCTGGGGACATCCTTAGCAGTGCTGGGGGAACAGGTGGGCTTGGTGATCTCAGAGAGCTTAGCCAGCCTCAGTGATTCTATAAAGACAGCAGCAGCTCTGGGAGTGAGCTGAGCAGCTGGAGAGGGTGCTTGGTACCTGCCCCCAGCTCTTCTCCCCCACTGCAGGTTGCTGTGTGTCACACTTCTCCCTGGGTCAAGGGCAGTGGGAGCTCTGCTGAATTACAGGGAAGTTCTGAGGGGATGCTGGTGCTGTTCCTGCTCCCATGGCAGGGTTCCCCTGCCTGGAGCTGGCTGCTGGGACAGGGATGAGAGCTCTCCTTCTCCTCACACAGACTGTGAAAGGGGGGTTCTCCGAGACCCGGATAGAGAAGCGCATCATCATCACGGGAGATGAAGATGTGGACCAGGACCAGGTAGGAGCAGGACTGCCCTGCCTTTGCCCAGTTCTGGCTGTCCCTGGATGCAGTGCTGCATGTTTCTACTTCTGGCTGAACCTGTTTACCCCTTTTGTCCAAAAACTGACCTCCAAGACCCCAGACCTGTCCAGCAGGGCAGGTTCCCTTGGGTGCAGTGACCCTCAGGCCATCTCCCACCATGAAGCTGTGGCAAAGGCCACATCCCAGTGCAGAACAGAGTGATGGCATCACTTTTTTACAGTCATAAACTCATTTCTAGGTGCCTTTTCTCGGCTGAAATACTCCAGAGTGACCCAGGTCACCTCTCTATTCCAGCACAATTTCACTACAGGCTGAGTCTCTCCAGGTGATGGTGTTTTGCCTCTTCTCAGTGTCAGAGGACAAAAAGTGGCACACTTCTGCGATGAAATAACAAACACTGACAGGAGTTTTTAGGGCCACAAGGTCATTTTTCTGTGGCCTCACTTTTTGGGATTGGTTACTTATGAAAAAAAATTAAAGAGATAAAGTAATTAAAAGGCTGTAAAATTATTTTTTAGAATTATAGTAATGAATTCGATAATTCCTGTAAATTTTTCTAGTGTTTTCCTTTGCCCAGGTTTCAGTAGCACATCTGTACAGAAAAACAGCAGAGAAAGGCAGCATATGAGGGCTCCCAGTCATGGGTAATTTCCTAATAATGCTGGGTTCCCATGCTGTGCTCCAGCCCCTTCTGCCAGGCTGCTCTGGGTTCTGCTCTGAGCCCTGCATTGCTATCCTCCTGGGATCCCACTCTGCTCCCTGGAATCCTACTCAGCTGCTTTCTGGCTGCAGTCAGGGTATCTGATTGCAGGAGAGGGAGGATAAATGGTCTCTTTCACCCTTCTGCTTTCCAGGCACTGGCTTTAGCAATCAAAGAGGCAAAACTCCAGCACCCTGACATGCTGGTAACCAAAGCTGTGGTGTACAGAGAAACAGAGCCCTCTCCAGAGGAAAGGGACAAGAAACCTCAGGTAGGTGGAGAAGCTGCCAAGTGTGATTTACACCTGCTGGGTAATGGGGGTGGAACATGGTGGCTCTGGACACCACTGCCTGGTTGTGGTCAGGAAGCCACTACTATGCCACCAAAAGCAATGCTGTGGATGTCACTCTGCTGTCCTGCTCAGCACAGGGCTCAGAGGGATTTGATGTAAAAAGGAAAGGACCTGCTTGTCCCCCTGGGGTGGGGAGGGAATGAAGGAACCTCAGGTTTGTGGTTTCAGAACCTACAGGTTCTGCAAAGCCAAAGTATCAGACCAATTTTGGCAAAAATGATAATTTCTTTACAAAAACCATAGTTTTTCAGTTCCACTTGGATCCCCAGATTGAGATTTTTATACACACACAGGTGTAGGCAGCAGCACACAAGGTTTGTACCTCCCTGCAGACACCCCAAAGCTGTCACAGTCTCAGATACAGTAATTGCACACTGATAAGCTGCACCTGGTTATAAGCCACACTTGCGGGTAGCCGGGAAGAGCACAGAATTTGTCCATAAATAAGCCACTCTGGGTGATAAGCCAAATTTTTTTTTTTTAAAAAGCGAGGATCCATGTGCAACAAAGTAACGAGTTAGTAACAGAATCCTGTGATCCAGGGGTTTGCTCTCAGGTGCTCAATTTGCAAACAGTTTTCACAGACCAGCAAAGCCTT